>JAOWBL010000004.1:11014916-11030452 GCA_028564865.1 Zenarchopterus dispar
TATATATATATATATATATATATATATATATATATATATATATATATATATATATATATATATATGTATATATATTTATTTATACAAAAACATGTATACATTTATATGTATAAATATGTATTTTTGCGTGTCTGTGTGTGTATGTGTATTTTAAATAAAGAGGTGAGAATATAGAAAATATAGGTTGTATTTTCTTTCTGTGATCTGTAGGTGGTGTTAATATCCACAGAGAATATGTAGTAGCAGTTGCAGGGTTCACACGAAATGTACATGGACTATAATCATTCCCTTCATAAGATAGGACAGACATCGTCTCCATGGAAAAACACCACAGGGCACCTTTAATTCATTCATCATGCTGACCATCTTTTTTTTTTTTTTGTGGTCACTTGCTCTCACTGAACATTTTATTATTGCCTAAATAAAGCATACGAAGTATTTCTACATGTTTAACAATAAAAGATTATTTAATTTTATTCATTCATTATTTATTACATTTAGTAATACATGCCAGTTGGTTTTTCTTGGCCCTGGATTATGAGATATTCCTGCTCAGCCGAAGGCTATGGCAAAAACAGGAACACAGTAAACTTCTGTATCCTTTTATTTCATCCTGCCGTGTCATGGTATTCAGGTTTCTTATCGAGACCAGATGGTCACAAGGAGCATGACACTTGCACATTAAAATGTGCAGAAAATGAATGAAATTAAATTCAACATTTGATAACTGAGATTCCATATGTTCATATGTGCTTCCAGGTAGTTGCTCTGAATTCGCCAAGATTCCCAAACAGAGCATTTAACTTCCATTGCATTTCAGTTGCAAGGTACAGCGAATATTGTCCAAATTTACAAAATCAAAATACACACACACACACACAAAGATGCCAACAAAGAGCTGAAAACCACTGGACCAGGGGGATGAGTGTCTAAGTGATCTCCTCTGTGTTTCAGCCACACTGAGCCACAGTGGGCGCCGTGACCGCTAAATCAAAGAGCTGTTTGAACAGCTGCATTCCTTCACACTCCTTCATCCTCTCCCTCTTTCTTGCTGTGCAGTAATATTAATACTGCTTTTCTTTTTTTACTGACCCTCCAACCCCAGTCTGTGTCTTTCTGGTGTGATGGAGATCTAGCTTAATAGAAAAAGATTGCAAAAGTGGGTAAAGTCATTGTTTGATCATAGATGTGTGTCTACCAGAGTGTGAATATGAAGATGGAGCAGAGAAATTCTGTGAGGCTTCACAGCAGCAACAGCGGCTGATTTATGGACGTGTGACAGCCAGAGTGAGTTGTTATGTAGCTTCCTTTTCTTTTCAAACATACAGCTAAAATATGAGCTCTTTTTCAGAAAACTGGAAAATTGTGCACATTTAATTATTTATTGTTCAATTTCCTCTTCAAATATTTCCAAATTTCCCAAATAAATGTAAGTACATAAAATAGACACCACTTTCTTTTGACAACACGTTAAATACATATATCCACTGTGTTCATGAACATGCCTTTGAAAATACTTTGTCCTATTACCACTTTGTTTCATTAGCTTTGATTTAAATCATTGTAACATTAGGTCTAACTTCATAGATTTAAATGACAGAAAGAAATTCATGCTGGGAGAGCCGGTATTCCACTGAAATGTTTATCGCTCAGACAGACAGGCTCAAGTTGTTGAGTATTTGGTTGTCACCTGTTGGCATTTGATCATTATGTGTGAACAGCTGAAAGATTCTCGCAGATAAGCCAGCTCTGATTGTTGGTCAAACATCTGGAGCTGTCAGGAGCATTCCCATTTGAGCTACAACCAACAAGGACTAGGCTGATGTCCCTATGAGGAAGGGAATCCCACAATGTACCTTCCCACATTCAAGAAGATGAGTACTTTTTCATGACAAATTATTTTTAACTCAGTTTTTTTCTATACCCATGTCTGTTGTCTTTTCTTTTTCATTTATGTTTAAACAAATCACAGTACAAACAGGTTCTGCTGTTGTTTCTTCTTTTGCTCCATTTTTAAATTAAAAAAAAACAACAACTTGTGTTTTACATGTGCATTTGTTGACAAATGTGGTTTTCGAAACCAGTTGGCTGACCAAGTTATTGTCAGATTGTAAAGTGTGTAACCACTTAATCAGGCTGCCCTAATAGTTGCAGCTGGAGGTATGGGCCAACAGCCTGACTCACTCTCAGTAGCACACTTGTTAAAATAAAGGCTAATTTTTGAACAATGATGTCAGTATACTGTATAACTTTGTCTGCTGTTGTAAATGTGACTTGTGGAATGGCAGGCACCAAATGTGCACCATTTGGTCTGGAGAGCTATAGTTACATAGTGTGCCTTTAAAGTCTGCAACGTTGCAGATGCATTCTGCAAATGAAATCCAGAGGGAAAGCCACCTTAATGCAACAAAGCAAATATTTCCATGGTGAAATAATTATGTGAAGCTTAACTGAACATAAAGATTCAGATATTTATTCTGATGTTTTGGCACGAAAAAAAAATGCATGCATGAAGTCTGGCATTTGAAATTTCTCATATATGTATTGAGTCTATACGTTAACATCAAGCAACAATTGTGTTACTTTTGGCTCATGTTTATAGGATAGATTCTTAAACCAACTGAAG
Organism: Zenarchopterus dispar; assembly: GCA_028564865.1. NCBI lineage: Eukaryota > Metazoa > Chordata > Actinopteri > Beloniformes > Zenarchopteridae > Zenarchopterus > Zenarchopterus dispar. The sequence continues at coordinate 11,017,543 of JAOWBL010000004.1, forward strand.
CATGACAATGTCTCCATTAAAAAGTCAGCTTTTAACTCATCTTTTATTGTGAAACCAGCATCTCTTGCAAATGTGACAGACAATAGACAAAAAGTGACACGGGAATGCACTGTCCTTTCCAAAGAAATCAGAGCTGTGAATGATTCGAGGTCTTTCCATGACTTTCAAATAACCATAACTGAGACAGCCAAGGAAAATTCAACAAGTGTATCTGCAGCTACCATCACTTTGTTCTGACAGTGTCCTTGGTAAATATAAACCCAAGAGAAAATGAGGCAATTAAGATGTAACACTCCATCACATTGTGTGTGCGTGTTTTTTTTTTAGTGTTTTCTTTCTTTTCTTTCTTTTAGTGTTTTTTTAGTGTTTTCTACGATAGTAATGCTTAACAGATGAGATTTGTCAAGTGCCATCCCAGATTACACGTTCACTTCTTTTAAAACTGCATTAATACAATGGAGATGTGGAAAGATTAAAAAACTGGGCAGTGTATTTGGAAATTTTTCTTTTTTATGATCATTAAAATAAAAGTGAAACAACCTTATAACTTATTATGTAGTTGCAAAAAATTGTAGTCAAAAATCCCCTAAAAGATCAAAGAACTTGTCATGGTTACTTTTTTCCCCTCTGTCTTTGGAATGTAAAAGGAAATGTTGATCTTTAGCAAACCAAACCAACTGGTAGTGGCCAGTAATTTAAGTATGTCCTCATAAAAACTACTGGTCTGAATAAACACGCATGCCAAACATTTGGAAATGAATGGAAGTTGAGGCTGGAGCTGGAATGATGAAGAGAGACAATAAGGGTTTGTCCTTATGGACTTTTTTGACCTCACTGGGACACTGTCCTTGGGTTAAATCTAAAACTGAATACATTTTGAGTTGTTGTTATGAGCTTTATTTCTTTTTTAATATCTAAAAATTAAAATATTCTGCTATCTCCAAATGATGAGAAGAATCTAAAAGTCTCGAAAATAAAGCATGTCATGTGAACTCTAAAACTGCAAGATACCTGATTAAACAGCACTTGTAATAACTTTACCAAATGCAAGGTTCGAAGGTGTCTTAAAACTGTATTTAAAGCCCTCCAGGAAACTACAGACTTGAAGTTAAAGTTGTGTTTCACAACTGAAGTTAAAGTTGCTGTTTGCAGCAATACCACTCCTGACCACATGGGGCCATGAAGCTTTGAGTGATGGTGCAGTACAACGTTAAGTGGGGTTAGGAGGGGTGCACTTTGTTGTCTTATGCAAGGGGCTGACACATAAACATTCTTGTAATATGCTGCTTAAAAACAGACAGAAAGGTTTCGCACCTAACCTATCACACCTCACCTCATGCCATCAGCTACAAATTCTAGCCTAATTCCAAAGTATTAGTATTTTTGCTTAGAAGGATTGATTGAATTATGACTTGTTTTAATTGTGGGGGGAAAATTCTTGTGACAACTACAACTACATTATATAATCACTACATCCTTCCTAATGTCCTTATCTTAACTCAAATTAATGAAATGTAAAAAATAAAAAAGTGTTTTCCTCAGAGTCAGAGAAAAGTAGCAGGAAGGTGGTGGTTGGATAATTGAGGACATAAGCGGGGATCAGAGCTTTGGCTCAAGTATACATGGTATGTGAGTTTACCCACAGAGCAGCCAGGATACCCGCCATTACAGTAAGTGCCTTTTGCTCTGAACGGCAGTTTTGCTTTGATGCTATGACTAACGCCTGGGTCACACAACCACTTCCATTACGACTAACCGTGCATTCATGTCTTTTCTGGTCTGTGTGCCATTTGCCGTTTATGTCATGTTGGTTTTTGAAATGTGAAACTGTAGATGTTTACAAGATCCAGATAATTCAATGTGTCGTGAATATCAAACAAAACAATCATGTGGTTTCTTTCCTTGCTAAATCTAGAAAGTTGAAGCCGAAATCTTATTGAAGCTGAATTATTTGGGAAGTTTGTGAGCTTGTGCCAAGAAGTGACAGATTGGAATGGATAGAGTGACTGTTCACACCACAAAAACAACATAAAAATATCCTTTTTTAGCTTATAACATAAAAATTTTATTGCATAAGTCAAATAAAATTTTAAAAACAACCACTACTTATTTTGATATGAACTACTTTGTTGAAACTTTTATAAGCATGAAAAGCTCCCAGATCCATTCAGGAATATTTGAGGAATTATCAGTTAATTAAAATGACATAAATCAAGATTTGTTGGCAGAACACATGCCATACAAGCTAACCTTATGTGGCTTATATAAGCAATGAAATGTTTAAGTCAGTGTTTTGATTTTGAGACATTACCAAAGCTTCCTTAAGCAGGAAGCCAACTGATAAACCTCCTTTATCCTAAAACACATCAGACACCAAGGGCTTGTTTTCTTTTGCTTTGTTTTTTTGTGTGGTGCTTTTAGGAATTCAAGTTCCACACTGGTATGGAATAAACAAGATTATTCACAGTCCACATATGCTATTTATCCCTATCATAAGCACTTAATATGATGACAAAGTCTACAGAGTATATCACAAAAATTGCACTTTTGGACAGATGACTTATGTTAGCTAATATTCAGTGTAATAGCAACACGTACTCCTTGCTTTTCATTTTTTGACTCCTGGCCAGCTTGCGAAAAAACACAAAAACAGACTTGCTCCAAGAATATGGCATCTACTTTCAAGTCTGACCAACAACATATAGCAACCTCTGAAAAATGGTCTAGAAACTGCATATGGATGATGTTTTTGATCCTGACAGAGACCTGAGCTGGAGACATTCATTCGTGCTAACATGTGTTTCTGTCATTGGCTGCTTTATCAATAATAGTCTCTGACTGATCCATAAAGTTGTGTATGACCTTGATTCTGATTGATCCACCAAGTGAAATCCTGTAACCTGAACTGAGTCTCTGTTAAACCCATCCAACCTTTTTACCTCGTCTCTTTGTTCCATCCCTATTATTTTCTATTCACTGAGCCAATTATAGTGTCTCATACCAAATGAGGAGCAGAGTTGTGTATGAAGCAATGCAATTGTCTCACTTACAAATTCAGAGCTAAAGACCATTGATGATAAGGGTTGATCTTTAAATATTTAACTGCTTTTTAATATACTCAACGAGCAGTAGCTTTTATCCAAAGCAACTTACAAGCAAAGAGCTGTCCTTAGGTTTAAGTACAGACACAAACCCTGACAGAGGAATTAATAAGTACATTTATTTAAGAGAAAGTTAAACAGATAAAGAAATCAAAGTAGGTCATTTTAGTTTAAATTTTGCTCAAGGCATCTCATAACTAGTTGAAGAAATGTAAAAATTATTTCATGCCACTTACAGCAATGTGTGCCTGACGTGACACCATCACCAAACCACATAGGCAACGTAAACCCACAGACAGTCATTCTGCTGAAAACATAAGCAGTGCAGTGAGACATACTGTATACATGCATACATAGGCATGCGAAGCTGCGGATACTGGTGCCAGGTTCTTTCAATCAGAATTTAATGTGGTGTGAAGGAAGTTGACCATGGCTAATATGACTGATCATCCATAAATGGGCTGAGTCATATGAAGTCCAACTATTACTGGAAGGATTACACAGTCCATATGCTTCTCATCTCGTCTCTTCTGTTGTCTTTTATTATCGTCTGCTTCTTCAAAAATGCTCCACCCGGCACCAAAAGATCTCCTCAGTCTCGGTCAGCAGCTGACCTGAGGGACCGAATCAGCTGAAAGCCCAGATCAGTTGAGAGTTCTCCAGTTCTTTGTTAAAGTAACTCGTCTGTTGCAGATGCTGTCCCTCCGCAGCTTTGGAAAACCAATGGACCAGCCAAAACCAGCCTTTTTCAGCTCGACAGCTACCTTCCACATTAGTGTTCCCTTCTTGCTTCTCAAGTTGCAGTTCTGACAAGCACTGACAGCCCTCTCGCCGCAGCTCCAACTCACTTTCATAGGAGGTTCTGAATGTGGCCTACTTTGATTGCATGTCTCCAGAACTCAAAAAATACACATGAAATGAGGAGGTGGGAAGTAAAGACCTCACAGCCAAGGCCTTGGACCAAGTTCACTACTCAGTTCATGAGTGAACTGAGACATTTCTACAGATTTGATCAGGTCACATTAAACTTAGCACCAACACTAAGGTGTTAGGGTTCACATGGACTCTCTATGAACAATGGTACTACAACAGGTATCTACTATACATCCCAAACACACAGAAAAAGACTGTTGAATGGGTCACCTGACAGGATCAAACACATCCACCAGGCAGTCTTCATGAGATCAAGCATATGTGATCATTTCCATATCGAAAGTCCTTTTTGAAGATTGTACCAAAGGGAGAGCATCAGATGTTTGCTCCCGATCGCTCAGGTTCTGTTTGATGTCCACAAATGGAGCCACTTTAAAGTGGAAATGTACAGATGTAGACTAGAAACAGCATTGACAGAAGGACACTGAAAACTATTAAAGGCTTTAAAAGGACTGTTTTATAAAATGATCAGATTGTATTGAAATGTTGAAAGAAAATTTATTTTAAAAGGTGAAATTGTGAAATGCTTGCTTAAGCAAACCTAAAACTTGAATTAAATTTCAGCTTCCACTATTTACTAATTTGTCAAACTAACATCTAACATCAAACACAGCATTTGTATGGGGTTAACATCTGGGCTGCTCTAAAATTAGGATTTTTAACTCTTTTTTAAAAAAAGATACTTTATTAATCCCACTGGTGAAATTAGTTCTCTGCTTTTAACCCATCACTAGTTATACATTGGGAACAGTGGGCTGCCATTTCTGGTGCCTGGGGAGTGGTTGGGCGTGGAGGACCTTGCTCAGGGGCCTCCAGTGGTTCACCCCTGTTGCCAACCTGGGTTGACTTGGACCTGGGTCCTCCACCCCCAAGCACACCTCCATGCCCCCCCTTGCCCCAATGTTTAGGGGCAGTAGCTAACTTTTCCTGAGCTTTACCTGACAGACAGACACGTTCCCAGTAACGAGATGATCATAGGTAGACTTCAGATCCATAGTAGGATTTTTTTTTTTCAGATTTACGATAGATTCATGAACAAATGTCTTCACTAGCTCCAGTAATGTCTTCAAGCCTTGTTGTTAGCAGGTTCTTCTTTGGTTTGAGTATCCTGCATGTCTTTGGAGTCGCCTTGGCTTGACGTCCATATCTAGGAAGATTAGTCACATCACTAAACTGTCTCCATTTATAGATTTCACTGTATTTATTATATAAATGATGTATTTATTCACTTCTGTATTCTGATTCATAAAAATGGTCTAACTGCAATCTAATGAATGCTTAAACCCTTTGAGACCACTTTGTATCCCGTTTCAAGCCTGTTGAAATCAACTCATGATCACATATCTTAAGAGATTTCCTTTTTGCAAGACAAGGCTTATGCAAGATGCTTCTTATGAACAGCAAACCTAAAATGTTTGAGTGTCTTTTATCAAACAAAGTAGCTCTAAACTGACAACTTCATTTCATTGCATGGACTACAGGTGCGCAAATGTACTCCAGGAGTGCAAACTATGGACTCCCATTTGTTCTTGTTGAAGTAATTAGTCTCTGGGTCCACGTACTTTTTCATGCAGCACTCCGAACGCTTAAAGGCTGCACTCAATAAAGAGCCATGTGCACACAAAAATTGCAGTTGTTTGTGTGTTATCAGTTTAAACTCGTTGTGTTTGTCTTTTATTGTGACTAAGTTGAAGATCAGATCACATTTTAACTTCTTTTTTTTTCATGTTGATATTGGTGTAAAATATGTATGTATGTATATATATATCTATATATATATAGACGCAGAGTTAAAAAGAATGATGGAGCAGCTTGTGTTGTGTGCGGGCTGATTGAGATGAAGAACAGGTGTGTGTAGTTGCTAACAGATGGTCATCTCTTAATCTTGCACAACACAAGTAATGATCATCATAAACACGTGCGTACACAGTCTCTTTTTGGTTCTTTAATTATGTTCTGTCAACAGCATGGATGAATTAGCGTGATATACAGCAACTTGAGAAGGATACGCCCCCATATTTCCTACCCCCCCCCCCCCAGTTTTCTCTTCTTTTTTTCAACGTTTTTGCATTGTAGCCTGTAATTTAAAATGATCTGGTTTTGGGAATTTGCAACACAAATTAACCTAAATTAGTTGAAGTCAAACTAAAAGGAAACATTTCTAATCCAAAAATGCAAGAACCTGAAAATCTCTTCTATTCATCCTCCTTTGCTTTCAAGCCCCAAATTAAGATCTGTTGCCTTCAATGACCTTGAAAAGTCACATAACTCCACTTGTATTTTGTGTTTCTCCTGATACCTGTGTGGAGGAGACCGTGCTTGGTTGGACTCTAGGGTAGGTGGAAACACCATGAAATCCAGGCCTCCAAAGGGTATTGCCATAAAATTTTAACACTAGGCACACCGATAATTACAAAATGGCTGTGGGTCATTCACATTTTAGGTGAGTGTAGAGTTTTAATTTTTCAGTTTCAAAAGTAAAAAAGTATGCCTCCCTCTGAATAATAAAATTGTCATGAATAGGGACACACTGTAGAAAAGATATAATGTGCAGTTGACAGCAATATAATTTTAATATGATATATGAAAGCTTCTGCTAAATACTGCTAGAATACTTTACATTTTTGAAGTGTGTCCTAATTTTGGTTGGGTAGATGGTCCTGACTGGTCCATGGCTTTCTTACAATGGCAAACTTTCTTCTTTATAACAAAGCTAGATGTCACGAGCACTGCCTGAGCAACAGCCTTCAACAAAAATGATGTTGGATCCTTCTATCAGAAAGTAGAGGCAGTGATGACAAGATGCAGGTTTCTTCCATCTGTAATGTGGAACATGGATGAGACAGGCTTCACCGCTGCACAGGCGCCAAACAGAGTGGTTGCCATGTGGACATAAAAGTGAATCAGTTCAGTGACCTGCTGAGCGGGGATCTCTCAACACCCTTGTTTGTGCTGTCTAAGCCATCGGGAACAGCATTCCACAGTAGTTCATTTGTCAAAGTGAACTATAGTGAAAATCACTTTTCCAAACAGGGGTGCATTTTAGGATCAATCTTCCTCCGTAGACCACCAGCTTGCTGTTCCATGTCCAAGTGCTCTTTCTGCTATTCATTTCAACAATGAAGATCTGCAACCATTCCTTAGACTCAGCGTAAGAAGTGGGTTTGCTGTCAGGAGAAAGAGGAAGATTGCCACCCTGACAGACACGTCCTGACTCTGAATTAGATGAAGATGATTCCTGCCTCATCTGTTCAGAACCAAGATATGCCAGGTCTACCTTAGGAAAAAAGAACAAGATGGTAAGCTTGAAAACATGAAGTGGCCAACTCAGTCTCCAGACTTAAACCCCATCGAGCTGGTTTTGGATAAATTGGACAGAAGCGTGAAAGAGGGGTTTCATCAGGAGAATCTGTGAAATTTGTGAGATTTAAAGGAATGACAGATGGTGTTAAATACCCAAGCAGTCCTGAAGAAAACCTGTTTAAGTCTTCCTGAGAACTGAGAGGGAGATGAAGGTTCTGCTTCCAGAATGACCCTGAACATGCTGCTAAAGCAACACCAGAGGGATCTAAGGGGGGGCATTTAAATCTCTTGGAGTGATCTAGTAAAAGTTTAGACCTCAGTCAGACTGGGAAAAGTGTAGCAAGTGAAAGATTGCTGTACACCAGCAGAACGCATCAAACCCGTTGCAGCGGTTCTACTTTAAGAAATGGACAGAAATCACAGTGACTAATTATATAGAAAAGACAAGGAGCAATTCTTCCTCTTTGTCCTTTAATATTTTTAGCATTTTTTTTATCATAGAGAATTAAAATCATTTTGCTGTTTTGAAGTGGTACACATGTTGTACTGACGAAAGTCCCCAGATTTATTGAAATTCCAGCAAGTCAATAGATAAGGGGAAAAATGACAAAAGGGTGAATAGTTTTTAAGGTACTTTGGCTGTAAGTGGATGATGGAATTTATCCAGTAACCCAATACAGTGACGATAATTCTGGTTCAGGAAATAGCTGAACTATGAAAAAAAGAAAAAGAGACTTGTTTGATATGTTGAGGCTGTCTGTCAATCTTTTTAAACTTTTGGAGTTGGAAGAAGATCTAACAATTACTGCCAGACTTTACTGGAGAGAATTAATTGTCATCTGGGTTCTGCTTGCCTAAACATTTGAGGTGTGATATACTCAAAGGCTAGAGCAAATCACATCAACACTTTCTTTTGTATTTCTATCCCACTTTATTAACAGTAAAAAAAATATTTGACGGGTATTGCTTCCTTAGATATAAGTGGTCCGTAACATAACAGGAAATTTTACTCTCAATGAAAAAGTTTCTGAGAATGATTTCTTGATACCAGTCTGATCTAACCATCTGTCCCCTCAGATGTTTATGCCCAAAGGTCCGGCAGAAATAACTCTCTCCACTAGGGGGAGCTTTAAAGGGGTCTCGGCAGGGCTGGATTGGTCCAGGTGACAACCAAATGATTAAAAACAGTTGCATGTGTCTATAAAGTGCAGATCACAGCTCTCTTTATTCCCAACCTTTTCCATTTAATTTCAGTTTGAAACTGATACAAAATGTCTTCATGTAGTCTGCAAAATTAAGATTAAGATCTCAACTTTGTTGTGTCAAAACCTCAATTAATTAATTGTCCCTTTTACAGTGATGAGCTGGATGAGCTGTCTATGGCTTAGAGCTGGTCTGGAGCTGCTGAAACCACTTATCACCCTAACAGCTCAAACTTTACCAGCCTGTTTTTATCTATCTGCAAGCAGCAGTGACTGTGGAAGGGTGGGCTGTAAAGTCTTTCCTCGCATCAGCAAATCGTTTCATATTTACTCAGACTGACAACATCTGTATGTGTGTTGGTCGGCCCCTATTAAACCAGGCCTTTGTTCACACGTGGGTAAGAACTCCTGACAGAAATCCCACAAAGCACAGCTTAAACACTGAATGCAATCCAAACAGTTTTTTTTTAAACAAATGGTTTAGAAACAGTTTGAACAGAGCTAATTCTTGGGGAATCAAAGATTAATGTGTAATAAAAATGAGCTGTGTCTCTCTATAACATCTTTCCTTAGACATGCAGCAAAGCGGTGTTATTGCAGGTTTTCCCATGTTAATACCTACAGTTTGTGAGGCATTAACTACGAGGACTTGGTAATCTGACCACGGGATCTCCACTGGCACCCTTGATGGTCCTCGGGCCTCCAGCAGGGCGACAGAAAGATGTCAAGTCGGATCAAAATATACATAAAATATTGTTAGAGCTGAGAGTCTCATAAAAATGGAAACTCCACACTTTTCAGTTTATTTATGGACAAGGTGGATGTTTAATTAGATTACTGCTGAGCGCCTGGGTGCGTGAGGGAGGAGGTTAGTGGGGTTGTACGCGCAAATTGTGTGTGTTTGTGTGTGTGGAGGGGGGTGCAGGTAGTAGCGCTGCCCTCACACACGGACACGCACACGCAGAGGCGCGCAGGGACGCAGACTTGGCAGTCAGACCGAGCAGAGTGCGGAGAAGTTTGGTTTTAAAACTTTTATCTCACTCTGACCTGGTTCACAGGCGCAGCTCGGGGGTTTGGTTTAGTTTTCTTTCTTTCTTTTGGTGCTGACGCGGCACCGACCTGTTGGGTCAATCTGGCAACTTTGTTTTTTGGACACTCGCGTTCGCTGAAAGGCGTGCGAAGAGGCATTACAGAAGAAAACGGGATCGGAGGAAGCGAGAGGATGATGTGACTCCGTGAAGCCCCCCACAGTGACCACCTCTCCACCTCCACCGCACGTGAAACCGCACAGGCGCTGCGTCCCGGAGGCTCCAGTCAACATGACCCTGTCCAGCGGTTTTGCCGGATACTTGTCAGCTCATTTTACGTGACCGCATGGAGCCGATGCTGTGGTGAACAGGACTTGCCATCCACGCTTTCTGGGAAGTGGTTGTCACAGACTAACTCGGGCTGCAGTGCGCGGCGTGGAGAGCGCGACGATGCGGGGCACCGTGGGCGCATTCATCCAGTCCTGTCTCCTGATGCTGGTCCGAGCAGACCAGTGGAGGTTGAAGGACTCTGGCAACTGCGAGTTAAACAGAAAAGTAAGTCTATTTGAAACTATCTTCCGTGGGTAATTGTGTTACAGTAGTTTCTTCAACAGGTTACATCCCGTTACACTTGCACCGTCTCGCAAAGTTTTGCGTGAGTGAATTATTCTTAGAGTGCGCTTAATGTAACATGCACTCATAATGTTTCCTGCATTAATGCCAGTTTTATATTTCCTTTCACCCATTATATCTAAATAAAAAGAACAATTCACTTCAAATCCTAGAGGATGTGCATCAATAAAAATAACATTATAAATGGAACTGCTGTTTCAACTTTTTCATGTTTTGACATTGCAGAACAAGCTCATAGATTAAAGAAAAACCCTTCAAATTAAGATTAATTTTTCTTTTTTGCCCGGAACATGTCAAGACTATTTCAGGGTGATCAAGCAGGAACTGGAGAGCAAAACACTGTGGGTAGCAGCCAGTAGTCTGACAGCCACTGATGTGTGTTGTTTGTTTGGCACTTGGGTTCTAAGTGGCCTGTTAATAAGTCATTATCAGTCTGTTAGCAGTCTAATAAACAGTCTCCTAAAGACAAAGACATAGTTGGTGTCAGACAGACCCAGGCTTGGCTGTAAAGTAACTGTAAAATCACCCCCTGCCTCTCTTTTACATGCCTTTCTGTGTTTTCTAACTTGCTCTTATTTAGTGCTGAGGTCAATAAATTGAGCAAAAGAACATTAGAACAAATTAGATTATCAATGATTGTTGATTCCAGCTTCTGAAGTGCAAAGATTTCCTGTGTTTCTCTGTTTTCTGTCTTTTAAAAACTGAATATTTAAGTTTTAAGACTGTGGACAAAAAAAAAAAAAAATCACTTTATGGCCTAACTTTTGAATATTTGCCCAACCAAATCTAGCCATCATAAAAGTGTTGATTAATTAATTAATATTTAACAAAAGTGTTTCATTTTCCCCCTTCCAGCAAACTGAATTAAACTCCTTCCTGTGGACGATCAAACGGGATCCCCCGTCATATTTCTATGGCACAATCCATGTTCCATACACCCGCGTTTGGGACTTCATCCCTGAAAATTCCAAGCAGGCCTTCCAGGAAAGCAACATTGTGTATTTTGAGCTGGACTTGACAGATCCATACACCATCTCAGCTCTGACCAGCTGCCAGTTGCTTCCCCAAGGTGAGAACCTGCAGGACGTCCTACCTAGAGACATCTACAGGAGACTTAAAAGACACCTTGAGTATGTGAAACTCATGATGCCCTTATGGATGACTCCGGATCAGAGAGGGAAGGGGCTCTATGCAGACTACCTGTTCAATGCCATTGCTGGGAACTGGGAGAGGAAGCGACCCGTTTGGGTAATGCTGATGGTGAACTCGTTAACTGAGGCCGACATCAAGACACGAGGGGTGCCGGTGCTGGACCTGTACCTGGCCCAGGAGGCAGAGAGGATGAGGAAGAGGACGGGGGCTGTTGAGAAGGTGGAAGAACAGTGCCATCCACTCAACGGACTCAACTTCTCTCAGGTGAGTGTGAAACTTTTGGATGGATCACCTGTTTCTAATCTGCATTGCAAAGTAAATTAGAAACCAGAAAAATGGTTCTACATGAGATTAAATCCATGCTTTTGTTCGAAACTGAATCAAAGAAGGCTTGAAAGAAAGACAGCTGAAGCGCTGTGGTCCACAGACACAGACAAATTAAAGACAGAAAAACCCACAATTGTCACTGAAATAACTTGACAGTATGAAAAGGGATGATAAGTAGTTTATAGAAAATTGACTAATGAATGTAATACCTTACTTTTGGAATTGTGAGTCAACAGAGCCATTAAAAGAAAATAATAATGATGAAGCTGACCTCAACAAATTAGTTGGTACCCCTGGAAAAGATTTTAAAACATTCACCATAGTGTCGCGTAATCAGCATCACAAGTGTATACAGTCGGTCAGTCTGACGGTGCTGTTTGGTATCATGGAGTTCACCATGCTGAACATGGACCAGATAACCCAAAGTTGTCTGCAGAGACATGAAAGAACATTCATGTTAAAGGTAAAAGCTAGAAGACCATCTCCAAGCAGTCTGATGTCCTTGTGACTACAGTTGCAGTTTGGAGAAGACGTCCTTCAAACCTGAGACAGCTGGAGGAGTTTGGTCATGAGGAGTGGGACAAAAAAACCCTGTCTACTGGTGCAGAAGTCTCACTGAGAGTCACAGAAATCACTTGATTGCAGAGATTTCATAGAAAGGTTGTTGAGCAAATATTACCAACTAATTTCTCAGTGCCAGTTTCAGTAGTGTTTTTTTTTTTTTAATGATTCAGGTGGCCTTCTGTTTCAAGGTTTCAACACCAAAACAAGAGAGAACACGGCCAAAACTAATATTACTTTAAAGCTGGAACATGTGTGGGTAAATCTCAGAAGAATGGGTGTTTCAAAGTGAAGTCTGATATACAAGTGTAAAAATACATTAGCCAAAGATTCAAAATAAGATTTACTACCCTTTCAAAGTTCAAGTTTCAAGGTTCCAAAGCTTTTTCTCTCTCTTTCTCTCTCTTTTTACAAACATATGTGCAGCATTTTTCAGATCAGCACTTCAACTTTACAAACCTTGAACACAAACTAGTAACTCAGTGGAACAGTTCTAAACTCTGAACAAATGTAGGTAAAAAAGCAGAAGGTCTGGAGCAAAAGGTTCGAAACTCTGCAAATGTGTGGGTGAAATTGTAACATGATGACTGTATATGTGACAAAAAGATATTTTTCTTCAGATATTTAACTTTCAAACACTAAACACTAACTTTCAACGTTTCAATCTTGA
>JAOWBL010000004.1:11052861-11063415 GCA_028564865.1 Zenarchopterus dispar
ACACATACACACATATATATACATATTTTTATATATATATATATATATATACATTATATATATATATATATATACATATATATATATATATATATATATATATGTGGAAAAAATGTTAACACAGAATTGTACAGGATATATATACATTACAAAAATTGTTTTTGTTTTGGAGGTTTGTCTGCTTATGCTGGATGAGATCATAAAAGCTGTTAAAACAGCAACACTACTGTTTAGCCTCTCAGCTCATTTCACCAACCTGTTTCATTTTCTGGTTGTGTTTCTTCTCTTCGTGTACAGGTTCTCTCACAAAGATTTGTAGGACCCGAGTGCTGATTTTGTAGTTTGTTGACATAATTCTGGATATTTTTACTTTAAGGGTAGGTTTGCTTAGTCACTTTCATTAGAAAGGAGAAAAGGAGTCTTTGCACCTTTCATATTTAGAGTAATTTATTAATGGTCCATTGCTTAATCTTCCAAATGTTTAGGGTGTTCTGGCCCTGTTCTTGTTCCTACCACAGATTGGCAAAGCCTGACACATCTGGCCTTAGAGATCCTTTTTCACACAGATGCTATTATACAGTTTAGGACAAAATTATAAGTTGTTTTTGAAGTAAACCTTTTCCATGGAAATGAGAATAACCAAAAGTCTTTATAATCTATTTGGTGCCAAAAGAACCACATTATAGCTCTTTAGGCTAAATTAAGATGTTTTACTAAAAGCAAACAGGAAAAAAACAGCCAAGGCTAAAATTGCTAGTGCCCTGAAAATAAATGATTAATAGTATAGCTTTTGTGACTTACAACTGACAGCAATCTCTTGTGGTTGTTCCTAATTAAGGTGACACATGTCTCTTGAGTGCTTTTAATGCCGTTATTTCATAACAAATTGTTACAGCTCATTCAAACTGCGTGGTTTTCAGGCATTGCCACAAACATTACTATCAATAAGACTGACAGTAGCTATGTTTCTTCTGTTAATCCAGACCAAGGCATAAACACGCTCATAGCCCCTGGAGTCAATTCATTCTTTGAAAAACCAATCCTGCTCCCTCTGCTTCACCCAAAAAGTTGCATCTTGATGGAAATATCACACCACCTATTTCTTGAATGAGGTGGGATATCTGTAGTATTTGGATCAGAAATGATGGAAGATCCAACTGCAACCTAAAGTTAGTCTGGCAGCAGATTTCTTTACATCAATCCACAGAATATCAACATAATTCTCCTTTTTCATCATTCCATGCGCACAGACAAATTTTGTTGTGCCTAAAAGAGCAAGATGTTCTGGCAGCATTATGCTCTCACTGTGGGAGTTTTTTTTTTTTTTTGGTTGAAGGCCTCTCTCTTCCTTTGCCAAACGTTTGCCAAGCATCCATGTACCCAAACAGGTAAAGACTGGACCCATCACACAAATGACAGATTTACAGAAGTCACCCCCATGACTCAGATGTTCATTGCCAAACTTCAGTCTGACTTTGGTGTGCTGCTGTATGAGCTCTGGAGATGTTCTTGGATGTTAATCTCAAAGACAATTGTGGTAAGAGCCCTCACAACAGTCATCTTTGAAGATGCCTGGGGATTCTGACTGATGACTCTTTTTCTTTACAAAGTTTTGTTAGGCTTTCACTTTTCACCATGTCTAGGCTACTTTTCTAAACCAAATTTTTGTCTTTGTAGTTGCAATGATGCAGCCTACAGCTTTTTCAGACACATTAAGACATTTAGAAATGGCAGTATAGCTTTCACCATTCAGATTCACATCCACTATCTGTTGATGTCACTTCTTGACAAGAATATAAGAAGAATTTATCTCAATAAAGTGTTGAAAAGATACGAGTAAGGTTTCAGTAAGGATTAGGGTTAGGGTTAGGCTGATCAATTTATGACCACTCAGGTGTGGTTTGAGAGACTTGGTGGCTAATAATTTTGACCACCTACTTTTTCATGTGAGAACAAACAAGAAACTGCATGGTGACTAACTAAGTTACAATAGGTTATTCTGGGGTCCTAAAATAATAATAGATTCAAAAATTTCATCTACTGCTTGAATGAAAAGCTGACTGAGAGAAAAAAAATCAGTTGAGAAATATAAACTGTTTGTTGTGCAATGCAAAAAAGAGCATTACAGATATGAAACCTTTGAGGTTCCTTGTCTGCTTTCCATGTTTGTTCAATGATTGTTCATCTACCCCACAGGAGTTCGTCAATTAGTTTTTTTTATTATCTTCTTTTATGTATCATTCATGTAGAATACATAACAGGATCCTGTTTACATGTATATCGTCCACTGTGAATGGAAGTGGACACATCTCCAAAAACAAACTTAGACGGATTATCCATGTTTGGATGTTTTTCATATTTTGTAGGCTGTTTATTCATTTGTGGTGATGCTGTGGTTCATGGCAGGCGTCTGCACAACAGCCACCATCACTTTGTCTCTCTTTGACTTTCCATCTTTGCTCTCATGTCTCTATCACTTTTCTTTTTTTTTTCTGTTTCCCTCTTCCTGTTCGTCTCTCAGAACCGTTTTAAACCCCGTTTCTCTGCGTCAGTCCCTTTGTCTCCTTTGCTCATCAGTCTGTCAGCACAGTAAACAGATGTATTTCTCAGATGGTCTGGATGTGAGGTCCTATTTTCCATTACATAGACACCTCCTGAATGAGAGTGTGTGTAGTGAGGTGTAGTGTTTGTACTGGTGGTATTGAAGGGCAGGCATGTTGTGCTTTGAGTGTGTTTTTGTGTAGAACAAGGCAATTGGTGCAAGCTGCCTGGAAGTCCTTGCATGCATATTCATATGAGCATGGCTGGTGTTAGTGTGTGTGTAGTGGCCCCAGTTTGCATTTCCATTAATGTTTCAGTTCTGGGCCAGTGGTTGAAGGGAATTGTAGATACTCGTAAATACCGCTGTGTTTTTTTTTTGCAGGAGCTGTTGTGCATCGTTTTTTTTTATCTGAGTTTTGCACAGTCAAAAATTGGAGATTTATTTCTGGTGCTCTTGTGTCCTGTTTTTGATTTTCAGTACTAAAAACAAGTAATCTGAAGAAAGTTGTGTCCATCATCCTGTACAGTGAGATGTGGTATCTTTCAAAGCATTTATCTCAGGTGCATGTGTGTTGATTTGTTCCCGTAGTTCATGAAATTCAGGACCTTTCAATAATCTAAATCAGCAAAGCATATATTTTACTTACCACAAGAGCATCTTGGAGGTAGACTGATTAATTCTTTGGCCTATTGGAAAGTTTTAATAGTTGTCATAATTATTATAAAAACTCATTTCTCAATGTGAAGATAATGTGTACACAAGATAAACCCTGCAAAGTTCAGAACAAAATGATTGTACAGGCAAAAGTCAGTATTTCGTGTGACTTTCCTTAGAACCAAACAGAGGTGTATCTCATTATAAGGATTTTTGCAGTGATTTTAATTTAATTAAATGTCGCTTTCTAAAACAAAAATATGAATCACCAGTATTCAAGAAACATAGCTCTTAAATGTTAGCTTCACAATGTTCCTTTTTTTTATTATTTTGCTTTTCTTTTAAAAAATATGTGCATCTTCAATTTAGTTGTAAATTCTGTGACAATTTAAATGTTTAAATCCATCCATCTATCGATCCATCCATCCATATACATACACACACACAAATGCATCCATCCATACATACACACACATACACATTCATGCATATATCCATATATCCTTTTGCCTTTTTTAAGGTAAGGGTGTAAGGAATCAATGGTTCAAGCAGCCACACCACCTAACAGTAAAGTTACAGTGTGAAAGAGGCAGAGCTGTCTTGGCTTATAGTGGTCTGTGTTGCGATAGATTTTTGACTGAAGGCACTTTGTTGTGTAATCACTGTCTTTTGAAGCTCCAGAATGGTCCTCGGAAGAGAGATTTATGATGTAGGTCTAAGGTCTATGCAGGAGTGCTGGAGAGCAGAGTCAAGTTTAAGTCAAACCTCAGATTCATGAAGAACGTTTAAGGTTCAGTCCTGGGCAAGTAACACTTGACCCACTCTTTATCCTTCCAAGGTCCTGGAGGTCCATGTGTGTTTTGTGGACATAGAGAAAGCATTGGAGAGCGTTCTTCTGGGTATCCTATGGGTGGTGCTTCACGAGTGTGGGTTACAGTATCTTGGGGTGTTCAGAAGTGAGGGAAGGATGAGGCAGGGGGTTGTGTGGAATCAGTGTGGCGTCTGCAGTGGTGTGGACTCTGTGCCAGTACACTGTAATGAAGACAGAGTTGAGCCAAAAGAATAGACATTGTTAACCAGTTGAACTATGTTCCGACTTCTATCTGTGGTCACAAAATTGTGGTTAGTGACTGAAAAAAACAAGATCGTAAATACAAACACTTGAAATGGGTTTCTTCTGTAGAGTGGCTAGAAGTTCAGTTATCAGAAAGGAACTCAGAGTCAAAATGCTGCTGCTGCTCCTCCACATCAAGAGCAGTCAATTAAGGTGGTTCAGGCATTTAGTTATGTTGCCTCCTAGACACTTGGGTAGGTGTTTCAGGCATGTCCAACTGGGAAAAGGCCTAGAGGCAGACCTGGAACATGCTAGACAGATTATATATCTTTGCTGGCCTGGGAATGCCTAGGTTCTTTTTGAGTTGGAGGAGGTGGCTGGGGATAGGAAAGTCTGGACCACTCTGCTAAGCCTGCTGCCCTTGCAACCCAAACTCAGATAAGCAGAAGCTAATGGACTGGTGGATGAAGCAGAGCTAAATTAAACCTCTTACTGTCACAACATGGCCTGTTCTACAGAGTTCACTTTGAACTTTCTTTGAGAAGGTTTTGCTGGTTAAAAAAAGTAGGATTAATTAGGGATTAATCTTTTTCTTTACCGAGGCTATATATATTTACATGGAGTATGTTGTGACAAAACACTGCTTTGCTGGTGTGAGGCGTAAGTGTGAGTGCATGTGGTTGTTACTGTGCGTATTATACCCTCACTTGACTGAAGAAAGGAAAAAAAAGACTTCCTGAGAGCCTGTTCTGCTGTTCCCCAGTCACAGCCAAGCTGTGTGTGTCTAACCACAGGAATAGCAGTAACAGAAGTAATCTCAAGAGAGTGCATTGGTCAAATAGAAAAACAGAACTGCTTAATTTTACATAATACTAATGATACCATTCTAGACATCTAATGCAATTGATGCAATTGCACTAAAGATCAGCAGGATGATAGGTGATGATGACTCTGTAGAGCCTCCGTGCTATGTGGCAAATCACAACACGCATATGTACAATATGAATTCTCAGATTATGAGTTTACGTGCATGCTAAAAGCTTGCAGCTGTAGTGAACCTCAGCGTGAAACAGCTCTGCTGTGTTGTTCTTAACTCGGGCTGTCCTGAATTTACTGTGCTCTGTCAGTCAACAGACAGTCGTGGAGATTCATGGCTGTTTTCTCTGTGACTCCTGCTGTTTTCAAGATCCTTCATAAAGAAGGTGTTGTTTCTTAGCTCCCAAATGGGACTGCATAGATTGGCTGGTTGCTACTCCATGTATGTTTTCGTGAGGGAAAATTAGAGTGAGAAAGGAAAAGTGATGCATGGAGAGAAGAATCTGCTGTGAATGTCTGTGGTTACAAACTCTCACAAGCACTTGTCTCCTATTTGGTCACAGTGAATGTGTGAGGACAGGCGAGAGAGTTGCAGCAGCATTTTATCAAGTGTATTCCACCTCTCTTTTAATTTATATTAGCTAGCACCAAAGATTCAGCATTTTTATTTGATTATTTATCTGTGATATTGACAGTCATTTAAGTGGTAGCGATTTACCATTACCCAGGGTTTCCTTGTGATACATTATATAAATGCAAATGTTGATTCTTTTTTTTTTTTTTTTTTGATTAAAAGTCTGCTGGGGTTGGCTTATCCAGGCTGCAGCAAAGCAGGACAGAAGTGGGGGGTTTTCAGAAGTTGACATTTCAATCACCACAATCCCCAATTCGCGCACACATACACACAGACTTTGAGCCATTTGGTTTGAGGCTGATTCCCTGTGACAGCCTAAATATTTGGCTGCGTCCGGGCACCAAGGTAAATGCACCCCGCAAGAATGTTTTTACAGGGCGCAGGAGAGAGACGGTGGGGAGGGAGAGAGGTAGGTTTTGGACGGAGATAAAGTGAGAGAAAGAGAGAACACACAGAAAGAAAGTGGAAAAATTTCTTCCAGTCTTACACTCATGAAGTTTATGAGAATGTATATCTCCCAATTTGAGTAATACAGGAGCAAATCCTTAACTGAAGATTACCACTGCATAATATTGGAAGAAAAGTGCAATTCTTCTCATTTTATGTGATATAAGATGCAATACTGAAACAATGATAGCCCATTACTCACACAGTGTTATTTTAAAGTCACTTTAAAGAAAAAAATAGACATGGAAATAACAAAGACTGGCTTTCTTAAGTTAGTTTTGCAATATGAACTTCCTCTATTATTGCTTTCTTAATCCTAATTTCCACACAGTTACATATATGAGTTCCCTGTTAGGATGCATAATGATTGTATCTACTGCTTCTGATCTACACATGGATATTTATATCAAGACAAACAATCTGTGTGCTGATGTTTGAGTGATGGCAGAAGCTAAAAGTGAAGTTAAAATGTGGTGCTTGTGGTTAAACTTCTGGGTTAGGTCTAAAATTATGATTCTGACTAAAATACATCCTTTTGTGGTGCTGAACAAGTTTTTTTAACACACAGAAGGGACAGCTCTTCCTTCTTCTTTAAACCTCTTTTCTTTTTTAAAAATTAACCTCATGATGGTCTTAGACCACCCTGAACATTGAAAAATGATGCCAAAGGGGTATCCTGTACATAAAAACGGACACTAAGTAGCCCTAATTAAAGGGTAAGGAGTGAGGTCATGTTGTAGTTTTAGCAGTTCTATGGGTTGAAATAATTGCAACTACAGTTTCAACTTATACCAGTAAATCCATTTATAAAGTGAAATTGCCAAAAAAATTATTTTGATTAAGCTTTTTCAGCCTCAGGGACTTTTTCAAGAAGGTGAAAAACTTGCTTCATACCACAGTTGCATTTGCTGACGTTAGAGTGATTAGGAGGATCGGACAAAGTAATCCACTGACTCACAGCTGGTTGTTTGTCTGAGTGAAACTACAGTGCAGATGTAGTTGTAGTCACACAAATCAGCAGTGTGGACATTTTTGATTGTTCTTTTTTGACACAACTGCTGTGGAAGAAATGAGAAAATATTTATCTAACTTGTAATCCCTGCTCCATCTTGAAAGTACATCTCTATCCCACTCGACTACCGCTGTGTCTGGAAACTTTGTTCTTATAGTTAAAAACAATACATGCACTACAGCTTTAGGTAAGCATGTTTTAGAAGTTGTGGTCAGGATTACGTTTTAGATGATTTAGACTTAGAAATAAGATGCTGAGAGTTTGAAATTAGTCAGAAGTGTTCAGCATCACAAGCAACACCAAGAAAGTACCGGCTAGTACCAGCTCAAATGGGCTACTTCCAGTTAGGGGCAATTTGGAGAAAAAATACCTTCTAATTACTCATCTAGACCCTTGGTTCTTGAGGTAAAACTGCAGGTTGTCATAGAACACAGCAGAATATCATCCCTTGTCAGAGATGTGCTCACTACTGCAGACAGTTTAGATCAGGCATGGCAGCAGGACAGGCTGAATCCTCTGAGTTCAGTGGTAGTCAGTGACAGAAACACTTCCCTGCTTTATTCACACGTGTGCATTAGTACATCACATGAACTATGTTCAGTTCAGTGTATGATCGCTCTGATTCAGACATTTTTGTCACTGCATGCATCTCTTCTGGGTTGCGCTTTGAAAAGTCATGGGTGCTTTGGATGTAAGCTTCTGTATTCTATCGGGTGTTTCGCCTTTCAGCTTCATTCAGTGTTCCCCATTTCATATGAATCATTTTGAGGTTTTAGACTTCTGATCAATCACAATGATAAACTTAAAGAATTCACATTGAGGGCTTGCTGATCAAAATTGTTTGTTACTTCAATAAAAAATGCATTAAATTACTCAGTGAAAATAGCGAAAAGTCACAGCACTGCTTTACTGACATCTTGGAACGGAAAATCCATTGTAAGTATTTGAATGCATAAATATTCCCTTTCCAGTGAAAACCTTTCTTGTGCACATTTTGGGAAGAAAACTCAGCTCTCTGGATGCAGAAGGGAATTGGCCCTGTCAGAACTCATTGATTGAACTGTTCCCGATCAAAAGGAACAGGATATATCAGTTATGCCTTGGAATGGATTTTCCTTTCAAAAAGAAAAGGAAAAATAATTCTTTGTCATACTTATTTGCAGAGATCTAGACATCGGGAGTATTCCCTATGTGGTTTGGCTTCTCCCCTTTTTTATTTTCTCTTCTTTTCTCCCATGATGGTCCCACATTTCCTTTCTTTTGCATCACATTGGAAAAGTCATAAACCTGTCTTCAAAGGTCCACTTTGAGCTCCGCAGAGGCTGCTGTTATCCTTGATTATGAAACATTTAAACACATGTACGCACATGCTTGTATGTGGATAAATGTGTACATGTATATACAAACTCACAAAGAACAGACCTAATCTTGTACAGGTGTATACACAATTACATGCAAGGAAACACACACCCACACACACACGCAACAAGGAGGTCATTAGTGACCCGAGGAATGCAGAGGTCAAATCTTAAAAGACCTGGCTGATAGAGGGGATGTATAGGATCAAAGGAGAGAGGGAGAAAGGGAGGGAGAGATGGATGGAAGGCAAGGGAGAGAATATATGGGATCAAAGAGAAGAGGAAGGGAGGAATGAACTGATGGGAGGATAAATGTGTGAGTGAGAGTGGAAGTGTAGGGGAGAGGTAGGAAAGTAAGACAAAATGTGCTGGAAAGAGGGAATACAGGAGAGGAAAAGAGGGAGACAGCAGAGGAAAAAGAGGTAAAGAGGACGGGTGGAGGGATAGAGAGCAGGAACATTACAGATAACTCAAAGTGACAGGTGTGTGTGTCTGCTTTTAAATGGCAGGGTTTCAGCCAGAAAGTGAAAGCTTGTGCAGTGGTGAAAGATTTATGCATGTGCAGTGAGTGTGTATGTTGAGAACGCCAGTGAATGGTACGTTTTTTTAAGTCACAATACCCACTACCTACTGGTGGCATAACCATTTCTTTAGAGATGTAAAACTTGGGCTGTGATAACACCATTACTAAGCCATGTTTATGCAAATTAACCTGCATGCTCAGACTCACCTACGGACAACTCAGGATCACCAGTCGATTGAACATGTGTGTTTGTTTGGACTGTAGGAGAAAGCCGGAGAACTTAGAAAAAAACCAATGTGTTCAATCAGGAAAAAAAAATGCAAGCACCTAACAGAAATACCCCAGGCTGGCATAGGAATCATACTCTTACATGACTGTGCTAGTCCAGATTTCAAGCGATCAAAATTAATTCTGTTTATAGTGGGCTTCCATTTGTGGGGTTCCAGGGTGGGTTTTTTCGGGCCTTGACTGTTGAGGCGTGTTTCCATTCTTAAAAGCTGTCCAGAACTTTTACTGAACCACCATTAACCCTCTCAGTTTTTTCCATTTTGATCTTTTCATTCTAGTTTGCTTTCTGCACAGACTTGGTATGTCAATGTTGAGAAAAAACATGAGCAAAATAATTATTTGCAATCAAAGCTCTCAAAGAATCATAACTATTAACCCACTTGAAGAAACTCCTAAAACTATTTACATTTTCAATGCAATAAAGTTTGAAACATTTAGCAAGTTCTTTTGTATCTCATTTCCATCTAAAACGTCAAAGAAGAAACGTTTCTGTTTTTAGACTTGATCAAAGGATTGTCTTAGTTAGCTCCTTAACCAGATCCCACAAAAGTTGGACAAAGTCAAAAATCATTCAAATATTAGAATTCATTGCTCTGAACATGAAATGTTCTTCACTTTATGAACCTTCTTTTGAGAAAACAAATGAGAGGAAAGAATACTTCCTTCACTTTGATGAAGAAAAGAGACAATATTTCCTGGTGTTTTTTTAATATAAATGTTGGAATATGCAATGACCTCATACAGCCTTAGCATTTAATGGTACAGTTAGTTAGCATTTTGTTTTCCAACACAGACAGTAACACCTCAGCGTTGGTGGGTTGTTTCAGTGTCATAACACTGGTCTTTTGTCTGCACCCCAACAGAGGAAAGGTCATAGTTCCTTGACTGACCATGGCATAGATTTATTGTCTTTCATCGTATATGAAAGATATGTCCATATAAGGTACCATTCTAGATCCTATGATAATTGTGCTTCAAATTAGTGGATGCAGTGTCTGTACAGTTCAGTATAGGTTCAACTCAAATGAAACTTCAGTTGAGTCTGTAGCTTAAAAAATATGTTAGTATCAGTTGTATGGTACTACCCACAATGGAATACTAGTATACTGTACAATTTTGTTGAAAAAATGCCTCACAATATTCAAGTTTTTTATATGTGTATATATATATATATATATATATATATATATATATATATATATATATATATATATATATATATATAT
>JAOWBL010000004.1:11082965-11098336 GCA_028564865.1 Zenarchopterus dispar
GGAAAACTGTCGCCGAGGTGCATCAAACAGAAGATCACCCACTGGTGGAACCAGAGAGAGAGTGTGAGTGTGTGTATGTATGTATGTGTGTATGTGTGTGTGTGTATGTGTGTGCGTGTATGTATGTATGTATGTATGTATGTATGTATGTATATGTGTGTGTGTAGGATGGCACCTCAGGATGGTAGATATCTTGAGAGCAGTGTATCCAAACACAAAAGACAGGACTTGGTGTTGGATAATGTTGGCATGTCACATGACACTGCATGTTGAGCATTTATGAGACTAAAAACACTGCCTGGAGGAGTGATCTTATCAGATGTAGCATGTAAAAAAATGGAGCAATCAGCGCATTTGTTTTTTGTGCACCCAAACAAACTCATGTTTTTTTGTTCGTAACTTTCAGAAGTATCTTTAATCTTAGTTTAAATCATATTGCAGTCCTAAATACATCTTTGATATATTTTATCAGTTGAACAAGAGCCTCTGTAATGTGTTATCAGTACCCCATTCCTCCCAAAGAAGGATAAAAGATAAACCTGTCAGCCATTCCAAATAACTAAGTCCTATTTCGGCTGCAGAGGGAAAAACACCTAAATGTATACACTTTTCTGCACTCATATGGTTGCTGGTCTTGAAAGACATATTTCATTTAGCTTACACTTCTCTTCAGTTGTCACAACAGCTTGCTGTGATTTATTGAAAGAGTTGAACTCCTCACCCCTGACCCCATTCAAACCCAACAGTATTTCCTCATCCACCTGGAACAGGCTCTTTGTATGCCTGCCCAGGGGCTCCGCTTTCATTTGGTCCAGGAATACCTCACTCCTATATGAAAGAGGAAGCGGTAAGGAAAATTATATCTTTAGCTAGCGAACAGCAGTTCATCTATTGATGATTTGAAATGAGAATTGTTATGAGGGAGTGACCCCTTTCATTTTGAGGAAGAAACATAAAGCAGACCCTGTGTTGCCCATAGGGGATGAAGATATGAAAAGACAGGGAAAAACATGACGTGTGATTTGTGACTTCAACATTCTTTGTCTTTTTGTTGTTGTTTAGCTATTAAATATTCTTTTGTTTCAATGGAGCAGGGAATTCTCTGTATGAATAACAGATATTGGTCAAAATTTTCACCATCACACAAGAACAGCAGTATTTGAGGGTGTCACAGAGCAACGCTCATTTAGTTTATTTATTTGCACATTCAGACTGTTGTGTTTGGACTGACTGCTCACAGGATTGTTGAAAGGATTGTTTTTCTAAACCTTTTTGGAAATCTTTTTATTCTTTCTCAGTTTATTTACAACTAGCCAACACAAAATGCTGTTTTTAAAGAAGCTGCCAACATACATGGTCGGTTAAGTGAGAAGCGGTGGTGGAGGGGGTTAGCACGGTATTATACAGGTTACTGTGACAGCTGGTTTTTACAGGCAAAAAAGAAAAAAAAAAAACTCAGAACAACCAGCTAACATATGAACAATATGTGGATTTCTAAACAGCCCTATAATTGTATAGTCCTACTGTAGGGCAATTCTTTCTTTTTTTCCCCTTTTTTTGAAAAAAAAATCTGTTTAGTCCTAATCTGATTTAAATTCTGACTTCGTTTTGATGGGCTTTGTTAATGTAGGACTTAAAATGTTATTGATATTTACTGCAAAACGCAATGAATTGTTTTTTCTTTTAATTGTATTTTTGGACTTATAAAGTGATAAAAATAGCTATCTGAAATCGCCCCTGCAAAAACCTTTGACTCACCAATAAAATGGCACAAAAAAACAGATCCCAGCTTTACCCAGTGGTCACAATTCTTGTCAAACGGCTTCATTTTTATTGAACTTGCTGCTGAAATTACATTTTTAAAGTTTGTACCTGGTAGCTGGGTTCGAAGATTGTAGCTGCTTTGAGGTCACAGTTCTACATACCATATTTACAACACTTCCAGCTTGATGACCCTGTGGGTCATAACAGCCAGCCTTATCTGGAATAAAATGGGTAGAGGAAATTTTTCAAACTGACAAAGATAGTGATGTGGTAGCAAAAATGTGACAGGAACAGGATAAAACCTTTGACAGTGCACTAAAAAGAGATAGGATGACAGCAAAAACAGACTCAATCCTGTGGATCTGGTCTTAGTTAAAGCTAAGACCTAAATCACAGATGATATACAGACCCTGCAGGACAACTACAAGATCTCTCGCAGATTACTCAAACTAAACAGGCACAAAATTGCCCTCTAAGCCACATGTTTTGGATGGAAGCGCAGTATGGAATGCTTTTTTAAAAGTAAGACGGCATCCGATTCCCGTCGGTATCCTTTTTCTTAAAATGAGACAGTTGAGAGGTTGAGCAGAGACACTCAGCAGGATCCAAGTCTTGCAGAGCTTTGTGTTTGATTTCAGCAGTCGATCCTGAGACCACAGTATGCAAACTTCAGGAACACATTCTGGTGGATATGAATAAAAATAAATAAAATCAGAAACTCTGTCAAGTTCATGGCTCCAGCTGGCTGAAAAAGAAGAATTCAGTCAGGATGACGGTTTGCTGCTCATCTAAATTATTACATAACTCCTTGTGAAAATTTGTGGTCACTGATATTGCCTTGATATAGAAGAACATAGATAATTTCATTGTTTATTTTTTCCCCCCTTAGAATAATTTTAATTTATTTCTTCAGTATGTGTGTATAGCTTTTAACTGTCAGAAAGAACTGACCAATTGACTTTTTGGCTTGTGATTTTTTGGCTTTAAACAAAACTTTGCCTGCTTGGAGATTACATGAAGTCTATGTAAGGTGGCCAGCTCAAACAAACATTCACACTGTTTTATTTGGGTCTAAGGATGTAGAATTATCCAGCAGACACAAGTAAAGTTAAGAAAAACATATGAAAAGCTAAACATAATTATGAGCAATAAAGATGTGCTACTCTGCATTTCTGTCCCATTTATCATTTTGGAACCACTCTGATTTATCTTTTGTTACTCTATATCTCTAATACATGCGCACTGCAGTCTGGATAATGACAATGATATAAATATGCACATTGATAGTATAAGAATGTAGTCTGTGTTTCTACATGACATCATGGACAGTGATGCATTTTAGAGTTACGATAATATGAAAAACTACGCTTTTCCACACATGAAAGTATAATTCATCTGCAGTTTTTTTCCACACTACATCATGAAAAATGCATATTTTAATCAATAAAACCTACTTTAAATTCTCCTACTAAAGCAAGATGTGTTGTGTTTGAGAGATTGTTCTCCATTAACTTATAGAAAGAATATGTTGCTTTTCCACGTGTGAATAAATGACCAGTGAACATCAAAATTAGCATTGTTACAGAGTGTTACACATAAATATAGTATTTATTGTGATTGATGTATTCTTCAGTGAACTTGTTTGTGTTACCAAACAAGTTCACTGTGTTTGTGTTATAATTTTTTTTTTCTTTGCGGGGAGCATATATTTTGGTTTCACTGGTGTACCTAAGAGACAGAAAAATGTGTAACACAAATATATTTATTTTTTTACGTAAAAAACGTATGTATGGACTGGGGATCTGTCCAGTGTGTATCTGCCTTTCACCTGAAGAGAACTGTAACCCTGAATAGGAATAAGCAGGTATAGGTAACGGATGGATGAATGGATGAAATCATACATGTAGCAGCTTGAAGATCTCAAGAACCTGTGTTAACTTTTTTAGTGGAAGGCATCACAGGTTTCTTTTGAGGCTACATAATCTGTCCAGTATAACATTGTAACCTGTGATGAGTCTGACTGGAAAATATGAATTTAACCTGCCTGACCTTTTAGTTTATTGCTTAATTTTCAGTTCTCGTTAAGTATAACAACACTAAGGCATCTGATAAAAGAATCCTAAACTTTATTGAACCTTAAAGTAAAAGTCATAGTGTCATATGCTATAAGGGCAGTCTAATACAATCTCACTTTGCACCAATTCAGCATACTGTAAAGACTTCAAACAGTTCTCCTTTGACATTCAATTTTGTTCTTCAATTTCCAAGAATGACACTGAAGGCTTTTATTGTTTCAGCAACATTTTATGTTGAAGAATAAATTCAAGGCAATCAAATTCTGAAACATGCCTCTGAATAAAAGCTACTGGGAGCATAAACTAAGACAATCCTGCCAACGTGGGCTACTTCAAACAAGTTATTCTTCATCAATGGCCAAAACACAAAAGCCCTTATCTGCAAAATGATCAAAAAACTGGGGAAAGTCTTCTAATCTTCACTCTGTAACTCATTATTAGATAGTTGGTATTGTTGACACATAGTATAGTAATCTTGTCCAAAAACAGTATATCATTTATTGAGTATCCATAAAAAATATAATTGTTTGAGAAAACAAGTTTTTTTGTTTGTTTGTTTTTTGTTTTAATTCTCTCAGGAGAGTGCATTTCTTAGATAGGAGGTTTTGCATTTTGGCCATCGTCATGCACAGATCAAGAGGTGATATAAAGACTTAGGAAAGAATGTTCATAGAGAGTGCTATAAACAATCTCAATAGAAAGTGCTACACTTTAAGCTTTAAAAAAAAAAAAAAATCAAACCCATGCTCCACTTGCACATGCAGAAAATTACCACGGACACTAAAATGACTTTTTTACTGGAAAAGGAGACATTGATCTGATACAGCAAGTGCTGGAAAGTAACTATCTTTAGTAGTGCACTTTAGTGCAATTTTCAGATGCTTTACTTAAACATTTCCCCTTACTGCTAACTCTGAATACTACTCCACTTTGTTCCATTGCAGGCAGACAGGTGGGCAGGTACCAACCCACCCCTCATTAACTGCTTATAAAAATCGCCTTTCACTTGCTTTTATTGTGGAAATGTTCCTCAAGACTGTATCTGCGAGAAAAATGAGGCGTTCAGTGGCAGGAGGAGCCTTTACAGTTGGCAGCGCTCGAGTTTATTTTGTCAGAACTGCTCACTTTTATAGAACTTTCTACCTTTGATCACTTTTTCATGCGACCGCACTGAATGAGCTGGTGTGTATTCAAGCGGCATCATTTCTTGGCAGAAGGAGAGAAAGGGAGGACTGCGCTGAGAGAGAACGTAGACTACTGCAGCCTGACAGATGTAATCCCCAACACGGCTCCAAAGTGCTGTGTGCCACCACAAGTTTTGAGTGAGGGTTTATTTAAAAAACAACCTCACACCACAGATCTCTTATGTGCCCTGTTTCTCATTTATTCTCAGCATAAATTCAAAGCGTTGCTCAGACTCGATCTTAAGAAAAGCTCTTGCCGACATTCGAGCAGTTTTGCGTTCTAATGGTAATCACAGTGGAACAATATTTCTGCTGAAAAATAGCCGGGGGCAAAAAAACGTCTTTCAGATATGAAAATGTTAAGTGCTCATTTTTCTCCATTTCTACAAGTATGCACAATGTTGCAACAAGTTAAATAGTCAATAAGTGCAATTTTATTTATTATTTATTAGACCAAACAAAATATGTTTTTAGCTAAAAAGTTTGCATCTTGCTCTAATCTTTTCAGATACTTTAATTTCATGGGTTGGCTTTTGATACAGAGCAGTAAGAATGAAAATGGTTGAAAAAAAAACATACCCCATACATCCTTTAAGCTGTGCTTTCATGTAGTAGATTTTGCTCAGACATCGTTTTGTCAACAGTGAGTTCTGCTTCTAAAAGTAAAGCTCTTACAGGATATTCTTATCTGCAGCTATCACAGCTAAGCAACTAAAGACTTAACATTCCTGCTTCTCTAGATCTGTTTTTCCTTTTTCCATACTGAAGCAGAAATCTAAGGTTAGTCTACTTTTCCCCCTCAGCTTCTGTGTGGAATTGTCTTCTTTCATCCATCCATCTCATTTCTCCTTCTCGCCTTTTCCATCTGTCTGGTATCAATATTACAATCAAAGAGCGCTCCATCGAATGCAGTCTGCTTCAGAACTATTCATTGTGCTATACCTGAGGAAATAGAAAGAAACAGGTGTTTTGGTGTTGGCTGAGATGTTAATATACTTTGGCTCAGCTACAGACAACTTTTTTTTTCCACGGAGTTGAGACACATACATACGTGATCAGTCCTGCTTGTCTTTTTGAATCTCACAGATGTATGTTATCACAGCTTGTTCTTATCCGACCATCTTGCTTTCAAAATCATGTCCCATGGGACTTCACGTTGGAAAGCTGTCAGGTATATCTAAAACAACATGTGGAGGTATGGTTGAACTCTTTCAAACTGGATTTATCTGTTTCAATCTCTGTTTTTAATATCTTTGTGCATGTTTTCCCCCCCTTTTTTTTATTTCAAATGCAGAAGATTTGGAGCAAAGATGCTGTACATTTAGCTGCTTTGATCCAGTGACAGTGAAAGATGTTTTTGCTTTTCTTCAGACCAAAGAAGAATTTATGTTCATAAGGACCAAACATATAGGGGCTTTGGCTACTGACATTGTACTTAATAGTATTTTTTATACCAATACTATAATAAAAAACTGCATTTGAAAGTTACGTCATACTAACTTGGAAACACTTTGAAAAAAGGTTTTCCCATGGTCCATCCAGGGCAAAGACTCTCTGTGCCTGTGGGGATATAAATACCTTAATTTTATGAAAATCTAAAAACCAGAATTTTTTTTTACACAAGTGGAGGTTTAATTTAAATAAAACACTAGTCACTGTAAATATACATCTTTATATGCATCTTTGCTGCTTTTCTCCTTTGCCTTGATACGCAACCATGCCAGAGATGTGGTTTTATGACCAATTGTTTCTAGATTAAATTGCTTGTTTCAGGTTGAAATATCTTATTGCGTAATGCATGGGGATTATAACATTTCATACAGGCATTTATGGTCCTCTTGAAGATGAATCAAGTTGATATTTTTACCCATGACTTTTCCTAGTATGTAACAAGTGCACTCATTATTAATATGAAATTAAATGTCAAAACAAATTGAGAAATCGTTATGTCCTACAAAGCTCAGAGTTTGGCTCCAAATATTAAATGCATCAACATTAAATTTGACCGCAAAGTCACCCTAAGATGGAGTAGTAAGTCATTATGAGGCAGAAATCAGCTGCTTTCCATTTTTTTAAAAAAGTAATATGGCTTACAGTGGATATAAAAAGTATACACACCCATAGAAATGGCAGATTTTTAATACAGAAATACAGAAATAGCAAGAACAGAAATGTCAGACTTATTGCATGTTTGATTCAATATTCCAA
This sequence comes from Zenarchopterus dispar, assembly GCA_028564865.1. Classification (NCBI taxonomy): domain Eukaryota; kingdom Metazoa; phylum Chordata; class Actinopteri; order Beloniformes; family Zenarchopteridae; genus Zenarchopterus; species Zenarchopterus dispar. The sequence continues at coordinate 11,090,197 of JAOWBL010000004.1, forward strand.
CATAAAAGTCCAGGGAATAAGTACATATTTATGGGGAACATTGAAACCAAACAACAAACAAAAATTCCCTACCACGTCTTAATTGCCTAAATCTGAATATCTGAAAGAATACTTGTCGAAGCACCATTTGCTTCTATTATTATGTCAAGTTTTTGTGAATAAGTCTCAATCCACTTCTCACATTTAGATTTATATCCCACTCTAAAGCTGGGAGGTTCAAGTTCCTTCAAACTGTGAGGGGATCTTTTGTCCATGTTTTATCTATCTATGTAGGTGTGTGTGAGTGTGTTTGTAGTGACTTTCTCATCACCCTCCCTTGTACTTTGTATTCTATTTTTTACACAAAAATTCCAAAGATGTTCTTGTACTGACATTATAAACCTTTAAGGTAAGTAAAAATTGTAAATGTTTCACCTGCTAAACAACAGATGTTAGCTTTGTCAATGTTTAAGCATGCTGACAAATTAACCTCTCAAAATGTTATTGTCCCTCAGTATCAGGCAATCTTAACAATCTTTTACAATTGCTATGTGTTTGGAAAAATCTCACATACAGCACAATGCAACTGATACCTCTCCTTTTTCAAAAGAAAAGTTAAAAAAAATACAAACCCAAAATGGACAATATGGAATATATTCACTATGTTCAGTTGTACTCTTGGTTTTTGTTCATCCACAAATTACAAATGAAATAATGAAGATATACACTGGATTACTTTCTCACATTGTGTAATTTGTCTCAGGAATCATAGATGATTGAATTACGTTGTCTCAATTGTACAATAAAACCGTGCTGTATTCAAATGACACATAATAGAAGAGGTTTAAATGTAGAATATGGGGGATTGTCTGTCCTTCAAGATAACTACATGATTTAACCACGGATTTCAAAAAGTTGCTGTGTAAGTAGAATCTGTATTTGCAGATATGTGATGTGTCTTCACATGGAGATGGCATTGTTTGAAAAAACACTGCCTGTGTGATTTTCATTCCACAGTGGATACCTATTCTTTCCTTCTGATTTTTATTTATTTTTCCAGTGGTGCCCACTTTTATACATGGCTGAGCCTCATTTACTGTTAATGTTGTTATTTCCCGGAAGATCATTTGCTGGTTAGTGTGTAGCATGTCCTTCAGTGAAATTCAATCTCATATTATGTTTTGGCAATAGTTTGACTTACTAAATTATCTTATTATTCAGTGTGTGCCAATTTATATGCAGTCAAATCCCTTAAAACCAAGTTGCTTCAAATATCAACAAGATAATTGACTAGAAATTTCCAGACTGAGTTTTTTGTATCAGAAGATTTTGGTTTCATGCCTTTGAGAAATGAAGTGCTGTCCAAAAAGAAATAAACTAGAAAACAGAAGATGATACATCCACACAAACTGAACATGTTACTGTCATTTTCATCAACAAAGAGACTATTCTGTGCACACTTGTAGCTATTATAGACTGAGTGCATCATAAGCTGCCCAACTTAGTTGATTAGCAGTCCACATGTGTGCAGACAGAGCAGGAAAATGCTGTATGGAGACTATAATGTTTGTTTATCCAGGATGTAATGTTATGAGAGCTGCTGCTTTGGCCCTAGTTACTAGCTGTAATGTAAATACTGAAGCGTATGGAAAGGGAAAACTACTCAAAGCTTACCAGATGTTTTAATTGCTTGGGCTGCTAATGGTAGAGATTCAACATCTTCTTGATGCTGCTCTGGTTCCTCCCGTGTTCCTTTGAGTAGATGTGTTGAGAACTTGTCCAAAAAGTATTTTGTTCAAATTAAAAACAAACCTGTTTCAAGGAAAGTAAGCGTTGCATTCACATTCAGTAGCACCAATTTCTAAAGGTGCACTATCTTCCAGAGAAGAGGGGTGGAGTCAGTTTGAGCAGCTGACTCCACCCCCTAAAACCAGCTTCTATGAACAGATCCTATAAACATGCTGAAAAGGGAGCTGTGATATTATGTTTTCTTTTTTAAACCAAAAAAAAAAAAACATATTTGATTAAAGGAAATATTTTTACTTTTTTTTCCCAATCTCTTTTCATTGTTGCCGTGTGACAACTTGAGCTGTTTGGGTGTGTGTGCTAGTATGATGCTCTCTCAAGTTATAACATGTTTCATAGGTTCATTCATTCATTTTCTTGATCCACTCCCTCTACTCCAGTCTTGTTCAGAGTTATGGGGGTCTGCTGGAGCCAGTCCCAGCTGTCAGCAGGCCAAAAGTGAGCTACTCCCTGCACAGGTCATCAGTCGTATTTAAAGAGTTATTGCATTTAATTTGTGTTTGCATAGCAGCATTAACCTGTACACTAATTTTTAATGAGGCCATTCCCACAGAACAGTGGAGTGGAAAAGAGTGGCAGACTCCACCTTGTCTTTGCATTTCTGTTATGATCAGAAATGCAAAGACATGGTTGGAAAAAGCTTTTGTGTTATAAAACTTTGTTATTTTTAGCAAAGAATGTTACAGGCATTTTACTCAACCTTCAGGAAATTGTGTCAACTCAAGAAAAAAAAAGAGCATAATATTTATGTTTTAAATCCACTGACATGGTGTGCCTGGCACAGGGTGAAAACCAGATGTACTAAGGCACGATAGAATTATCTTTCTGTGTATTGTTTTAAGCCAAAAATGTAAAGTTACACTGTGGAACCATGTAAGATTTATATTAAATTACAGAGATGGAGGATAATATGGGAGCTTTAAAATAGGGATGTTGTTAGTCTTAGGAGCACACAGATGACGAACTACTGACTTTGAGTGTTCTGAGCTTTCCTGAGACACTGCAGCTTATTCCAACAGCTTCATTTCAGTGTTCGGGTGCCCTGCTGTCTGGATTTAAAAAAGAAACCTGCTGGTGAACCTAATACATCAAGCAATGGCTGCCTCCAAAGTACATTTGTCTGAGCAAATTATTAGCATATAAGACACATGGTTGTAGTTAGCAGTGGCCTTAAAGAGGGCTTTGAAGAACTTTTTTAACCAGTTTTGTTGTGTTCAATTTTAATAATTCCTAGACAATGTCATGAGGTTTTATAAAAGCTGTCACTTCATAGAAAATAACATAAAAGTTTTCATGAGCTGACCCTTGACCCCAGTGGTCCATTCATGTTCAAATGCTGGTGCATGGAGGGAGTTCCCTGTGAATGAGAGCCTTCAGGTCTGTCCCAGCTCATTATCTCTTCCATCTTTCCATTCGTAGTGCTACTTAAAACACATACAGTGAACATATTGTGCACTGATATTTATATTTCTGGCCTCGTTTCATGGATTTAAAATATATGAAATTGGCCTAAACAAATAATCAGTGGAAATATATGTCAGATGTCACACTTTACCCAGGATGTGTGGCTCTGGAGCTGCGGATTTCATGTTACTGATTAAGGACAAAGAAGCCACACATTATAAGATTTTTCACCAGACTGAAGCCCAAACTCATCTCTCTGGCCTTTTTTCAAATAGGTAAGCAGTCATGTACTATCTGTCACTCGGCTTTAAAGTTATACGATCATTCAAGTAACTCCCAGTGACGCTGCTTGCTTTGCTCATCAAGTTTTTGGGACAAATGGGAGGTTTGCTTCATACTTTTCTTTCTCTTTCATGCAAAGGGGTGATTCTGCAAAATCGAATAAAATTTTGCTCCAAGTTTTGCATCCAAGGTTTTTTTTTTCTATTCTCCCTGCTGTTTGACATCTATTTGTTTGATGCGTGTTTGTTGTGTGTTTTTTTTTTTTAAACCAAGTTTCCCTCTCCTAAGTCCCCTCAGCCCTGTCTTTCACACTCTCATTGATTGTTTGGCATCTGTGGGCCTCACAAACCCTGTTTTTGAAGCGTTTGAGCGGGTGCATAGCGATTAGTAACCGCCAGCTTGCCTCCACTCTGGGGCATTTGTTGGCGACGTTCAAATATTGCCTGCATCCTGAGAACCAGGCTGAAGTCACTTGTCATATGATGTCATTTTGTTTTGTCACATCGGCTTAAAATCTGACAGCACTAACTTAAATAAAAACCGCATCAGTGTTGGCCTACAAAAAATTGGAACAAGCCAGATGGAAAATAAGCATCATGCACTGAGGCTAATTTCAAGAAAATGCAGACATCTTAAATCATAATTTGTAGCTCCGACTCAGCATTCCTCCAGAGCGTCAGCCATTTCTAATAAAAAGATTTCTCCATGTTTACTCAATTTTTTTGTTTGTCTTCCCTTTACGCTTCAACACACAGGAAGACTGCTGTGAGATGTTCCCCTATGTACCATGTAGCTTCATGTAGAATTGGACTTCATTTGAAATGCTCACAGTACAGCAGTTGCTTTAAAGGATCAAAATTTCATCTATATGTGCTTAAGAAAAGTATAAAGAATAATATGTGAACTTACACAGGTTTTTTTCATATGGAGACTACTTCCTTTCATATCATTTCATATTATTTCCTATAATGCAAAATGGGTCAGTTCCCCTCGATGCCCCCAGGGGTCACAAGCCTGGGTTCTCGTGGTGCTGGTCCCAGGCCCAGATAAATTAGGAGGGTTGTTTCAGGAAGAGAATGAAATATAAAACCTATTGCAAATCAATATGAGGAAACGTGATGATCCTCTGTAGTGACTACTTAAAGGGGGAAAAAAACTTGAACAAGGCTACTTCTTATTTTCAGAAAAAAATACATAAAATGACAAATGTCATTATAAGTAAAACACTGGAGAAGTTTTACTTTCCATAAAAGTAGTTTTTTGTTATCTTTATGCAAGATATCAAGCACAATGAAAAGCTTTTATTTTACATTTTCTCTTTTTATTATATTTCCTTTATTTCACATAAAGAATATGGTGTTGTGTCACGAGGCTTTTAAGAAACAGTTTTTAATCTTAATACAATAGAAGTACCTTTTCAAACTCCTTTACCTCCCATCACCATACTTTACACACAAGAACCTCCCCAACCCCCTCACACGCCCATGCAAAAAAAAAGAAAACATTTTTTTGTGTTTTTTAAGTTTGAAATCTGTCCAGCTCTCTGTGGCTTTATATTGTGCAGAAAAGCTCCATTACTCCCACCTTTATGTCCCAATGTAAATTTTAGATACCATGGAGTTGTTTCAAAATGTGGGCAGTTTGAAAAAACATCTCACTGCTGAGTTCTGGTTTCTAACACTCATGAAGAGGTTTTAAGGACTTTTGGATATTTGGCTGACCTCTTTTATTGATAATGGTGATTGCTTAGATTATTTTTTGGGTGTCTTGTGTTAAATAGTTTAATTTATTCATTTTTTTAGAGTTCATTCCAGCATTTTGTCCAAGTCTTGGGGCAGTACCTTTGCACCCACAGTGCATCTAGTCTAACCTCTCTCTATCGATGGCTCTGGGCCAGATTAAAGTGCTGGGGCTCATTGTTTACACAGCTCCATGGTGCCACGGCTGAGCAGGCCCAAACAATAAGCCCCTGCTCCCTTTTGTTAGAGTGAGAGGAAGAATGAAGACCTCTTGACATGGCAACCTGAAGCCTCAATGCCCCCACTTCACCTAACTGAGAGGGTCACATCAGGAAAGAGAGGAAAAGGGAGAAGAGGGGAAGTTAGAGATAAGTAAGCAGGAGAATGTAGAGATCAAAACAGAAGGGAAAGAAAGGAGGTACAACATGGAGGGGATTGGAGGGAGAATGATCAAGGATGGAGGAACAAAGCTGGAGATAGGAAAAATAAAGGTGGCAGTTCTTTTAAAGTGATGGGGAAGAGGAGAGAAAGAAGTGATGGCAAATGGGAAGTAGACAGATGCTTTTAGAAAGTAGCAGAGATATAAATCTGAGATAAAGACTATCCAGTGACAGGAATAGAAGCATCACTAATACAGAGTTTATTACCTGTCATAAACAATAGCGGTGACAAGTTCTGCAAGGGAGGTTCAAAATTTTTACCACAAATAAAAGCATCACCAGCTTATTTCAATAATAACCAAAGCAACCTACCACAAAAAACTTCTTAATCACTAATTTACCACTGCACCTAAATATGTAAATAGTTTTCAAATTCAAAACAGAGTTTGCAATAGAGTCAAAGACATAGTAAACCTGCCACTTATTTTCATCATTTAATGGGTCTTAATTTCTCACATGGGTTCTGACTCTTTTTTTTTGTTGTTCACCTCATAAGCAAAAATCATTTGAGGTAGGTCATTATGCTCAAAAATCTTACTACTTTCAACATGGTCTGTTGACATACAGAAATAGTTGGACTGTGCTAAACTGCTTCCCACCTTCCCAACTGTTTCATAGTAAACATATTAAACTGGTAACAAAGTAAATGAGCAGAATGACCTCCTATTCCTTCAAAGCCTCACTCTTTTACACATGAACTTCACTTTTGCATACATTTCCAGGTTCTTAAGCAAGGGAGGTCTTAAGTAAAGTGAAGTGGAAGCAATATCACCATCATCTGACACAGTGGGATCAAGTTATTTGCCGTATGTTTACATTTCCAATGTAAAATATAAATGACAAAAGTATCATTAAGTGGTGTCCCAGGTGTGCGTGTATAATGTCTGAGGGAGTTTGCCATTCTGAGTAATTGCCTGGCCCCCTTCAACTTTGTTTATGTATTTCACTTTTACATAGCCTCTGGGCAAAGTTGAAAGATGTTACTTGCTCTCTTTTTGTAAAAGAGTGCAGATGGATGGATATTTATGTCATGTTTCTGTTTTCTTCTAATAGATCTTGATTAACTTTGGGAAGTCACTTTTTCTTTTTTTGATGGCAGGTCACTTTCTTGGCAACAACACCGTCATTGATGTGCTTCGTCGTCAAGGATACGAGGTGGAGCACACTCCTGCTGGGCAGCCCATAAAGAGGTAATACATTCAAAGTTACAGTATGGGATGTGTGTGCACTGCTCACATTCCCTTTTCTCTCTCTCACACACTCACACTCACTCACACACACACACTCACCTCACTCACACACCACTCTGTTTGCCCCTATTTCTTTGTCTTTGTGTCTTTTACTATCATGTCGATCTCCTACTGTAATTAAAAAAAAAAAAAAAAAAAAAAGACAGTTACAGTATGTAGCATTGGGGGAAATCTGTTTGGGGAAAATGAAAATTATACTCAAAATTATGGTTTTCTGAATGTAAAATTTAGTGACAATGAGAATCATTGTTCTTTTGATATGTAAGAATGAATCATTTACAGGTTTTTCTCACCCTCAGTGATAGTGGACTATCAGCATACCACTGTAGTCTGTTAAAGGAAGAAGCAAAAATCACCATCATAAAGCATGTTTGATATGTTTTATGCTTTTTATTCTCTGTGATTTCAGTTTCACATGGAATGGAAATACAAGTTAGGATTCATTTGGTTGTAGTCTGCAATTTCATCACTAGGTGTCACTAAAGCACTACAATCTGGACCTATAATGAGCTAGTTTTTGTGACAAATGCAATTAGTACACTATCTCCTAAAGTCACAGAATTCTCTTGAAATCACAGTGACTTTGCATGTTAATTCAACTCTGAATTTGTTTCCTTTGTTAATAGAAGTAACAAAAGGTATTAAAAAATTTCACAAAACATCTTGTGTGACATTTTAAAGTACATTAAATATGGAAATCTGTAAATATGGAAATCGCTTTTCATGTTTGCATTTTTCAATTTTAGAAAAAATAAGACCCACTGATGTCTCTCATTCTTCACGTTTTTTCTTTTTTCCACATGTGCTTGACTGCTTCCACTTTATAGATTGTGCAGCTGATAAGTCTGTCAAATTCCCTACCGGCCACCAATGAAGTGGTGTTGAAAAGGCCAACCTAAGTAGAGCTCATACCTCCTGCTGCGAAGCATGTAGTGCAGTCAGTCTACCATGGCGCTCTGTGGGTGGCTATCTCACTCTGAATCAGTGTCTATGTTCCTGTGCGTGACTGAATGACTGAGTAAATCTACTTTCACATACAAACGCGGTGTTTGATAGGGGATCGTTGAGATTGAGATAGACCTGTTTCTGATCTCTTCATTCCTGATCGTGTACATGGATTAAGACAAGGCCTAGTTTTGAAACTGTTCATTCACAGGTGGAAAGATATGATATGATATGATATGATATGATATGATATGATATGATATTTCAAACTTGCTTCATCTGGAATTTCAGGTGT
>JAOWBL010000004.1:11098436-11122066 GCA_028564865.1 Zenarchopterus dispar
ATATAAAATAGTTGAGCAAAAAAAAAAAAAAAGGCCTAACATAAAACAATAGTGCATGTACAGCAGTACAAAAAAAAAAGGATAAATTAACCATATCTGATTTTGATAGCTAATTTACTGAGCTAGACTTAGATACTTATTTCACTGTTAATATAGTTCATAGCATAATGAATCTTAATTGTTTATAAAGTAAATAAGTGGGCCAGTTGTTGAAAAATATATCAAATACATATTCTGGAATGAAAGCATACTGGTTCCCTTTGAATTAGAGAGGAATACATTGTTTAAAATGGTATAAGCATTAACACAAAAACACAACTTCTCTCTTTCCATTCCATTATCATTATTTGTGATCCACTTAGTATCTGCCGATACCTTCAAACTCCTGAATTTATTATAGAGTCCAGACATTATATTGAAAAATAAATAAATAGACAAATAAATAAACTGTGGCCACAAATTAGTATTTAGTGGCCTCAATAGCTTTTTGAGGTGTCCAATTATTTTGTGGTCTCAAATTAGCATTTAGTGTCTTCAAATTAGTATTTTGTGACCTCAGATGAGTAATTTGTAATCTCAGAGCAGTTTTCGTGACCTAAAAAATAGTATTTTGTGACCTCAAATTATTATTTCATTATCATTATTACCAATTCTTATGGTGCTAATTATAAGTCAAGAAATAATTTGTGGCACCAATAATAATATTAAATAATAATAATAATAATTTGTGCCCATACTTTCTTTATTTATTTGCGATTTCTTGCCGTACCAAAGTATGGTGGTGCGTTTTCCTTTACTCTTAAACTTGCTCTGTTGAGAACTGAGAGCACGATGGAAACAGGATGAAAATCATCAGCAGATTCGACTAATTGTAATTTTAGAGGAACTCGCAATGACTAAAATACACTTAATTACGAAAAAAATAATTGAAATTTATTATATTCATATTTTTAAATTATTTAATTAAACTTAAATGCCCCATGTTAATGCAAACTTTAATCAAGCATAAGAAATGAAAGTACTGACCCGAAATCTAGCTACGTTTACTCTCTTTGCAACATGGCGATTCTCAGCATGTAGAAATTTGTTTGTGTACACGTTGCGGAGATTTTAAGCCCCTGTCAGTCTTCGGATTTTCCAAAAGCCATCACAGCACGACCATTGCTCTTTTATTTTCCAAGCTCATCTGTTTGTCGAGTACCCGGAGAGATGTATCGCCGCGGAGCGGCAAAGAAAGACCACAACAACAAGCCTGTGAAGAAGGATGTGAGTGACAGTGACAAATACGCCGACCTCTTGGTTTTCGGTTATGCCTGCAAACTGTTCCGAGACGACGAAAGAGCTCTTTACCACGAACATGGAAAACATCTTATCCCATGGATGGGGGACAAGAGCATCATGATTGATAGGTCGGTTGATCAAACATAGACAGAAACACTATGCTAACCGTTAGCCTGTTTCACATTCAAGGGACCACTCGGATTTTCTTTTGCATAAAACTCAAAGAGACCTAGAACTGACTACGGATGTTTACTTTTCTTGCCTGTTAACATGTCTTTAGATGTCTTGATCTTACAACAAATTATATCCGGAATATTTACGATAACCATGCTAACATGCAAATGCCTCTCAGCCCTCGCTAACGTTAGCCGTTACAGGCCTACATACATAAACGCACGCACACACGCACGAACCACAGCCACTAATGGGTTATACACTAGTTTTGAGCAGACTTGATGGACAAATTTTATTTAACACTACTGCACACACTTTAAATAAATGTCAAAATGGGTACAACAACGAAGCGTTGAACATTCCATGGAAAGGTTTGTAACTAAGGGCAATAGTTTGAGCATTTGAAGTTATAAGAATAAATTAAAGTAAAAATATTTCATAGTTCCGAACGTTTAAGATTTTAATTTACTTTTAACAGGCTTTGCATCTTGGCATGTTTGAAGAATTTGCTCTGGCAGTGACCGTTTTACAGCTAAGCAATACAGTTTTAACATTACATCTGACATGTTCTTTCTGTGTTTTTTCAAACTGACTTTTCCTTAAAATTTTAAAAGATCAAGTCACAGATTAAGAAGGGATTTTATACTTTAATATCCACAGGGTCAGAGCAAATTCTTAACTACAAGTCCCAGTTGTCAAGGTGATTCATTCACAATATTACAATGTCAATGAAGTCATGATGCAACTAACAAATCATTCTATGGAGCTTTCATTCTTCAAAAGGCTTCATAATGTGATGAGTCATGTTTTATTTTTTGAAAATATGCGCAACATTATCTGAAAGCTTTGTATTTACTCTTTTTGAATCACCTTGGTCTGCAGGGACTCAGCTTATGTTTCATTTGTACACAATTTGTATGTGTGTCTTTATCACATAACCCAGTTTTTCCCCAGCAAGTTAGGCTTAGGGGTCCTTCCAAACCCAGAATGACAACCACAGCACCCCATTACTTTGTCTCCATGAAGAAACTGCAACAGAGAGATGCCGTAGAGGGACGAACCCTGGAAATTGTCGTCCATTTGGGTTCTTACGGATAGGTATTTATGTGCTCGGGTTTGTGTGAATGTAACTTTCTTTGCAGATTTAGAAGTAATGATGAGAGTTACAGGGGGGGAATTGAACCCTCTAAGGTAAGAAGCGAGTTGTTTTGTTTGTCTTTCTTTCTTTTTTTCCTAATTTTTATTTTGAATTTTGTTTGTTGACCTGTAAGTCATATGTAGGAAAGGAGTATAGCAGGAAGCTTGCTAGGTATGTTAAGGCTTTGCACAAAAACATAAATAGATCATTATTGTATATCTTGAGAAAATTTTAGCTGTTATAATTTTTGCTGTTAGACTCGCTCAAAGTAGAGAAGGTTTTATTTTGTACATCGTGGGTTTTATTTCCCACTACCTTGGTAAGTAGTATATTTTTGAGTAATAACTTTTCTCAACTTTCTCATCTCTAATCCTGTTTATCTTCCAACAGATACGATGGGCGTGGTCACTTACATGACCTTTCAGAGTATGACAGCGGGTCATGGAATACATCATACCAGCTGTCGGAAGAAGAGGCCAGGATCGAGGCGTTATGTGATGAGGAGAGATACCTGGCTCTGCATACTGACCTGCTAGAAGAGGAGGCTAGACAAGGTGAGCATTAAGTTTCTGCATTCCCATAATGGTTACAAATATATAAAATATATAAATTTTAAACATGTGGACTACGTGCTAAAACACCAGATGCAACTTTGATGTGAATACGCTTGTACCGGCTCCAGACTGTGACTGTTTACTGGAATTTTGCAACCAATTTTTAATACTCGATGACCACAAGGCAGTCATAGTTTAGTGTGTTTGGATGTGCATCATATCGTATGTGAGTGAGAGGAGAGCTGACACTGCTTGTTGTCATAACTACTCCAGGTGGGATCAGTGGGGTGCATGCTGTCATCTTTTTGTGACGGCTCAATAAGGGCTATGCAGTTACTCTCACCTTGTTCAGTCCTTTGAACTATCGGTTCATTTTTCTAAAAAATAAAGGATCATTTACACTCTCTTGTGATACCACAGTCCTAGACTTCTGATGATGATGATTATAATGTGGAATCAGCAGATAACTTATTTGCTAACTCCTCCACAAACTTGAGCAGTTTTCTAACTAGATTTGTTCCTGCCCAGTAATAGCATTCTTTATTTAAAATAAGTATATATAAGAAATTTCAGAATGTATGTGGATAAATTTGCTATCAAAATGGAGGTTACATGAGAATTTGAAGTATAAAAATAATTGTACGTAACCCCTGGTTGGAGTGAAGGAGAAATCAAACAACAAAAATATTAAACCTTTAAAGTCCACATCTCTTTCGATTCATTTCCATAGATTTGGTTTTGACTTTGGCTCAGATTCACCATTTTTCACATTTTAGGTCATCAAGTAATGGCTGTGCCATTGAGATTTTTCAGGTTCAAACTTTAAAACGTGTTGCATTTCATAAATATGTCACTTAATGTGTTAGTTCCTGTCAAATACAAATATCATCTTGCATCAGTTGACCACTTGATAAGCTGAAGGTGTTTGTACAAGACGATATATCAGCAACGGCCTGATGAATTTCATTGATTGAAAGCTCTGTGGAAACGTTCCATCCAATAGAATTGATACCCAGTTCACAAATTAACATAATTTTAGGCATTATCCAGTCAAAATAAAGCAAAGATGGTGCATTTCTTCAAGACAGGTCTTGTTAGTCCTGCTTTTATACACTCAATAGCAGAAACAAATGAAGATGGCAAAACCTAATTTGATTTGGCACAAAGATTTGGGATTACATGAGTGTAGAAGAGTTTTGGACTGGAATGTGTTTTATGATAACAAAACACCTTAAGCAAGACTAGATTCAGCAATGAGCTCTAGGAAGTAAAACGTGTTTCTTTTTTTTTTGTTGTTGTTGTTCTTTGACTGCTGGTTCATTACACCACCGAAGTATGTCAAGTCTAATCTGATAGCAGCCCTGTGCTGAATTAAGCAGATGCTTGCTGTTGCAGCTTTTCTGTAGCATGTTGCATTTTCATTTTCTTTGATATGTTTATTTAGCCTCTTTGTGTTAGAAGTGATCTCTTTAGGTGTAGTCTTTATCAGCTTAAAGCTCTGCTTTTCCCTCTGTTATTTTGGTATGCTCCACTTGTGTGTTGTATCATGCTATGCATGATTAAAACTGCTTGAATGATCTGCGTCATCTGCTCTTAGTATCGGGGTGCTTATCAGGAAGAGGTTAAACATGAAGCACTTGTGAAATGCTGCAACAACGTGACCCCTAAGTTCTGCTGAAGCAGATCCACTAATTGACTGCAGCATTGAAAGGCAGGAGTCAACTAAACTGGGAGCGCTTTGCTGTAAAGTAACTAATTCCTGGATAGTACATACCATGTATTTTTTGGAACTTATGAAATTAAAGCTGGAAGACTACACTTTGATCACATTATGATTGTTTTATTTCAAATTCATTGTAATGGTGTAAGAAAGCAAAGGCATAAAAAGTGTCATTGTCCAAGTATTTCTGGACGTAACTGTACTAGACCAAGTATTGATTGCATTGATGCTTGGTTTTATTTTCACCCCAGTACTCGTGCATTTTCAGCTTTCTGTCTGTCTTTCTGCTTTAAGAACTGCAACTGAAAACCCTTTGAATTCTAATATGTCAAGGTTACTTGGATTTATTTCAGTCATTTAACATCAAAGTGAAGCAGGCTGTTTCAGTGGCAAAGCACATCTGAAAGACAGACTTCATAATTACATTTTAATTAATGCATCACTATTTTAACTGAAATGTTATGTATTATGTTCAAACTGACAGCACAGAGTGAATGTGTGTGTGTGTAACCCAAACCACTGTAGAAGTTGCATCACTGGTTTCTTTTGCCCTTGAAGCCTGACCACATTTGTTCAGTCTGTTCTCCATCTGTTCAATGAAGAGGCAGTGAGAGAGCTCAAAAAATATTGAAAGATTCACAATAAGGTCAGTAGAAAATGGCCTTTGTTACTGGATCACATTTTATTTTTTTTGCTCCGTGAGTGTTTTTGCAGTGCAAGATGTACAAGATGTATGTTTTTTCAAAAGCAGACACAATCTCCCAATTTCTTGATGGAATATCTACAACCAGGGTTTTACCAACAAACCTCAAGGATACAGCACAAGCTGTATCCTTGTAACCTTTATTCAAAAAATGTCTTTACAGTTCAGTTCTAGGCAGCCAATGTTGGAGGTGGACTTTCCTCCGCACAGCTCAGCTCTGCTCCGCACAGCTCAGCTCTGCTCCGCACAGCACAGCTCTGCTCCGCACAGCTCAGCTCTGCTCCCTCTCTCTGCAGTGGTGAATATGAAGTGGTGTTGGAGCTTTGTAATATCCACTGAAGAGATGCTGTGAAGGCAGCCTGGTGTGAAATTAGATGGAGCTAAATCTAGAAAGGTTGATAATTCTAGTCTGGATAAATGAGTGAGTGAATGAATAAATTAAAATAGATTTTTAAAAAATATAAGTAACTGCAGCAATGACTACACTCATCAGACATCTTGGGCAATTAAGTTCCATCGTATTGGTCAAATATGTAATTGACATTTAGAGTGTGAACACATTAAAGTTGGAAAATAAAAGACTATCATTTACTGTGATATTTTGTTTTTGCAGTATTGATGTTGCAGGTATATCTGTTGTAATAAAGATTAATTTTCAATATATTGTGTGGTTCTAGTTATATTCATAGAATCAGTGATATTCTGAGTTTGTCATAAATTGTTAATACGCAGGATGGCCACACGAAAATATTTGGAAATTCATCCACATTTTTTATTTTTTATTTTATTTTTTATTTTTATTGTCTAAAATTGTGAAATGTACTCATTTACAGCCACCAGCAGTTTGTATTCAGCCCCCACCTTTCTCCTTCTCTCTTCCCAAAGGAATGCTAAATGACTTGTACTGTTGCCAGCAAGATTTTGACTTTTTCCCAATATAAACCAGGTGACACGTGTAGTAACCTTTTTAAAGGAAAAACATAAATAAAATAAAAACTTAATTACTGTCTTAATGAGACAATAACTCAGGCTGCCCCTCTTCTGCTTTAAGCAGATAGAGGTGTCATGTTGATGCATATAATCATTACGACCAAAAAAATAAATAAAAATGTGGTGGCTGCTTCCCCGACTACGATGTGTTCAGTAGCACATGAGCCGACTAGGATGTGTCAGCAAGGACAGGTTCTTGCGATAATAGAAATACTCTGAGTTAATGTGGCAGTGAAGTACACAATTGTGGTTTGTTAGGGAGTAGTGAAGAGAAGGATAACAGCAGATGAGGGTGCGTATAAGAGGGAAATTAAGGCACTTTGTTGCTTTAACAGTTGACTTCCTTGTCTCTCAGACAGAAATAAATATGATCTAATTTAGTGGTAAATACTGACATTATTTTGTTATGGAGTGTAATAACCATCCTAAGTTATTATTACTTTTACAGGCGCTTGTTGTTTTAATTTAGGACAATTTTGCCAAGTATCTGTAAATATCAAAGGCATTGCTGTACAGGTCAGTATATTGATATGTTGAAAACATACCTGAGACCCAAGACATTGGTCTCATATCAGTGGTAAACAAATCCTGCAGAGCTTAGTTTGTGTTATGAAAGCAGCCGGATCCAAGGGCATGTTGTTCTTTTCAAGTGTGAATGGCTGCTGCTGCTGGTCGCAGTTTTTATCCTGGGATGTGAGTGGAATCAACATTGGCTTGCAGCTAGCTGCACTGACTCAATCTGATCTTCACAACCAACATAGTAACTTGAAATTCAGGGTGACAGGGTGCCTACTGCATGTTTACTCCTCTTTTTGCCTAAGATGCATCCTTCCAATTAATAATTTTCTGCAGCTTCTAGCAAAATCTTTTATTTATTTATTTATTTTTTATTCTCTGTGTTAAGAAATTGGATAAAAAAATAAATGTTTAAGGATTTCATATATTTGCACCAGACCAAGTCAACTATTGATTAAAGGTGTCAAAGTATTTGGTATCTCCTTGTGGTTATGCTTAATTATTGTAATTGATACAATTGCCTTCTGAGTAATCCATGTTATCAAAGTTTATAAAATGAAAATTTCTTTCAGTTTGCTCATTCTGGCTCAAAATGATCAACATGACAGTTTGGTTTTCTTTATGTGTCATCTTATCTTTCTCAGAGGAGGAGTACAAGCGTCTGAGTGAGGCTCTGGCTGATGAAGGCACATACAATGCTGTGGCCTTCAAGTACAGCGCTGACTACTATGACCCCTCACAGCCCACAGAGGAGGAGGATGCTAACAAGGAGCCTGGTGAGAAGTTGTTAGTCGCACATATATGGCGCTGATTGGAAGATTGGGGGAAAAAAAATGACACACAGCTTTTATTATTCGAACTAACACTACAAAGCACAGGCGTTGGCAGGACGGTGATTTGTAAAAACAGCAAAGACTGTCTTCATGTTCCTTCACTGTGGCACAAATGTGCTTCCCGTAGCTTTCCTCTGGACTCGCAGCTGTTCAGAATAAATCACATTGCTTGTGTTTGTCAAAATTTAATGCAAAACAATTCAAGGTCTTTTTCACGCTCATTATGCTTGTGACACATTTGTGGTCAAATTGGTCTTTGGAAAGATTGACACACAAGGATTTCTGTAACTTTAAATATTTAATATATTTATATTGCTGGAGGCATTTCCTGTAGCCTGGCAGGTAAGCAGACAAAATGCCTTCAATTCACTTTGGGGAATTTTGTGGAGTTAAGGCTATTAAAATGTCTGGAAGATCTGGATGCCCCTGGAAATTTTGTAAAATATGTTACTGTGCTTCACTTTTCTCTCCAGCCATATTCAAACTCATCTTTTACATTGTCACAAATGTAGATTTATTTAAAAAAAAAATGTGACCAAGCTCCCGACAAAAATGAAACTCAAGAGCTTTAAAGAAAGAATTTGAGGTGACAGAAGAAGAAAGTGGCAATAATGTATACCCCAATTAATACCAGTGTTATTTCTTCCAATTAAAAGTCAAATAATCCATAATGTTAATCGCAGCAAAATTTAAATGCTCTGTCAAAGCATGAAAAAGAGTCTTACTGATAGGCTTATTGTGAAACCTTACACCATTCTTATCCAGTCATTTCAAAATACCCTAGCTAATTTATTTTCTAGTCAAAATAAAGTATTATTCTGCAAAGTCTATTAGAGAATTTGAATCTACCTACTTTATCTTCGCTTACTAAGTGTGTTTGGAAATGTTGAGTTAATCTGTACTGCAGCTGTGATTACAGTGTGCTGTACTTCCAGGAAAAAGTTAACTGTGCATATTGTGTATAAGCTGTAAACACATACATACTTTATGAAGTGTCTATAAGATTAACATACAGTAATATGTCAATCATTTTCGTGCAGTTTTCCAAAACTAGTAATTGAGCCACAAAATAATCCTGTAAAATACAAGTGAGACAGGAACAAAAATGAATTTGAAATTCTTATACAGTTGTTACTGTTTGAAAAGCAGTTGATTAGTATGTTTACAACATTTGACAACATGTGATATAGTATGTAGTAAACACATTATCACTTAAACTAATACCAAATTGAAGCCGTGACACACCAATCAAGTTGAGCCAAATGAAACCTCACAAATTCTGATTTTATATTCTCCATTACTGCTTTGTATTAAAGAGTCTGTGACAAGATGTTGGAACTCTGCAGAAATGTGCATAAACGGCGCTAAATTTGAATTCACTTTGAAATATTTTTCCACCTAACTGGCGTTCACATTCAACAGGCCCAACTGTGCAGACAGTAAAAGATAAATACATACTGCATATTTATGTATAGTTCCAACATGTTGTCATGGGCCCTTTAAATGAAATGGCTCCTTTATTACACTGCAAACTTGCTGCAGTACTACATAAAAACTGAGTCTTGTCCCTAGCTGACCTCTATGTTGTAATCAAGATGAAGACAAAGTCAAGAATGTGATTTCACTGTGACATACAGTGTATTTGGAGTAGAAAGAATGATGGGGTGGTCTGGTTTAATTCATTATTTAAAATGTTTAAGGACTTCACTATTAATCTTCATGTCACTGCTGTACTGTAGAGTTGTCCGGTGGGGTATATTGATCTCATTGTTTTTGTCCTGATGCCTCTTCACGTGCACAGAGGAGGCAGAGTCTGAGGAGAGTGAAGAGCCATTCATTGCTCCACCAGGACTTGCTATACCGCCAGATGTGGAACTGGTGAGTGCAAGAATTACAGCTGCTTTGAAGATCCAGATATCCTATTGTCTTAAATTAGAGTAACTGCACACACATTTCATGCAGTGGTTTGTGACTAAATGTTGAAGTCATACTCGATATGTGCAAAATGTTTTTTTTTTAAATTTTCTTTTTTATTTTAAATATTTTTTGCAATAGCTTTTAATCTTAACAGTTTAGCATGTTTACCATCTGTGTGAAGCAACTCTGTACTGCAGAGTTTGAGCTAAAAATTTTAGGGTTCTAGCTGTGTAAAGCCAGACTAAATCTTTTGATCAAAAGAAGGATAAGACTACTTCTACACTAATGCAATATTCTTTTAACACATGAAGCTTTTATTACAGCTACCTCTGGCCCCTACACTGCCCTGGTGACTTCCTTAAATGGAAAAGTTTTGATTTGCTCCAGACCCAGTTCCAGTTCATGAACGTTGGACTTGCGATCTTTTGTGGACTGACAGAATCAAACTGACTTGGATTGATTTGAGTTTTCTTGTTTATGAAAAATTACTGGGACACAATCAAAAAAAAGTTAAACGTGTCCCAGAGTTAATTTAATCCTAGTTTGAGCAGTTTAAGTATTGTGGTTTTTGAACTGGACCTGGTTCAAGGCCTTTTGCATTAAAAAGTCTTGTGGTGATCCAGAAACTAACTTCAGCGTCATTTCCTCTAGTCTTGTGAGATTCAGAAACTAACTTCAGTGTTGGCAGCGCTCACTCCTGATACATTTCAAAGTGAGAAAGTTAAACTCACCAAAAGGTTCAAAGAACTTGAATACAGATCTGATGTTGTTACTTGTTTAAGCACTTCTTTTCAAGGTTACATAAATGACCAATCTCTTCCTACTGATCTGTGAACTGAGACTGACGAGTGAACACGTCAGACTCACTCAAAGGGGAAAAAAAAGAAATGGGTTAATCAGCATAGAATATTGATCTTTTAATCCAAGCTCTTTTAGGCAGAAAGAGTTCTTTGTATGCATTATCTGGCCACTAGAAAATAGGAGAGGTTCCCTGGTTTAATTGTTGATAATATTCTTTTAATTATTCAAAGCTGAAAAATTACAAGAAACGTTTTACATTATAACATCTTTCACAACGACATAACAAAAAAAGCAGTAGTAGTATAGCTAAACTGAAATATTCAAATTATTTTATGGCAGAACCATTCTGTCTTGGACCATGCACATCTCATGCCAGGTTTTCATGTGTCTTGTGTGAATGCTTTGTGTTTCTCTTTTTTTAGAAGTTCACTCAAAGTTGGCACAAAAGAAAAGTCCTGTAACATTAGAACTCTTACAGAGTTGTTTTAGCCACTGCGGAGATGTTTAATGACCGTGACACATTATTGGTAATGGTGATTCCTTGGGACTTTAAGCTGCTCAAGTGATCTACTTGATCTCCACTGATGAAGGCTTTGCATTTTTCCATAATTCATAAACTAATTTGTTAGAAAACAGACCATAAACTGGTTGCATAGGTGTGCACATCCTTAAACCAGTACTTTGTTGAAGCACCTTTTGATGTAATCAGCATTTAATCTTCTTGGTTAGGAGTCCATCAACATAACGCATCTTGTCTTGCTGACATTTGACCACTCTTCTTTGTGAAAATGCTCCAAATCTATCAGATTGCAAGGGGATCTCTTGTTCACAGTCCTCTTCAGGTCACCACACAGATGTTCTCCTGGACCTAGGTCTGTGCTCTGGCTGAGCCATTCATTACAAAATATCACTTTTCTTCCCGTGAAGCCATTCTTTTGTTCATTTGAATGTATGTTTTGGGGTCATTGTCATGTTGAAAGGTGACATTCATCTTCAGCTTTCTAGGAGATGCCTAGAAAGCATTTTTGCCAAAAGGTTCAGCCTTGGTCTGGTAAGAACATAACACATTTTCCAACATGCTTTTGGGAGATTTGATGTATTTTTTTAAATTCAAATTTTAAGCAAGGCTTGGATGTTTTTCTTTGTGGTTTCGCCTCAAGCAGAGGGAGGATCAGATAAGATAGTTGGAGGTCTGGCCAGAATCAATGAACTGTACACATTCTTCAACAAGTTCAGTTCAGAAACAAGCTCAGCATCCTCCTCTCCCGCCCCCAGCCAAACAGACCTCCCTTCCTCCCATGACTCACCTTCCTCCTTGCCACACCTCAGCTGTCTAATCTTCTACCTCAGTCACAGATCTTGCTGTTGCTCCATTGTTGTCTCCTACCCAGGTAGGAGACACAGGTACTAGGTCCCCCTCCACCTCTCCCTCCCACCTGTCTCTAGCATTCACATGAAGAAGCAGCTGAAGAGACTGAACAGAAATAAGACCACAACCCCAGAGTCTTGAAGCGCTGTTTAGACCAGCTATATGGAATTCTGTAGCACCTCTTACGCCTCAGCCTGAGCCAGGAGAAGGTTCCAGTGCTGCGAAAAACGTCCTGCCTTGTTCCAGTACCAAAAAGATCTCATCTGTCTTCTCCTAATGACTATAGACCTGCAGCCCTAATATCTCTCACCATGAGAGTCCTGAAGAGGCTTTTACTGGCCCACCTGAAAAAACTAACAAGCACTTTCCAGGTTAATTTTTTTTTTGGTGCATAAATGAGAAAACTGCTGTAAACTTTTGGTATGTTGGGATGCTTATGCGGAAATCTTTGGACATCATTATCTGTGAATTATAAGCCTGAGGGAGGTGAGCTTTATACCATGTATCACATATACCGTACTTAGAATAGGTTTGTACACCCTTTCCCATAAATGCAAACTTCTTACATGGAAATGAGAAACGTACCCGCTTGTCAGGTTCAGTTCTTGCAGGTTAAAGCTGAATAATTGTTTTTTATTGGTGGATATTGATATCTTTACGTGTAGTATCATCATGGTGAAAGTTGTAAATATTATGTGAATACATTTTAAGATTGCTTTCTCTTTGCTCATTGTAATGACAAGAATGAATCATTAAAAACACATGCAAATACAGTATTTTCATAATTGTTATTCACATGGTTTGGAACATTAATGCTCAAGTCATACCTTTTTTTTTTTCTTTCTTTTTTTTCTTTCTTTTTTTTGTCTCCTTGTAGCCGGCAACCATCAAGACCCACAACATCATTGAAAGGACAGCTAACTTTGTGTGTCAACAGGGGGCTCAGTTTGAGATAGTGCTAAAAGCAAAGCAGGCGGGTAACTCCCAGTTTGACTTTCTACGCTTTGACCATTACCTGAACCCTTATTATAAACACATTCTGCGGGCGATGAAGGAAGGTCGATACAACCTTGTCTCTGGGAGCAAGAAAGAGCAGTCACAGGGTGAGTCCCAAAAAAAAAAAAAAACCTCAGTGAATCGGACACTGTGTGACTCAACATTTTCATAAGGGGGATATATTACAGCTGTTACAAAAATATCCATAGCACATAGGCTCAGTAAATGCTTACTTTTGTCTTCTTTTTTTCAGAATCAAATTCTGAAGATTCTGATGAGGATGGTGATGGAAGTTACCTTCATCCCAGCCTTTTTGCCCCCAAAAAGAGCTCTCGTCTGGAGGAGCTGACAAAGGTAATGTACATGAGATGTAGGCAACCTAGCATAGGTGTGGTACACCTCCCAGTGTACATGGTGCTACTGTCCTGTGTTTTTCAAAAATGTTTGAGCTAAGATAAATAAAAATCTTGTTTTTTTATCTGTCAGTTAAACGTTTTTCAGTGAGTTGGGGGTGTTAGGAGTGGTTTTAAGATGTAAATCATTCATAAATCCTAATACCATGAAAAGTACTTTCAGTATGCCAACATTTACCACAAATTGCAGCTTAAAACACTTTTGAGAGGTAAATAAATTTTCTTAAGTGATCCTAATACCTTTTGAATATCTGAAAAAAAAAAATCTAAAATCAGGCTTTGAAATGCAAAATTTTGATTTTATGTTGATCTTTACTAAAGCTCCCCAAAAGAGCTTCGAAACTTACCTCATATCAAGATAGACTTTGCTTTCCAATTAAACTCAGAAATGTTCTACTCAATCCTGAAATGCCGCGATTTATTGTTTTAAGTTCTGCAAAGCTTTTACATTGCATGTTTGTTTATCATAAAGATAACTGTATATAATTGATGTACATATTCAGGTCATTAATTTTCATGGATTCTGACTTGACAAAGTTATGAATACTTGGCATGAGGATGGACTGTTTTATTATCTGGCGACTGGATTCAAACAATTTTCAACCAATAGGTCCTGATCCATAAATGCCACTGTTGATATTAGTGCTAATAAATCCAATTTTGAGGTGTCTTTTTAAAAAAAAAAAAATAACACTAATCTTTCTTTTACTTCCTTGTTAGCCTTTAAAGGTAATGGACCCTGATCATCCCCTGGCAGCACTTGTGCGAAAAGCTCAACAGGAAAGAAATGGCACAGCAGCAGTGGTGACTAATCAAGATGACACTACACCTGGTATTCAAGCCCAGTACACTGCTGACCGTAAGGATGTTGTTTTTTTTGTTTCTTTTTTCTGTCCTGATTGGAGAAAACATACTTGACACATTGATTTATTGTAACTTCTGTTTTTCTAACAGCCTAGTTAGCAAGCTATTCTTTAAGCACATGAATGTTATGATGTCCTGTCCTTACTTGAATGTTTTTTCAAGTAAAGAATGTTATTGTGAACTCTTTTGACTGCAGAAAACTGGCACTTTATATTATTGTCTGCCTATAGACTTCTGCTACTTATTCTAAGAGTAGTCAATAATTAATGCACTGAATTTTAAGTGCCTTAATGGAAAAGTTGTATTCAGTTTCTCAGGTTAGGTATCCCAGGTTAGGGCAGACCTCCGGAGAAGCACAGTGCTTGACCTGAATAAGCTCTGATGCTTCCTGTGCAAAAGTTTGGCTCTGGGTCAGGTCAGACTTAAATAGATAAGTGGCCTTGTTTTTAAAAGTTCAATAAGATGTGACCGAGCTGTAGAGGTCAGGTAAAATGAGATGAACAAGCTGGAATCATTCTGATAGAACTAAAACAAAGCTCATTTGTAAAAATGTACTTTAACAGCTACAGAACCTGGGCACTTTATCCTTCATATGAGCAGGAACTTATTGCTGTTAGTTTTTCACAGTTTCTACATTTTTGCATAGTTTTCATCGATATGTTGTTCAGCAAATGCTCTTTTATCTACTTTTAGGACCTGATGATGGTCTCTTTAAAAAATATCTTTATTTGTAAAGCCTTAGAGCTGAATGTATTGTTCTTTCTTTTTCACGGTTGGATGGAGAATTATGACAAAAATAACAACTTGCTTTAGATCTGAATCAATGTTCATGACAGTTTCAGGAAAATCTTCTTGAAGCAATTATTTAACTGTTAGAACTGGAAAATTGCAGAATATTTTTCAGTTTGTCTGCAGTCAGAAGCAGAGCTATTCATCCATTCATTAATTTCCAAAAAAGAAAAACAGAACTGAATTTTTTTTCTTTTTTTCATCTAGAGCCATCAAATCATTTCTCTTTTGTCTGTTTGTTTACAGCAAATGCAGCTGCAATGTATTATGGGTACTACATGCTTCCAGATGGATCATACTGCTTGGCCCCCCCTCCCCCAGGTGTAGATGCTACTTCATACTATAGCAATATGCCTCCAGCTGTCATGGCGGCCCCTGCTTCCTCTGAGGCTGTGCACATAGCAACGACTCCCACACCCACTGAAACTGTCACCATGGCATCACCTGCTACCATTCCCCCTCAGGTCCCCAGCGCTGCTGCTCCTGTGAATGTGCCTGAGACTAGGTAGGAATCAGGATCATAGCCAGCTATTAATAATATAATTCAAACCATATTTGAGTCTTTATCATAAAATAAGGATTACATTCAGGTATGTCAGTGATTAGTCAAATATTTAACCAAAAAAGTTTCATGGGCTGTGTTTCCCTCAGCCAGTTTGCTTGAAATTTGAGGATTAATGGGACAAACTATAAATTCACGATATAGTTTTAATTTGATTTTAAAATTCTCCCCAAAGCAACTCAAAAGCTGAAACATCAGTTTCCACACCAGCAGCACCAGCCATCATTCCTCCACCGCCCGACATCCAGCCAGTCATAGACAAGCTGGCTGAGTATGTTGCAAGGAACGGTTTGAAGTTTGAAGCCAGTGTCCGTGCCAAGAATGATCCCCGGTAAGTGTTTTGATTTATTCCACTACTCTGGACTTTTATTTATTTTTTTTTTCTAAAGCGATCTTAATTGGTAACTTTGCTTTTAGATATTGCTGATTGTCTTCGTCATATTTAGCTGATGGTTTGTGAGTGTTAACCTCTCAGCTTATAACATATACTCTTCTGTATGTCCACTATAGGTTTGAATTCCTACAGTCTTGGCATCAGTACAACACCTATTACGAATTTAAGAAAAACTACTTCATGCATAAGGAAGGAAAAAGCTTTTCAGAGGTATTGAATTTTTTTTTTTTGGGGGGGGGGGTTGGATATGGTCCCCTATCCAAAAAGTGCTTCAGTTTCAAAACATTTATGTCCATCTCTAGTTCCTGTCACCCCAAATCACAACTTGAACACATGAGAGAGGGCATTTCTCACATAGCGAGGATTTTATCATGTGGTCTTCTAAACTCTTACTGTAGTGCTTCAGTTCAGGCCACTGCCATTCTCTATTTTTCTCAGTTAAACAGCTAATTGTGAAGTAAAACTTTGGAGAAGGAAAGTTTTGACTCTGCTGTTACTTATTTATCTAATAACTCTGCCTCTTTAAACAGCAGATTGTCAAATGAACTAATAGCTCCTGTGTCTATTCTGTCTGTTTCAGACAACACAATTTTCTAGATTATTGAAAGGCAGTGCATTTTCATAAGGTGCTCTGATGTTTAAATGCTGCAAAACCCCACAAACAAGTAAATTTTTGCATTTTCCAAGTGAGGTATTTCCTCCACTCCATTTTCCATTTTTGAGTTCTTTCAGAAAGTTGTATTTTTAAGTTCTTGGTCTACAACTTTTACTGTTGAGTGTGTAGTGCACTTACAGCTTTACTGAGCATGTGAAGTACTCTTCAAACATTATGAAAATGTATGTCATGAGCTTAATTTTTTTTCTCCCTAGTGACATTGGTTTCATCATGTCTCTTTAATCTCTTCCATCAGTTCTTAATGAGTTAGGGTAGCTTAGAGCTGTTTGTTCATATTTATTTCTGTAGAATTCTTGCTGATCTGACCTTATGGTTTTACGACGGTCTACAGGAAAAAGTCACAGAAAATACACTGAAACATAAAGAAAATGGAAATGAAAAATTAAAACAACAAATCATTGCAGAATGTTTGTTGAAAACTGATATCAGTCGATGGTTGTCCAGGTACATACAGTGCCATTTATTAAATAATGGGACTATTGAATATTATATATGAAAAAACAAGACCAAACTAAACACTTTTTAAAACTTCTCCCATCTTTAGTTGAGAATCCTCTTCAGTTTAGAAACAAACAGCTCTGTTAGGGGACAACATTTTAGAAAAAGACATACAATTAGTTAGTTGCATGAGCGAGCACACACTTAAACTAATACTTTTTGAAACACTTTTTGATTTAATCACAGCATTCAGTCTTCTTGGGTGCACACCTGACATCAATTACGATGACTGATTAACCCTAAATAAGGTTCAGCTGTCCTGGGAGGACTTTCCTGACATTTACTTGATTGCCTGCTGCTGCAAAAACCATTGTTCACAAAGAGCTTACAAAGCATCAAAGGGATCTCAGTGTTGAAAGGGTATCTGTCAGGAGAAGGGCTTAAAAAAATCCACAGTATTAGCTATGCCGTGGAACGCAGTGAAGGCAATTGTCAAAAGATGGAGAACATAATATGTAACATGAATGTCTCAGCAAAATTAATGCAAAAATCCAGATGAAAACTGGTCGCGCTGCCAGGAGATCTACAAGACTGAAAGATCTGCAGGAATTTCTGGCACCCTTCCAGTGCTGTACAAATACAGTTTATTATTGTTAGTATTATTATTACTCCTCCTCCTCCTACTACTGCTAGTGGACTATTGGACTGTGGGGTAGGGTTGCGAGATGGAAAAACAAACATCCAAAGCAAAAAAAAAAAAACTTCTCCCAAATCATGTGGGACAATATGTTATGGTCTAATGAGATCAAGGTTGATCTTTTGATGTCCACAACCTTGCATATCCAAAAGAATCCCATAGCAATGGTGAAGCAATGTGGTGGCAGCATCATGCTTTGGGGTTGTTTTTCTTCAAATGGAACTGAGGCGTTGGTCAAGATAGAAGGATTTATAAATAGCTCCAAGTACCAGTCATTTTTGGTCCACAACCTTCAGACATCTGCTAGAAAGCTGAAGATGAAATATTTTCTCCTTTTAACACAAGATCAACAAAAGAATGGATTTGCTAGAAGAAAAGTAAAGACCTGAATCCAGAAGATCTGTGGGGTGGCCCAAAGGGGGCTGTGCACAAGAGATCCCTGGTGGCGTTAGCGTTATGACTTATTAACTAACCACACAGTCTATAATTAAAAATGCATTATTTGTTGATTTGCAGGATTTGTCATGCATATTTGTAATTTCCATTGTTTTTCCATTTAAAAAAGAGTAAAATAGTGTATATGCATCAACGCTGTCTTTCTCAAGTCTGTTTATTTATTAAATTATGGTAAACTGTTGTCATCCAAACTAATAATGTGAATTTATCACACAAAGTTTATATCAGCTGGGGTTCCGCACGGTATCTGCATCTGATTTTATTTTGTTTTTCTTTAACTTCATCTAGAGTGCAACAGCAGATGATGAGCTTCAGTCAGACAAGTCACCTGATGACTCCAAGCTGACAAAAGGTAACACACCAACACAAATACACTGTACACACTGACTTTTTATACTTGATGTACTTGATATTAGGCGGCAAATGTTTAATAAAATACGAGATGGTTTATCACTAGGCAGGCGGGAACTACAACTGTGCACCTGTATTGTATGCAAAAGAAGACAAACAGTGACACAGATAATTGTGATGCGATAGATCGTGCAAGAAGATGAAGAAAATGCGTAACCAGTCAGTGGTATAAAAATAAACTATCCAGCCCTCATCAATGAGAACCTAGGTCTTTATATTAAAGCCTGAGGGAAGATGTCACATGACCTCTTTCGTCTGGCCAGAGTAATGGTATTTGGTAATGAAATAAAAAAATCCTGCTGATTTTGTTTTCCTTACTGTAGACATATAATTGACTGCCTCTTGTTTCATGATCTCCTCAGTTCCCTTGCCGTTTCTTTGTTCTATTATCTTTTTGCCCATTCTTCTCCTAATCCTTCCTCCTGCACAGTACCCATTTCCATTTTACTGAAGTATGTGGCTAAGATTCACGTCTGCCTCTTTTAAAGTGTCCTTAATCCTTTTTGGTCTCTCTCAGTCACTGTCTAACTTTATTTTTCTCTCTCTGTGCCGTTGCAGCCTCTTTTGCCCCCATTTCTTTTGCCATCAAGCCGAAGGAAAATGACATGCTGCCACTGGAGAAGAACAGAGTTCGACTGGATGATGACTCTGACGAAGATAAGGTCTAGTTCCGCTTTGTTTTTCACAGCACGTTCTGTCAATTTAGGTCAATGTTTTACACATTGTTTGAGTACCTTTTATCCATAAATTAACATGCATATTTGCTTGAAGCTGTTGGAAGAGGAGGGTCTGGAAGCTGTGATGGGGGCAGCCGAAGTGGTTGAGAAGGATCCTCCTCCAGTTAGTGCACCTGAAGAGAAGAAACCCACCCTAAGTCTGGAAGAGCTAGAAGCAAAACAAGGTAAAAAAAAAAAAAAAAAGATGATTAATAATACATTTTTAACTGTCTAGTGCACTACTTTAGGACAACCCCCCCAATTTTGGGGGAAAAAAGTGCAGGAGCGCCAAATCTTGTTACCATGCATTAGTAAGGTTTTTTTTTTTTGAATGGCACACAGTGTTTAAACAAAGTGCAACTGGTGAAATGCACATACACCTCACCAAAGGGATTGTGAGCAAGGATGTGGACGGAGTACTGTGGGGACTTGATGGTCTCTTGCCTAGAAAAACTCTGACATGGGCAAGACTTGTCCTGTCCGTTAACACCACAACATCCATCAGCTCAGAAGCGATGAAAGATTTCAGCTCAGAAAGAGCTAAAGTCAGCCATTGCTGTGGGTTTCCTTGAGTGGTCTGGTATTTTGTGACTCTTCAGCGTTTATTGTCATCATAAAGTTAGCACCAAACCTACTTATTTATTTTGTCACTCGTCCTTTTGCTTTGTTCTGGATCTCAGAGTCTCTGTTCGTCTCTAAATCCTCCCGGAGCTTTTATGTTTAAAACCTCCATTATAAAGGGGCATGTTCACGTTCCAGACCCTGAAGCTGTTGTGGATGTAACAGTTTAGACATTTAAAAGTCTAGAGTCTAACTTTTTCAGATATATTCCAAAGGAAAAAGAAACTAATTTTATATTCAGGTCCATATGGTGGTCTCATTATTTTTGTTTATATCTTTTGTAAATGGTAAATGTAGAATGCAGTAATGCTGGCTTTTCTCAGAACTCATAAATGCGAATAACACAGCTGTGACTTTGTATTGAAACACAATAAGAATGTATTCTGCTTTGAAAGAATAAACACACACACTGATGCCATGTCTCACTCTGTATGGATGCTGTGAAGGCTTTGTTCAAGATTGACACCTGAAAACAGGTGGCTTTTACAGGTGCTCTTTCATTTATTTAATTTTTATTTTTTATCTTTTTGCACTTTAACAACTCCCAAAATGCACTGTTACACCCTCTAAGTTGAAAAAAAAATCAGATTTTCAGGCAATTGAAGATCTTGATTAAAATAACAGTTTCATTCTCATCATGCGATGAGGAATAGTATAAATATATGTGCCCGTGGAATGGTGTATTATTTTACTGTTTTTCTTTCTTTTTTTTTTTTTTTTGATTGACTGCTTCTAGATTATGGGGCTCATTTAAAGTCTTGATTATCAGCATGCAGTGTGGCTAAAAGAATAGACCAGAATGAAGGCTGGAAAAAAGGACCCTAAGATGGACAGACACACAGTATATCGAAAGACAAATGTTCTACTTTTCAGCTTCAAAGGGGTGGACAGATTGCTTTTAGGTTAACAGGAACAGTTTTGGAGTGTAATGGCCTCTTTTGAAGCTGACAGGCAGTCGGAGAAAGGGAGTAGAGGAGCCTAATATAAAGCTGACTGAATTGCCTCTGCAGGGCAGCAAAGTAGCTGTCAGTCAGCAGGCCTGACTTGATCAGATAGAACCAGAATCAGTGGCAGATGGTGAGCAATAATCTGTAGAGATGGGGTTGAAAATAAGCCCCACACACACTAAATGTATTCTCTGACGCTGTACAATAAGGTTACAAACATTTTCCAGTGGATGCGCACGTTAAATAATGCTTTATCACTATCTAGTTCTGTTCTTAGATTTACATTTGAATGTTGGGTAGGAGATCTTCACTAAAGAATGTTTGCTGGCTTATCTGAAATCCTTAAAACACACTGATGGCAAACAAGTAATGAAACACCCTTGCATCCAAAAAAATCTCCAATTATTGTGTGTGACTCAAAGTCTTTGGACCGTTGGCTTGTCAGTCAAACTTTCTTTTTAGTGAGCAGTCTTTTTCACTTCATGTGGTTTGAAGGTGGAGTTTCAGAGGCTGGACTGAAGGAAGGGGGTTGCTGCTTTTAATTGTGTTTTTCCAGCATCTCCTACTATTCCTTTGTTGTCAGCCTTAAAGAGACTAAAACGGAGTTGCTAGTGGAAAAGTCTCAAATAGTTGTGTTGTGAATAAAATAAAGATCTGTCGAAATGAGACACTCATAATGAGCAAGGAATTATCAAGTAAATCTGATGAGAAATATCTTAGGTTTATGGAGCTTTGCAGGGTTTCTCAGCTTCCTCCACTCATATAAGCAGGAACCTGAATTTGGAGGTGTTTTGTTTTTGTTTGGTTAATAATAATACTATAATGATATCAGTGGACATATCTTGTTTAAAAGGAGCAACATGCGGTGTGCATGTAACATCTTTCAGATCTTTAAACATGTACAAAGCCTTCAATATCAACACAGAATCCATAGTTGAGTTCCAGGAATCCATTGATCTGTGGCGGAGAGGACCTTAAAAGCTTAAATGTAATCAATGCAAGATCCACAATGTTGCTCCTTTTTTTTCTACAGTCACTGTGTGGGGAAAAAAATAAAGAAAAAGGATCAAGACCACAAAATGTCAAATTGAAGAAAGGGCCTTGTTTGTGTTTTACATTGCGCATGATTATAGTTGATTGAACTAATAACTCACTTATCAAGATTGGTGGTAGTAATTTTTATTTTGAATAATGCGTAACCAGCACTCGTTTCAAGAGTCTGTGTCTTTTACACCTCTCCAAAAACCATTTGTTTATATGCATTCAACCGATCTCCCCTTTAAAATGGCTTGTCAGAATGCTTCCGGTACCAAAAAAAAATATTTCATATGGCTATAAATTTATGTAGTAAAATGTGTGTATGTTGCATCAGTTGGACGGAGACGGGACGGGACACTGTTGTGTCATTGTCTGGGGTACAAATAGGTTCTGCTGCATTTGTTCTCAAGTATAATTTGCTTCAGCAGCTGGCCTACATTTATACCGCTAAGGAGATAAAGAGCCCGAGCGGTCACATGACTTAAAACAACTGTTTTTCAAAAGCATAGGTTTTGTTTTGTTTTTTTTTTAACGCTGTTTTACTTTTTCTCCGCTCATGCTGTTGCTTTCTGCGCCTTGTTTCAGTCTCCTTACCTCTCCATCCCCAAATGCATCTATGTCATTGTATCTCTTTTCTTCATCTTTCAAATGTTTTTTTTTCCTCCATTGTTACTCAGGTGTATGTATTCTCATCTTCTACCATGTTTTATTTTACTTATCTTTTTTTTCCTTCATTAACTTTGAATTTGTATAAAATTAGGTATTTCTTTCGACTCTGCCTATTATGTTGAAGAGTAGAGCCTTTGTATATCTAAAGTGGTTAGTCTTAGAAAAGAAATGTTAGAAATTCATGGTAGATGTGACAGTAAAAGTGAAAAAAAAACAGTGTAATCAAATTCTTTTTTTTTTGCTTTTCGTTGGTTTTTATATTCCATTTTTATTTTCACCAATCATTTGTCTCCTGTATGCTTCCTTGCCATTTCCCCTCTCTCACTTTCATTTATTTTTTTTCTGAAATGATTCAACCATGAATGAGCTTCCGTTTGTCCTCTCTTCCTTTCCCAGCATTTGTAATGGAATACGTTGCTGTGATTAAAAACATAAAGGGGCTGTGACTGCAGTCCAACTGTTTCTCCAGTGTTTACCCTCTCATCTTCGTGCCCCTCAGCCAAGCAGAAACTGGAGGATCGTCTAGCAGCTGCAGCCAGGGAGAAGCTGGCCCAGGCATCTAAGGAGTCTAAGGAGAAACAGCTACAGGCAGAACGGAAGAGGAAGGCAGCACTCTTTCTACAGACCCTCCGTGGCCCAGTCCCCGGGGAGCCTGAGGCCAAGAGAGCCGACCTAGACTCGTGTACACAACTTGAGGTAGGAGAGCGCATGATGGAAGTTGACCAATGTTTGTCTTTGTGTGTGTGTGTGTCTGGACCTAAACACACAGTGGCCCTCAGATTAGATTTCTGTGCACGTTACTTTCAAATCCTAACATCTGTTGAAGAGATATTGAGAAATTTGAACAATTCAAACCTGCCCCTACTGCATGAAGGATAAGGATAATCCATATATTGTCAGTACATATCTTAGGAAATGCACTGAAACTTGTCCTCTGCTTTTAACCC
>JAOWBL010000004.1:11131468-11158477 GCA_028564865.1 Zenarchopterus dispar
TTATTTATTTTTATAATCATATTTAGAAATAAAAACAGGTGAAATCGTCTCAGCATCTAGACTTCTAAAAGAAATACCTGTACAGTTATAAATCTGTAAATTAGTTTGCTGTTAAGTGAGAGCTTGCAGACCTCAGTGGACTGTTGTTTTGGGCTGATTGGTGGTAAAAATGGCCCTTGAAAACAGGGATAAGATCAAATCATTTGAGCCATAGAAAACATCTAAAAACACACAGGATGGTGTCCCTCAGGGACATTGATTGGGAGCACTGGATAAGGTGACAATATGAAGTGTTTTTCTTTGTTTATTGGACTCTAACTTCTTTTATTGAAAGTTTAGAGTGACTGAGAAGATAGATATCCCGCAACAATGTGTCACAGACCAGAACTCAGTCTGGGTCAGCTGCTTTGAGGGCGTGTCGGCATTTATACACCTGAGCTACCCCGCTTGAGTTTTTATGGAAACTTTTGAAGCAGTTTGATATCTTAGTTACCAAGTTAAGTTCTAAAATTAAATAAGGAAAATAATTAAGAAAAACATAAAAGGAAGCTACTCTAGAAATGTAACAGCTGAAGTGTGTAACTAGGTATCTTCAGTCTATCTGCAAATTAAAGCTAATTAAGACTAACATATTTAAATGGGTTTTTTTTTGGCGGGGGGGTGCTTGTTAAAGAGGAACCCACTCCATTTACTGGCCGACTGTAAAACTAAAGTGTTGCATGCACCACAGTTTCATATGATAATATCATTGTTTTTCCTTTTTCCATCAACTTCCATGAGAACAAGGATATCAGCAAAGCGATGCCCTGCATTTAGGCTGAGAACGCTTATGTTTTTGACTTAGACTAGTTTATTTTGCTTTACAGTTTGCAAGATAATGGCACATCTTTTCAGAGAGACTGTATTATTCAGGCAGTAGCACAAGAAGAGTCAATTCAGAAACAAATTGGTCTCTCTGTTCCTATTTATATTTTTGTTAATAAAAGGTTCTATTCAGGCTTCACCAAATGTCCACGTGAATCTCTCTCAATTTAAATCTAAAAGCCCCCATAACATCAACAACAGTCTGCTCTGCTGTTGCTTGTCACCTGCTATGTTCAATTAACTTGATGCACATGATTATTCTACTTTAAAAAGCCACTATGAATTATGAAATGTTGGACTCTTAAGAAAATGAAAGCAGTGTCATGATGTTTAATCTGAAGCCTGCCGTTTTCAAGGTTTTTCTGTATAATTACACACTCGGCAGTTTTTGTGCAGTTCTCTAGATTGATTTTTGTGTGTGTGTGTGTTTGTTTTTACAGGTCACGTGGCTTTGTCTTCTACTTTTGTAGTTTTTTTTTTTTTTCCCTCTCCTGCTTCTTGTTCTGCTCTCAGTGCCTGTCCAACTTGGAACATTTCAGAAAATATCATGAATCTTGTATAGCTTCTCCTGTTAAAATGATTGATTTTTTTTCTTTCTTTCTTCTCTCTTTTTTTTCTCAGGGGTGGGTCTCAAGAGAAAGACAAGGCAGTGTCCTCATCCATAGTTTCCTCTGTGCAGTCCAAAATAACTCAGGTATTGTTCTTTGCTTTTACACAACATTTGTCCTCTGCTGAGCTTTATAGCCTACCCAATAAATGTACTGAGTGGTGTTCTTTGTTTCCATCATGCAAAAAGGAAGGACGCAAAGTGCTGTTCACTTTCACGGTGGTTTTTATAGCTTTTGTCTTGGGGAGCATTACTATAGTTCATTTTTTATTCCCACCCCCAGATCTGTTGTATATTTTTACAACACTTCCGTGCGTTTTGTCTTTGAATTGCTCTCACAAAGTGGTAGGATGTGCTCACTTGCATTGAAATGTGTTTCTGTGGAACACTTGACTACGTGGAGCTGTTTTTATTGTGATGTTTGTCTGTTTGTGTCAAGTTATTAGTGTTTAAAGGCTCATCATTGACCTTGCAACATCTGCTCACAATAACAATTTGAGATCAGGGTCCACTTCAGGCTCTGAACTCCACTGATGTCATTGTGTTAAACGACAAGCAGGCAACAAATGTGTCATACAAAGCAAAGAAGTTGTGCTTGTTTATCACACAACACAGGTTGATGTGGACATATGTCTTAAAGATGTAACAATTTTGGAGTTTTTAACCAATGGTCACTGCACCAGATTGAGTTCATGATTTACTGTGACTAATGTCATCTATATTGACAAGCACGTTTCCTCAGGCCATGCGATTGAATGTTTGAGGGAGATTTTGCTGCCTGTAGTGTGGTGATTTCCAAGTCAGTAGTCTCTCATGGTATTGTAGTGAGCAGTATTATTGAACGGAGTTGCTGGGATTTGTCAAGGCCATATGTTTCTGTTATAGCACACAAACAAAAGTTCTCTTACTAGCTCACGTAGCTTTTCCTAGTTAAAAATGCACTTCTGCTTCTTGCATTCATTCTGGGAGCATTGCCAAGATTTTAAGGAGGGGAAAGCCTAAATTTTGGTCAGTGCTATTTGAATGGCAGGTAATAGCAGATGCAATCTAGCTCCTGGCTTAGAAAATTTATGGAGATGGGAGATTTTACCTCTCCACTGAGGAGGCCAGCAGAATTAGACCCCCTCCCCTTTTTTTTTCTTTTTTGGCCTGCAGAGCTTGTAAATTCAGGCACAAAGGACTGATATGTCAAAGTTAATTTCCGTAACTTATCAGCATGCTTTAGCAAAGTATGCTCATCTGATTCCTGATGTGGTTTTTAGCTCCATAGCACAAAGAAGCTTATGTATGAGTAGTTAATTGACTTTTGCAGGATAACTACAGTGACCATAATAAATATTGTATAGTAACATTGTATTAAATAACAGAGGTATATGCAGAGAATTATAAATTGAATCTTGAGCTAACTTGGTTTTACTGAGCTTCATAGTGACTTATAGCTCTTTAATGGCTTTTCCCCCCCTTTCTTTCTCTGAGTATTTCTGAAACCTCCAGGACAAAAAAAAACAAACAATGACACTTTTCAATCTAGCTCATTTACTTTCAGACTTTTCTAGACTGACATTACCACTGTAAAATGTTTCCTGAACCAGAAACCTTGGTCTGATGAGGTGCCTTATGATGTGGCTGAAGCTGAACCGTGATTCATTTTTAGCAGAGAAACAGTTTAAAAGGATTTGGACATTTGGATCAAAAAGATGAAGTAAATTTGGGACATTGGTACAATTGGAAGAAGAAGAAGGACTTGTGGTTGGCACTTGGTTGGAGGCAGAGGCCAGGTTTCTCCTAAAACACAATCCAACTGAGCATCATAGTCTTCCCCAAAGGCAGAGTAGCAAAGCTGTTCAGGACTTTTGAACTTTCACCTTCTTACTCTTAGGAAACAGTTTTCACATGAGGGTGTCCATTTGCTAAGTTCACACTTGCCTTAATAGCACGTGAAGTCATGTTCATTCATGATTCTCCCCCCCGTCATGTGGTGGAAGGTTACCACTAACAGACTTTCATCCATTTCTAAAGGGCTGGGTTTTTTTTTTGTTTGGTTTTTTTTTCCTCCTACATTTGAATTGGGCACCAGTCGTGACTGCATTACATAAGCATGACCCATAAAACTGTGTGAGCTTCCATAAAGAGCATCATTTCACTGGTGTATGTTCAGTTTCATTTGCTATATTTAACTGCTGCTTTTGCGAAAACTTTGTCGGATAAGCGAGGTTTCTGTCTTATCTTAATTCAGAGACTGATCCCGGACATGACGTCAAGGCCTTATTTTATTTTAGATTAAATTTGAATATTGAGTTAAACACTTAAGAGTTAGATTTTAGTGACTACATGTCACATTTTGACAAGTGAAAAAAATCGGAAAATGGTGTATAGGCCTATGTTTTAAGTTGCCATGATAACTGTATACTCAATGGTAAATGTAACCAAATCTGGAGCTTTCAGTGAAACCCTAACTTTCAGCTTGATTAAAAGTAAAAAGTTTCTTATTGTGCGAGGCAGCCGCACGTTTCTTCATCTCATAGCCGTTCTTCTGCTGATCTGGACTTCTTTTCAAAAGTCTCAGTGTGAAGTTTAATAATATTAATTTCTGTGTCTTTATCATCTAAAATATATTATTGCACTAAATGGGGTGGATATAGCCTGAGGTTGTAACATAATGTATCAAACTGTGTACAGCAATTGCCAAAATTTCACTGGAAGGGGCAGAAAAGGCAAAGAGGAACTTTTTAAAAAAGATTTCAGCCCTATATCACTGAATCACTGACATGAGCATTCAGACAGGATTAAAATTATATTGTGACCTTAGTGCTTAGTGAAATAGGGTAGGTAATTCTCTGTATAATTTTTACTTTACCAATCACTGACATGGCACAAGGGATTAAAATCACAAATGTCCTCAGTGGTTATTACAAATTACTGCAGGTAAATTTAATCCTGTGCGAATGGAGCGTTAAAAAATATTGAAGTCACTGTTGTTGTTTTTTGCCTTTAAAAAAAATCAATTTTTGCACATATAAAATCAGTTAGTGGCTTGTTTTTGAAAGGATCGATACTACTGTCCTTAAGACCAAATGGAAGCCATGGTCACCTTTTGATAGTTGAAAATGGCAGAAATTTCATCTAAGATAATCAAACACAAGGCTCTTTATGTTGTCACTTTCTGACAGGTTGTCATTACCAGCTGTCAAAATGCCAGCTCTTTTTGAATTGGACTTCTCTCATCAGTCCCCTAAGATTATCAATCATTTGCATTAACTTATTCATGACACAGTCACATGCTTAAACCAGGATAAGCGCAGCAAACCTGTAATTTTCTGCACCCTGGTGTGTTTACTTCAGAATTTTTCCCAGTGATGTGCTTGCAGAGTTGGGAAATTATTACCCCACATTGAGTTTTGAGGCTTTTTGATCACTTGGAGAAACATTTCAGGACACTGTCACAGTGGAGCTGCTAATTCCAGTCTCGAGTTTGGCAGCAGAGCAGAGATGTTTATCCTTGAGAAAATTAATGAAACAGTCACAGGATTGAACTCAGAACTTTGATTTTTATGGGGCAGTACAAACGGATGCATAAAAAAGTGCCTCTGCACACTGTTGGATAGGCAAACAGCCAATCAGATAAATAAAACATGTGGCACAGCAACAACCAGAATCATTTAAAAGAAAGACATGGTGTGCAGTGGAATAGAAACACCAGTGAACAACTTGTTGGTTTTGCAGTAAAATCCGGTAGTTCTAAGGTGCTGCTAGCATTTCTGCCATCATCTTGGTTCAGTATGTTCTGTACCTTTGGAAAAAGTCTTGAATG
The DNA here is from genome assembly GCA_028564865.1 of Zenarchopterus dispar. NCBI lineage: Eukaryota > Metazoa > Chordata > Actinopteri > Beloniformes > Zenarchopteridae > Zenarchopterus > Zenarchopterus dispar. Next base: position 11,136,751 of record JAOWBL010000004.1, read on the forward strand.
AGAAGGGTTCCAGACCCATTTCACTAGAGAGAATTTTTATGAAGTAAATGGGCATGGATAGCTAGACTAAGGGTACAGGTGTTCTGTTGAGTTTATTTCCTAAAAAAGTTAATTGGGTTTTGTTGGGAAATTATGGAAGTCTTGGCAGTGGATGATAAATGCGATGTATTATTTGAACCCAAAATACATAATACACAGAAGGAAATACTTGGATGAACTTTATATTTTTCTTTCATGCCATAGACACAGCCTGCTGAAAACCAGTCCCAGTGCAGTATGTCAGTGTTGCAGCATTACTTGATGCACCTGTTTTTATTTACAAATAAACAAATACTTTAGGCCAGAATTCAAAAAGCCTTGATATGTGATGTAAAGAGAGTCAACAGTATGTTGAAGAAGCGACACCAGCTATTCTGTGAATACTGGTGCTTCTTACAGTTAATAGGAGCTTGTTTTCTCTCCTGGTTGTTGGCCTCTGCGTGTGAGAGAATAATAAATTGTGTCTCATTGTGAGCCTCTAGTGTTCACTGACCAGATGCTCTGCAGATAAAGCATTACACATCTCTTGATGCTTCTCTCTCATCAAAGAAGCATCTCATTTCTTTTTTGTACTCATTATCTCGTTCTCTTTTCTCCCACCTTCATCTCTACTAAGTAACATTAATTTGTTCATGAAAACATGTTGCAACATGGCCCAATTCTAAACCCCAGACTACTTATAACCCATCTGTGAAGTTTGACAAACACACATTGAATAATTCAGTGAACTCTCATCTGTGCAGTAGCCTCTACTTCTCAGAGCGTGGCTGGTTGCTGTTTCCCTCATCCCATCTCTGCCTTGAGTTTGATAAATACTTGGTGCTTACCATTGCATGGCCACAAAACATAAACACAGCACAAAAGTGTTCTATATTTCTTTTGGACATCTGTAATAACAAAAAATACCAAAATCAAATCTGTTCTAAAGACAAGGGAGATTGTTTTGGTCTTTTTTGTCTTAAAAATTCTGAACAAACTTTTTACTGTGTAAGCATGCAGTGAAGTCCAAAATAAAATGGGCAAATACCAGGAAATGTTGGGTTTGTGTTGAGAAAAATTGGTGTCACTGGTCCATTTGAATATGATTAAGAAGATTCCAAATTGTTTGTGAGGAAACTTGTAAATCTGACAAGCTGCTCTTGGTCATGTTTTTAAAAAAAAATTTTTTTTCTTTTCTGGATGCACACTGAATCTAGTAATAAGATTACCAAAAGGAAGGGATTAGGTTAAGACGGGAAGAAGTGTGTCAGTAATAGCAACCAGAGTCTCATTTCATGCTGCACTACGTGTATCAGTGAAAATCGTTGGCTTCTTGGCTTTAGAGTTGCAAGCCAAAGAGACAAAAAGTTAATGTTGACAATAGCTATCACCCTAAAGAAGCTGATATTTATTATAAAACTTTTGACATTGAAACATTGATGTGTCACATGTGCAGTAGCATTAAGCAAAAACCTGACCTTTCATGATCATGTTTTCATTTTATGTCATCAGTCACGTGTAGAAAACAACTGGGTTCAACTAGCAGGTACTTTCAAACTATTTTCCAGTATAAAATACACAGCCTGCCAAAAAAAAAAAGAAACATATACTCTAATTTTTTGTTTTTGTCATCCAAAGTTACACTCGTGTCACCAACACCTTGTACTGATAATGGGAGACTGAATGCCATCTAAAGTCTTTTCAAAACATCCCCAAGATTCTTAATGGGGTTAAAGTTTAGACTCTTTGGTGACCAATACAAGAAAATGACATCTCATTCTCCCTGAACCACTTTTTTCACAATTAGAGTCCAATGAATTCTGATATTATTTTGAAAGGTGCATTTGCTTTTTAGAGAGAAAAGAAAAATCTGTTGATGGGGAAAAGTCGAGTCAGCTGACCTCATCTTCTTCAGGCATGTAAAGTTCAAGAACTGATCAACTGAAGCATTCTTGGAAAGAGAATACCATGAAAAACACTCAAAAGCCTTTTAAATCTGCCATATTTCAAGTTCATGAGACTGGGCTCCATCCTTACGGTCCATGTTTCACAGCTAACATGCAACATGAAAAAGGTCAGCTAAGTACAGCTGGTCTGAACATATTTTGTTGTTGTACAAATTTATTTTTTTTTATTTTAGTTTTTTAGTCAATACTGATAATTAGCCCATGACTATCAAAGTCTGGATCTTGCTGTAACGATCCAGTCAATTCTGATCTTTGTTCCTGTGAAAACCCCACATCAATGGATCACTTAAACTCAGGGTTGAACACAGTAACTAATGATGAAAACTATAGGACTTATGACCGAAAATAAAATCTGGGCTTTACTTCATGAAAAGCTTAATAGACAACTTTTAAAAAGAATGTCGGGAGAATGTAGTTTGAGATCAAATCATACGGATGCAAACAGACCTCTTTTGGGGAGCTGCTCTTTTGTTTACTTTAACATTTGCTACTGGCGAGAATTGAATGATAGTTGAAGTATCATTCTATGTGTGTGAGTGGCTGCATATGTCTGCAAACTGGGACACCACATGGTTTTGGGGGGGGTTGAGTGATTTGACGGGACAGCTCCTTCCCTCTGTGATCATAGCCGTTAATTTGTCTCATCCGTCAGCAGAGCTCGGGTGGATTTCTGTCCATGCGTGTATGAATCACTCATGGAAGGCAATGCAAATTAACGCTTCCTTTTCTGCAACGCAAGTATTTGCCTGCTGGTCAGCAAAATCTTAACGTCTACCGGGGAAGAAAGGGGAGGAGGAGAGTGAAAACGCAAGCTGCTGGCACCACAGTCCATGTTTTTCTGCTCATCTCACGCCTGCTTTTCACATCTGGAGCTTTCTTCAAATTTGTTTCTTTTCCTGTCACACACCTGTTGCTTTACCAATTCAAATTGTGGATTATGTGTAAATAAACATGGGGTTTTGGATGAAGGTAAGACGAGTGTTTTTAAGAACTCGGGTGGAATTCTTTAACTAAAACTAAGTCCTCTGTTCTGCTGCATTGATGGACTGCTTCCATTTATTAAAGAGCTGCATTTATTCATGCAAGCCTCAAGCAACGACAGAGCTAAAACAAATGTGAGCTGAAGGAAACGGCGAGCTGCGTAGTTGATTCCCATCGGGAGCAGGATTACCCACAGCTCTATAATGCCACAAGGAATAGTTTAAATAATTATACCAGGAATTATTATTCATCAAGGAGCTGGGGTTCACTGTAAAGACAATAGAGAGGTAGCGCCACTTTTGTTAGTTATTTTAAGTGATTGTCATTTACTCGTATTTCGAAACAGTGTTAGCCCCTGAAATAGTGGCTCAGTCACTATTTCAGATGATGCAGAACCAGGTATCTGCTCAATCTGCTGGACGCAGCGTAATAAGACTTATGTGTTTGTGTAGAATTGGAGAGTAGAGTTGGGTTGTAAAATCCACAGACATGCAGCTTTTGCACAGTCTTGCCAGATTTCAATCACCTGTAAATGTTGCACAGAAGTCATTTCCATTAATCCTATGACATGGACAAGTGTTCTTCAATTAAACTAATCCCCCTGTTGTTTTTTTCTTTCTCTCTGTTTTCAGGATCTCATGGCCAAAGTGCGAGCCATGCTTGCCAGCTCCAAGACCTTCCAGGCTCCTAATTCCTAAAAGGGAGTGCGAGATTCTCGTAGCCACGACAACCAACATCTGTCAAAGAGAGCCATTCTTCAATTTCCTGGAGATTTATCTGGCCTGCATCTCCTTCAGCTCCCTGTTTATTCGTGATTTATTATTTCATCTTGATTTGAGCATCACCAGACTCAGGTTGGCTCCGTTAGTCATCCTACAGTGAAGCACGCTGGAGGCAAAAGGGGAGCTGGAGAGTTTGGTTTCATACCAGACCTGAGGAAATGGCTGGGAGAGTCACAGTTGATGTATTTCGAGGGCACTGAGAATCAAATATGAAAATAATCCATGTGATATTTTGCATCATGTTTCTGAGATAAACTTCTAAATGATGTCAGTAATTTTTGCAGCATTAATGTAAGCTGCTGTAAGTCTATTTAATCTCCTTCTATGAAGGTTTAGGTTTTGATATCTTCCTTTTCCCCTCCTCTATTAACTATTTTCTGCTGCTATTTTCCTGTTTAATTTTCAGTCCCAAGTTCTCTTTCCTCTCCAGGACTTCACACTTTTACTGGAGAAGCAGTTTTAATTTTTTTTCACTGCCCCCAGCTGTAGTGTGGCCTTCTGTTTCTGTTCATGGTTTGCAATGTAAAAAATTTAATGCAGATCAATTTTCTAACGGAACAGCCAATAAAATTTCTGTTTTGACTTTTTTGTGGTCTTAAATCTTTTCTTAACAAGAATGTGCCATTAATCAAATATCCTTGCAAAAAAAAAAAAAAGAAAGGTATTTACATGAAGCCTCTTGTAAAACCTGACCTTGAAGACAAGAAAAATCAGCTCTTAAGCTTAGTGTGCTGAGCCACAAGGCCCTCCTGGTTTCCTTCCAGTTTCCGGTAGATACAGGAGAAAAAAAAAAAAAAAAAATAGGATGTATGTGTTAATGCTGCTTCTCAGCCTCATACAACACAAGACAAGACACACAGAGGTTCAAGCTGCAATCTGAATTGGTACCTGCTGAATGGGTCCTGAATCACCTCTGCAATGTTCCTTCAAGCATATCATGGATGCCCTCTGCCTAAACACACACACAGACAACTTCCTGTACATTTGGCAGTGCTTTATATTTTTATACTATCTACAGTACAAGTAATGGAACTCTGTTCAGAAGAAGGCCTTGAAAGAGGAAAAATTCAGAATTCCCATTGAAGTTGAGGGAATAGAGAAAAAAAAAGTGGAAAGCAGCTAGAGGCTTAAACAGTGCAAAAGAAGTTTTGCAATCTTTGGCCAGTCGATCCTCTGAGAAGCGTGGAGGTTAAGTCGCTTTTACAACAGAGTCTAAAATGTACTTTCATTTCGTTTCTTGCTCAATGACAGTCTCATTTTCTCGTCCCTCATTATTTTCATGAGTGTCTTAATCGCCTCTGTCATGATGTGTGGAGCAGCTCTGTGAGCTGGTTTCATTGTTGTGTGACACACTGCTGTAAAATGATATGTAGTTGTCTCGAGACAGGAGTCCAAAGTTACTTTAGTGGGATTTTGCTGGATGGAAGACCTCGAGCACAAGGTATTTCACGAAAGCAGATATTCCTTCAAATGAAATCGAAACTGATATTTTAATGTAAATAAAACAAAAAAGATGTACTTGTGCTACATTCCTTGACCAGCTTTCTGTTGGCATTGAAACTCAGGTTTAAAGGTTTTAGGAGGAACATTCAGGACTACATATAACATAAAAAAGACATCAATATCATCCTAAAGGTGAAACATGGTGAAGGAAGCATTATGGTTTGGCTCTGTGTGACCAGAACATGCCGCTGTAAAAACTGAAGACTTGATTAAACTTTTTATTTACTTATTTACAGAGTGGGATTCTTACAGTTGTTTCAACATTAAGCATTATGTTTGAAAGATATGAAATCACATTTTATGACTACAGGAAATCTAATAAATTAAATAGTGTTAGCAAAAGTACCTCCTGAAGTTTCATTAGTATGACACACAGGTTTTAAAGTCTCTGTATGGGACTTGGCATTTCTCCCAGTCCTCCTCTGTCCTTCCCTGATCATACACTGATGAGATAGAGGGAATTCTGCTTCCTGTCTCAAACCTTTCACGTTCACTGATTACATGAACTTTACAGTCACAGCAGCAGTGCCACTAAACCTTGAAACCTTAAGTTTGTTGCCTGCTATCCTCTTGGTGCGTGCTGCTGCTTTGATGGCACATGTGAGCCAGTGTCTAGGTAAAAGGGGGCTTTAAAACAAAAAAGGAAAAATGTTAGTAAACTCTGGCTTGATTATCCCAGGCAGAGTGCCAGCTCATAAGGGATTAGCTGCTGAGAGTGATAAGCCTTTTTAAGGTCACCCCAAGTCGTAGAAGTAATCAATAAAATGTCAAAACCAATTCTAACAGAGACAATTGGCTAATGGAAAATTACACACCAACAGTTCATTCTGCTCCACTCAGCCTCCCTGCTATAAGTTGTGGCAGGTCAGTGTAATAATGTGGTGAGATAAAATGAATCCAACTCCAGGCTACAGGTGTGCATCATCTGCATAGCCAAGTTTTCAGATCTGGCTCACCACAGGAGGACATTTAGAGGATAAATGATTTGTCTGAACACAGATAAAGAGCAACCTGCTAACATAATAGAATTTGTGAAACAACCCTTTTCTTCAGTGTCAGTGGAGCAATAGGTCAACAAAACATTTATGCACCACCAAAAATATCCCAAAGGTTTTTTTTTAAGAAGGTAGTTGGTCCTCCTTTCATGATAGAAAATAAAATTATACTAGTTTTCACAGAAAATGAATCAAATTGAATAATACTTTATTAATCCAAAGGTAAATATTGCTACAGTACAGATTATTGAGTAAAAAGAATTGAAATGAAATAAAAATCATTTAACAAATTGCTGGAAAGGTGGAAGTGTGGTAGAGCTCGATTTGGTTGAAAGCCTCATAGTTCAGCATGAACGCATCATTGTGTTTGTTGCCTGGAAACAACTGAACTGGTGATGTTACGTGCAGCATTCACAGGTAAGACTAGTTGGTTCTTACCAGACGGCATGGATGCAAACTAGGCTAACAGGATACAAAGACGCTCCACTGCAGTCTCTGTTGCCTTCAACTGTAACCGAGACAATCAAAGAAAGAAATAGTTTAAACTTCTTCCTCTTTACTCTCTACTTCCTGACATACGCCCTGCAAGCCTTCCCTGCATCTCTACACATGGGATCATTTTCCTGTTTGCCAGCTTGCTAGATGTAGTTTCACTGCAAAAAATTGCTTAATTTTGCTGTTTTGATGATAGGGTTTGAATTAAGGCAAAGTATCAAATCTCAGTGAAAAAGCAGAATGTCATCACTAAACAGCAACAGGGTTGTGAATGAAATACAGCTAAATCCGACTCTTCACATTTTTAAATATACATCATGGAGAACCTGCTCTTATGGGAACTTTATTCCAGAGTCAAACCCTGGAAAAGTTCTCAAACAAACAAGCACGTTTATCTGTTTAGAGCCAGAAAGCAAATGCCGGCAAGAGTCCAGTCTGCTCACGATGAAATAAATACTACATTGTCGAAAGTGGGCCTGATGGGGGGTAACTTTGGTCTGGATAGTGAATCCTATATTGCCACATTTACTCGTAGTGCTGGCCCCAAATCTAGGTAAATAAGAAGGATTGTGTTGGGAAGAGCATCTGATGTTTATACATATAAAAAAAAATCATTTTGCAGAATGTCTGCAGTGCATACCCTTTCAAAGGGAAAAGCCAATAGAAATCTTTTTACTATTGCTGTTTTGTCCAATGAGGCAAAAAATCTTTGCCAGCTCCTAAAATGGGCTTGATGCCTAAAGAAAACCCTTAAAAAAAAGACAGTTTTCTGAGGTTTTAGGGAAATGTCTCTGGCATGTTTGAAATAAAATACCAGCTATAGGAAATTCTTTTCATCCACACCAAATCACAGGTTTTTGTCACTTCAGACGCCCCACTGCTTTCAAGAGACAAGAATCATTTGTTCTTTTGTATATGTATAGGTTTTTTTACATTTATTTTACTATTCTTTTTCAAATCTTTCTTTTTTTTTGTCACTCCTGAGACACCACATCCAAATCTAGCCGTCACTCTCTGCTCACTCCAAAGCTTTGCTTTAGCCTGCCAGTGCAGTTTTCACTGGTCGATGGAGGACGTAGCTTTTAATCACATTAGTACTGCATGATTTCAACAGAAACAGCTGTCTCTGAGTTTACAACAGTGAATGGAAAAAAAAATGAGTGCAGCGATAAGAAAAGAGGTTGGAAGGCTCTCCCTCTGCAAATGAAAGATTGAAAAAGCAAATAGCAAGTCAATAATGAGACAAATTTAATTAAAGTCATGAATGCCTGTTGAACACAAACACTTCTAGCAATGATTTTCATGGGCAGAGATGAAATAGGAGGAAACTAGTACTGTAGCATGACCATGTATCCAGTTAATTGGAAGATTCTTTTTTTCTTCTAATAAGCAAGTAGGCCTATTTCTAAACTCACATTTGTGTCTAAAATCCTAGAAAGAATTGTAGCAGAACAACTCAAATCTTTTTCGGAAAAACATGAGTCTTTTGACAGGTTTCAGACTGATTGCCGTAAGCAGCATTCCACAGAAACAGCTTTATTAAAGCCTCTAGTGACATCATGACAGCAGCTGATTCTGGAGATTTTACAGTGCTGGTTTTGTTAGATTTAATGTCTGCTTTTGGCACTGTCAATCATAATATTTTAATAACAGAATCTGTGTTATTGTTGGTTTATCTGGTCTGACTTTAGCCTGTTTTCATTCTTACCTTTCTGGCAGAAATTTTAGTGTGTTTGTGAATCAAATCATGACAGAATCCACACATCTGTCATGTGGGGTACCTCAAGGTTCAGCTCCGTGTCCTAATCTGTTCCTTTTTTACATTCGTCCTCAAGGTCTGATAATTAGACGATACCCTGGTGTTTCTTATCATTTCTGTGGTGATGATATACACATTCACTGTTCTTTTAAACCTTCAGAATGTGACATATTGTCATCTTTGGTGAAATGCCTGACCAGCACAGTGGCTTTGTGACAATTACTTGAAACTAAATGCAGAGAAGACGGAAACCCTAATTATTGCCCCTGAAAGTCAAATATCTGAAATAAAGCAGCATCTGGATATATTAGGATCTTTTGCCAAGCCAAGCCTCAGAAACCTCTATCTTATTTTTGACTCTACTGTTTCTATGGAACGTCATTGGAGAGAATAAATTAGGAACTGCTTCTTTCAGCTTGGAAATATTGCCAAACTTTGTAAATTACTTTCTAAATCAGAGTTGGAGATGATTGCTTGCTTTTATCTCATCTCAATTAGACTATTGTAACAGTCTTTTTTACCTGTTTAAACAAAAAAAGAGCTTAACTTTGTACAAGCAGCCACGAATGGTGCTGAGAAAAAGACAACACATAACCCCCCATTTTAATCTCTTTGCACTGGTTGCCAGCACATTGTAGAATCCTTCTTAAAATTTTAGTTCTCACTTTCAGTCTTATCCTGTCAAGCTCTTGGATACATCTCAAACCTTTTAGATTTCCACACAACTTCACGCAGTCTCAGGCCAAAGGCTTCTGGTGGACTCATTTTAAAACTAGAGGTGACCATGCTTTCAAAGCAGCGGTCCCTAGGTTGGGGAACGCGTTCCCTGCTTCTCTATGTTGCTTGACTCTGTTGATTTTTTTTTGAAAAGCAGCCTAAGACTGACTTATTTAGACAGGTTTTTAATTAGACTTGAGCTTGGTAGTATAGTGCATGTGTTCTTTCTTGTGTTTCTTAAGTTTTATGTTTGTTTTATGCTTCCTCTGTTTTATGCTTTTGTCTTATCTTTTTATGTGTTGCTTGTGAAGCATGTTTTGGCTTTTTACCTTATAAAAGTGCTATATAAATAAACTTTACCTACTTGTTTAATTCCTAACAGTTATATCTAGATGTAGCACCATCGCCTCTTAGGCAGGAAGCTTCGAGCAGATCAGGTAGAAAATGCTTTATCAAAAAAACACAAATATTTAGAGAGGAGTTTCTGAAGCCATAAACTGCTGAAACTTAAACTGGTGCTTGTTAAATCAATAAGACTCACTCTATGTTGGAAGGAGTGCAGGGATGGAAAGAGGGGTTTATGCATCCCAACTGGCAATAATGACCAGCTGAGACCAGCTGGGTGCTGACAGACATGTCACAAAATAGTGACAATCTTGCAAAGCAGCAAGCCCTAGTGATACTTTTGAAAATCCCTACTTAGAATTCTTCCTGTGTTTATTCACATTCAAAAAATGAAGCAAGAAAATCTGATGAAAAAGGTAATAAGGAGGAGCAGTACTGTTGGAAATCAGCCACAGTCACATTTGCCAAAACTTCCTCTTTATGCAGGAACTTCTCAGGACAAGCTGGGAGGTACATTGATTTGAAACCGGGCTTTTATGGAACTGTAGTGACCTTAAACCTCAAGAAGTCATCTGGAACTGGTCCGATTTTAGTCGTCATTTATCCTGGAAGCCCTGCAAGCCTTCATGAAGATGTTAAAATTCCAGAGTGAAGTAAGGTCAAGATTGTGGTTGAGAGCTTCAGAGTTTGTCAAATTGCAATCCTCTGCAACTGCACTGATAAATAAACACACAGGTGATTATGCAAAGGGAAGCTCAGTAGTTAGCACTGTTGCCTCACAGCAAGCAGGTTCCTGGTTCGACTGCTGGGCTGGCAAGAGTCTTTCTGTGTGGAGTTTCTATGTTCTCCTCATACTTGTGCGGGTTCCCTCCAGGTACGCCAGCTTCCTCCCACAGTCCAAAAACATGTATGTTAGGTTGATTTAAAATTCTAAATTGTGAGTGTGAGTGGTTGTTTGTCTCCACATGTGACCCTGTGATGGACTGGTGGCCTGTCCAGGGTGTACCCTTGCCTATCGTCTTAATGAGCTGGGACAGGCTCCAGCAGACCCCAATGACCCTGTACAGGATCCAATGGGTATAGAAAATGGATGATGGATGGTGATTATACAATATCATACACCTGTCATAAAATATCTGCTAAAACAATGCTGCCATAGATCTGCTGAGATTGATTTATATTTCATAAGATGCAATATCTTTGGTGAACTATCAAAACAACATCAATCAGGGAAAGTTGGGATGATGAGAGAACTGCAAATAAAAGATGCTCTGATTCCTCCAGTATGGAACCTCAATCTTTCATGTTTTCTTCTCATCAGTTTCATTTAATTTGTTGATATACATTTATTTTAAATTCCAATCTTGGAACACATCATTCTCACAATGTAAGGTTTTCTGGCATTAAGGTGAGTAAAAAAGAGTTTCACTTGTTATTTTGTCCCATTCTCCCTGCAAAGATGTCTTAAAACATGAAACATTAACGGAGTGGTCGTTTATTGCATTTCTTCATTTTGCTTCTAAAATTCTCTCAGCTTTTTTTTTTTTTTGATTTGGGATGTGTCAGGACTACAAACAGGCCAGTCCATGGCTTTGTGGTATGGGCACAATGTGATTTTGCATTGTCTTCTTTAAAAATGCATGAACATCCCCGAAAAAAGACGATAAAGGCTCTTTTTTGTTTGTTTGTTTGTTTGTTTGTCTTTTGTCTTTTGCCTGGAGCACACAACTCCATTTTCTTCCAAAACAAAGATCTAGAGTACTGGTTCATCTGACCACAATACACATTTCCATCCCAGATGCCTCAGAACACTGAAACATCTTTTTTGAGCAGTAAAGTTTTAAGTGGCATTTGAGACTGTAGCTTCATATTGCAGTGCTTGACAAAGGTTTCCTTATTACTAGTTACTATATTGTTTATTGGTGAGTGACAGTCGTTGATGCTGTGTCTCCTGAGCGATCAGACGTCACACTCATCCAGATTAGGCTTGAGCTCTTATCTTTATGATTCCTGGGACTATTCAATTACGCAGTGTAAAAATAAAATATCAAATCAAATCCCTCAGTTTTTCTTTGATCAGCATTGTTTTCAAACCTTTTCATGATTTTCTTAGACAATTGTTGACAAAATGGTGATCCTCTTCACAAAACTCTACCTTTCATGTCTTTCATCATCATTATGATTACCTCATTTCATTTTTTTTTTTTTTTAATTCTCACCTCCTTAATTGGAATAAACTGCCTCTGAACCAATATATTTTGGAATGGTTTGCAAGCCTGAACTGTAAAAATGTAAAAAAAAAAAAAAAAAAAAGTAAAAATAAGCAACTAAATGTAACTCTGCATTATAACTCTGGGTATTTTCTTCTAAGTTTTGTATTAGTGCTGACATAATACGCAAATGAGAAGACATCCGTTGTAATCTTGAATATTCAGCCCTGTAAATGAAGAAAAACAATTTGCACATGGCTCCCAAACAAGAAATCTTTGTTCCGGTTATGAATCTGAGCTCAGCCGTCAAGTCTTACAGCAGATGAGTCCAAGTCCAGTCTCAGCTGTACAACTCGGGAAGGAGGGGGAGACAATAAAATAAATAAAGTTAACAACACCACAGATTTTCCACAACATGTATTTAGATCAGGGACGTCTGCTATAGCTTTTAAACCGATAAATACAATAAACCAGATTTTTGGCACTCCTTATTTCTATCAGCAAGTGTCTCGCCTTGGTACTGTGTGAGACACAGGTCAAAATTTCCACAAGCTGCTCATCTGTCCAATCCAGCGGGTGTGAAAGGACACTTGCTTTATCATTTTTGCCCTTTATCTGTCTGCACAGCTGCGCTGCCTTTGATAAGAAAAGCGAGGGATGCCTTATGCTGCATTTTTCAAGTGGTAATTGTGTGCTTCCACTGAGGAATAGATAAGTATGACTCAAAAAGAGTCCAGAGAGGCAAATTTATTTGAAGGATGAGCCTGTGTCCCTTTATTACCAAAGCAGTTAGTTTTATAGTCCTTCTAAGCATGTGTGTAGTTTGTATAACATTCAGTTCTTTTGGCACATGCTCCCAGTGTCAAAATGAGACGAGAAAAAAGTTGCTGATACTGTAGACCCGTACTAGTCATTTTTTTTTTTTTTTTTTTTTTTTTTATGTTTGGCACCACTTTGGAAGCTAAGGCAGTATTATTCAGTCTTATTTTGTCATGCAAGCAAAAGGAAGTAGGAATATAGGGAGAAGCATTTTAGAAATGTACAACCCTTAAGTCTTACTTACACAAAAGTTCTGGGATATTTTATCCCTGGAGTTTTGATCTTAGTATTTTTCCTGTTAGATAAAGTGTCTTCATCCCACGAAAAAAAGCCCTCACTAATTTCTATCTTCTGTCTTCAGTTGGAAAGGGTTCAATCCAAATCTAACCCCAGGTCAAGTATTATTAGGAAACATAGCATGGTTGAGTGCTTTTTAAAAACAAAACAGAAAAAAAGTTCAGATCCATATAAAACCTAACGCAGCACCCAAAAATGATTCACCAGCATTTTAGAAACTAGCTCTGGGGAATTTTGTTCATTTGTGTTTCATTTTGATCTTGTTCCCCTGTTTGTGAATAGGATCCCATTCAGGTTTGAACTGAAATGCCAGTGTTGTGATTTCAATTTGCTACACCTCCAAAACTCCCAAACGCCACGGACCCAGTACACTGTTGGTTAGCATGTAGTTAACTTAGCTGCAATTTATGGTAATGTGAGTTCAACCTATATGCTTGAAGTTGAAGATAATAGTAAATTCACAACAAGCATGTGTTCAGATGATCCAGAGTTGAACAAAATTGCTAAAAATAACTGTGTAGGGTTGAGACAAATTGTTTCCGTGTCTTTATGAAATTACATGTTTGCTAAAACAAAGAGGTTACATCCAGGTTGCCACACAGCTGCATTGCTCTCTGTATATTTAACATGTAGTTGTAATCCCTTTAGCCTTAGCATTTTGGTGAATTTTGTCATCTGAGCTGTGAAAGCATAATTTATTTTATTTCATTTCATTTTATATATTGGATGAAGACACCATGTAAATGAACACTCAGTATAAATTGTACAATGTTGTGTAAATACACCAGATTTAGCTAAAAGCTAATTTCCCTCTGCAGTCCTCCAACTACAATAATTAACAACAACAACAAAAAAACATAATATAAATGACAATACATAAAAGAATAAATACAATTTTAACAAAAACTAAAGATAACATAGCTTGGTGTGATGTTAATCATACTAACAGACTGCTACAGCCAGTTTTGACTTGGCCTCGAAAGGTCCAGGGACCCAAGCTTGCAACAGTTTCAGCCTGTTCTGGGTGAGCCGGCTCGGATCATCTCCGATTCTTTTAGGTTGCCCATGAAGAGTCATGGCTGGAGTGTAACTCCAGCTGCTGTCACCTGCTCTGTCTGAGCCACCTAACTAGGCCAAGGCTAGCCTAGCAACAGGTCACTCGGACAGTGCTCAGCTGGACCTCATTACAGAGGTTTCTGTCGCGACATCTGAAATAAGGAGAGATTCAGTCAAGAGGAATGTTAGGTGGGGTCAGTTAGCATGAGCCAAACTAGGAGAGGAAAGTGCCTCCTCCTCTGTTTTCAGGTTACATTATCAAATATTTGCATCTAAAATTACAGAAAACCCTACGCTGCAACACAAAGACCAGATCCAATCTTTACTTGGCCCCTTGACAGCTTTTCAACAAAATACCGAAAATTGACACCATTCACACAACTGCTACAGTTTTTATTGAGGCATTAGGATTTTTACCATCTGTCAAATGGCATTTAGAAAACAATGGCAGGCTTTTAAAAGGCTCTAGACTAAAAATAATGAAAACGCTAATAGTACTGACACGTTAGTGCCAATTGCTCATCAGAAAAAACAAATAGCCTAATAAGTCATATGAATGGCCATTTCATCCTGGCTGCTCATACTCCAGTCAGTGGTGGCCACATAACCACAGGGCCCTGGCTAGACATTAAATCAGAATTTTATATGTAATCAAGTCAAGCTCATCACATCTGCTCTGATTGATTCCAAACTAAATTGCGGCCTGGCCTTTGCAATTTCATTAACTCATACTGGCAGAGAGTGATTGTGTGCGCGTGCGAGCAAGACACTGAAGCAGAAAAGGGGAGTGCGCCCAGCGAAGTGACTCAGACAAGCAGTTAGAGAGAAACACGAGGGCAGGCGAGTGATTTGTTTGTTCTATGGGACATGGATGCATCGTAATTCAATAAGACGTGTGAGAGGATGGGCAAGAGGGCAAGAGAGAGCGCTGGTGAAATAGAGGAGTTTAATTCCCAAAAGCAAGTGTTGGCGGTGTTTGTAATTTTATGCACAGATATATTGATGATTCTGTCCTCACCGTGATAGGATTTGACATGATATTGATGTAGCATATTATTTCCTGCCGCACAGCTGTATGATGTTTAATTTTGAGGAAATACCACTTCACTTTTGCGCAATCATTGTTCACAGCTCCAATATAAATCAAACAGGGGAATCGGAGAATATCTCTCTGTTAATCTAACTATGGTAACCGTGTGTACTGCAGTGCTCTCTGATTCTGGTCAAACTGGGAGTCGGGGACTTCGTTTAGATTCCTACTCCGTCGCAGCTGGTGCCACTAACTTTAATTAGACCACTTTGTCTTTGTCTCGGACCAAAGTCCCCACTGTCTATCTGTGGCGTAACTTCTGGAGTTGGTGGCTCAGGGTCGGACCCACTCACTATGAACAGAGCAGATGATCTGTTTCACAGCCCCCCATCCAATCCACTTAGTGTGATTATCATCCTTTATGTTCTTCCTAAATTCAGCAAGGTACGCTGGGTTTTCTCCTATGAGAAGATGAGCTAAATGCACCATTTTATTCAATATGTGCCGACTTGCTGCACTGTGTCAGTGTCAGATGTCAGGTTTATTAAAATTCTGCTTAACTGTGAGTTTAACTGCTGGAATTTAAAAACAATGAAGCTTGGAGGCAATTTAACGCTCAGTTTTATTCCATTGCTGTGGGGATTGCCAACCCTTTTCGACTCATATGTTTCAAGCTGGATGGAGGGCCCCGAGTGATGCCTGAGTAATGTTACTCTGGCGTGAAACTTTTGTATCTTCATTCAGTTTTGCTTCAGTTGTATTTCGTTGCTGTTGTCTCTTTGCTGTCTTTGTGGCAAATCTCTTCCTCTGTCAGTACCTCATTCATTTTTCAACCAGGTAGAAGTTGTTTTTATGTTTGTGCTGATGAGCGAATGGATACACAGAGAGGGATTACAAGCTGTAAGAGCAGTATGCACCTGCAGAGGAGTGACATCGGTGTGAATCGCTGCATGAACGTTTCACACATTTCTGTCCACTCTCAGATTTAAGCCAAAATAAATCCATCACAGGACTCATTTTGGAAGAGAACCATCAAAAGTGCCGCTGCCTTTTTAAATCTCTGCACTATTAGTCAGCTACTTTGCTTCTGTGTCATTATCCAAGAAGAATACATCATTTTTAAAATTATATGCCACCTTTCATCGGTAGAGCACTCCCAACCGGGTGCACTAAGTGATTTGTGTCACAGAACCATGGGAAGCCCGTCCAGATGTGAAGGACATCTGGAGGAGGCAGGGATTTCAGGAGATAATCAGCAGGTGATTAGATGAACCATCTGTCTGTCAAAGTCATGAGAAATTTAAACTATTCAAGTAATTCAAGCAAAAACCACACAGAGTCAGTCAGTAAAAAAGTATGATTGTTGCTGCCTCCTTCAGCTGATCCACACTGGAGGAGCTGCGGAGCTGCTGGCAAACATTTACCACCATAGATCAGTCTATGAAGATTGATTTGCTTTAAAAGCCAGCCCCCAGTGGTCAGTCAAGAAACTGCAACCTTTCTTACTTCCACATTGACTTTATGGCAGAAATTGAAGTACTTGCACCTGGTGCTGCTTTAATTTCAAGATGAATCTGGCTGCACTGTGTAGAAAACAGAGCTCTGCTGTAGATAACAAACACATGACCTCCACTTTATAAAGCACCTTTGCCTGACATGTTAACCTAACCCAAGCTACTTCAGACTGAAGGTCACGCATTTCCATCCTGAAGAGAAACTCCAGTTTTCTCCACAGTCTTCAGCCAGATTAAATGTTTTTTTCTTTTCTTTTCTTTTTTTTTTTGTAATTGCGTCTTGCATGTTAATACATTGCATCAGACAAAAATGTTTAGGGGCAAACCCAGTGCGTTCTCCCTCACTTTGACATCAGTGCCAGCTGCTGGTGTTTTTGCAGTTTTTATGTCTGGTAATTTAGCCCAGTTCTGTACACTATCTGTTTTACTGAAATGTTCACAACTACAGAAACTTTAAAATGCCTTTAAATCCACCTGCTGTGTATAACTGGCTATGTTTTGGTTGGATCTCTTGCCATTGATCTCTGTTTAAACAGTGTGGTCGTAGCTGTAAGAAACTGAAGAAGATTGTGTTTTCCTATCATATTTAAGATATTTTCTAGAGATATATAATTTTGATCCTTTTTCGGTTAAAAAAAATGCATATAAAATCTGTCAATGGCAGCTCTTCATCAAAAATACATACATCCTAAGCAGTACAGCAGGAAAATCTCCCTCATCAGTCCCACTGAGATGACCAGTCCAAGATAACGAGACAAATGGGCTGATATCATCACATGCATGGCACCAGATCTGCACCTCTCTGGATCCTATCAAAAGAGAAACACTCAGGGATAAATGGCACATTGTTATGGACTGTAATCACACTCTGCTTTTCCATGCCAGATTTTCAGACCAACTACAACTGCCAGAGTTGGGCTTTGCTTTGGGACTAAAAAAGTAAAGGCTCATACTGACCTCCAGTTTCATTCTGCATCACAGGTCTGTGCTTTTCTAAAATGTTTTGTGCTATTTATGTTGTTTACAATTTTAAAAAAGGTCAAGGATGTCAGTGATGTTTTGCTGGTTATATATTTTAACATTAATTTTCCATCATAAAATACAAAACTGACAAAAATACATATTTCTGTTCCATTTTATATCCAGTCACATCTATGTCTCCCTGCAGCGACAGGCACATGGCCCCGGGGATTTGAATGTCAACAGAACTGAAGAATCACTAAACAGAAATTAGGGGGGAAAGAAGTATTTCCTGTCAAAAATCTCAGTCACTATTCTTATCTCCGAGGAGACCATTTGGGACTGTCATCATTCACTGCAAAATTTGCTCCAATTACCATAACCTGAATCCTGTGATCTAATCTTAGATTTAGTTGTGCCTCCCAGTTGGCAGCTGTTGTCCAAAGAGAAGGCTGTTATCATTATAACCCAGTTGTCTGATTTCGCAGCAGAAAAAAAAAATTAGACGACATGGAGATTGACAGAAAAAAAAGTCATCAGGTCTTTACTAGATCTTGAACTGTGTTAGTAAAGACTCAGATAAGCAACATATGATGTTCAAGCCAACATCTATATGCGGGGCCCATCTGAGATATAAAAGGAGCTGAAAAATGGGGCTCAGTATGGGATTGTCCATAGATTCCATGTTGGCTCTATGAACTGCTTGCAGTGGTTATGCTCAGGTACATGGGTGATGAGCCCAAAACTCATGTTTTTGAATTTCTCTTGGGCCAACCACAGCCAATAAATTCATATGGGGCAATATGGAGCCAGCAAATATATAGGGCCCATTTTTCAGTCCATTTATTTATCAGATGGGCCCCACTTACACATGTTGTCTGGTGATATTACACCATGTTATTAATAACTTTAGAAAGCCAAAGAAATGCAGAAGCAATGTGTCAAAAAGTAAGTACATTCCATTATTCATAGCTCACTGAACCCCCTTTAGCGGAAATAAGTTGGTCGAAGTTTTACTTCTCTGCATGATGTTAACTCTCTCTCACAAAAGTGTGGAGGAAATGTGGTCATTTCATCTCAAACTTGTTTCTGTTCATTGAATTTTGAAGGAATTCATTTATTCACAACTCTTCAAGGTCCCATTGCAACATTTCAACTTAGTTGAGGTCTAAACTTTGGTCCATGGCACAATATTGATTCTTTTCTTTTTTATCCATTTTGTTACAGATTTGCTGGTGTGCTTAGGATCTTTGTCCTGTTGTGTGATCCAATTTCAGTCCAGCCTTAGCCATCAGACAGATGCCCTTATGCTTGACTCGAAAATACTTTAGTTCACATCATGCCCAACTCAGAGACTGTAAGGTGTGCTTCGTAGTTTTCCTGGTGCCCACTTTAAAATGCAGGTGGCTTAAGGTCATGTAAACAATGAGAAACTAAAGAGAAGTTCATATTGAAACAAGGAGTTCAAAGTAGAGGGTGTTTGTTGAAATGAACCTTGGTCTCTGTGGACAACATTTCCACTGCCTTCAGTGTCCAAATAAGCCTTTAAAACTGGTAAATATTCCTCTCATAACTTGCCAGAGTATTTATTAAAAGTCTATTTTGCACTTGCTGAGATGTTGAATAAAAATGTGTATTTCAGTTCTGATAAGGTCAAAACTGAAGCACATTGTTAAAACCTTTTTAGTAACTCCTCAGTAATCATATGGTAATTTCATCGTTATAAAACATGTGTTGTGCATTTAATCTCGCTGGGTCACAGTGAAATCTGAAAGAGAAAAGAAAAGTGATGAAAATCTGACCTTTCTTTGAACTTAATGTCTGAATGAGCCTTGTTGGTCTGTCGCTTTTTGTTTTCAGGACTAAATTTGCATTTGAATGGAACTGGCAGGGATCCAGGTTTCAGAAAGGTGAAGCCTTCTTCAGAGATGCTGAACAAGAAGAATATTAGAACATTTGCTTCTGCCTGGCGTTGACCTTATTTCATTGACAGAAAGGCAGAAACCAAGCACAGAATTAATTTTGTTCAATCAGTGTTTGACCTTTTTTTCTTTTTTTTTTTTTTTTTAATAAGTTAAGCCTACAAAGACATTTCCTTTAGGCATGCTCTCCTGCTGAAACATCCAGACTTTTATATGGGACATTTCTCAGAGGACGTCCGTTTACATCTGAAATAGGAACTTTGAACTCATAATGATGTCATACCTGAGTCGACCGCGTTCCAGTTGTATTCTGTCCTTAGTTGAGGAGGTGTGTGATTTCTAGCCTTGCAGACAACTAACAATGCAATAAATGATATGGGTCAGCAGCTAAAGTCAGATGTTGACTGAAAGGAGCGCTCAATAAAAAAAAAAAAACTCACATAATGCAAATTGTCTGATTCTTATTGCGCCAATAAAAATGTGTCATCCAGTGTTAACTACAACATAAGACACAATAACATCTGCTATAATTACCAAGCCCCAACTAGTGATTAGCATAAATGCTAGAATAACACTGAATAAAAAATCACATAGATGAGCTAATGCATTAGCACTGTGATCATTTAAAGAACAAATATGTTCTTTTTCATTGTCATTTTCCAGGTGGCAAAACCTTAACTTTAGAGGATTACTTATATTCATACATGTTCCATAGTTAGTGGCAGAAAAGGTGAAAATATACAAACTAAGGTAGCTTCTAGTGACAAATGAAGCACTGTGCTCTAAAGCATCTGTGTTTCGTAAAGGGTAAGCACAAGTTTCAAAGTCGGAAAGTAAATCTTTTAAATTGTTGCAGCCATTGCCCCTGGTAGCCATTGTTAGCAATACTAAATGGTGTATGCAGCGCTTAACACATACAAACATAGCTACATATGCACTGATAAAAAGCAAGCAGTACTAAGTTTATGTCTTACTTTAATAAAATGAAACTAGAATAGAATACAAATGTGAATAAATAAAACGGAACTATTATAAACAGTAAAATTAGCAAAGTGCTTACTGTGTTGACATGGCAGCCATGTTGGATTCTGAAGTCGGGGGTGGTGAGGTTTTTATGGAGTTAAAATTGTGACTTAAGGGGAGATCGAGTTAAAACCTCCAACTTCCAAATACAAATGTAACACACAGCCTCTGCTAACCGACACTCAGCGCATATTTACCGCTGAAACTGAACTAGAAGTGAGATATCAAGGAGAATTTTAGCTGTAGTCAAAGCTGGAAGACACTGACCCAGAAGTCAGAGAAGAGTTTTTGCCAACTCTGATCAATATTTTATGTCTGTCGCAAAAAAAAAAGGAAAAAAAAAGAAAATGAAGCAAATTCTCATTGACGTTACTTTTTAGACCCACTGCTAATGAATCCTGTCAGTTGATATTTAAATACAGCATCTTGGTCTGGTATTTCAAAACTTAATGCAATCAGTTTCATTTTTCTAAGGTGTTGTTTAGGGAAATTAGTCATCCAAACCGTCCAACTTAACAGAAATTTGGGAACTGATCAGTTGAAAAAAAAATGAACTAACATGAGCTAAAACATTTCTATTAGGTAATTTGTGATATCAACCTAAAATCATCTGCAGGTCAGGGTTTTGTGGTTTGGTTAAGTTAAGACACCGCCTGTTCGGCTCTGTCAGCTGGTGGGAAATCGTAATCAAACATCAGCTCGGCTGTTTGTAGGCAGACTGGCAGGCAGAAGTCACAAGACTGTCAGCTGGGACCAATTCCCAAAATTTAGGATGTCTGACCATTGCTCTTTTCAGTTTTCTGTCTTCATCTTCTTGTTCTAAGTTTCTGAGAGCCCTCTGTCTTAGCTGGTCTGTGTCTTCGCCTGAGCTGTTCCTGACTGTTCAGTTTCTTCACGTGATCCACATTCAAGGCAAATCTGCAGTTTTACGTTGGACTTCAGCGGGCTTTGGGCGAGAGCCAATCAAAACTTGACTCACAATACTCCATGACACTCCCTGACACTGAATCCCCCACCCCCGCACTTCTGAAGTGTCATCTGTCTTTAAAAAAAAGAAAAAAAAATCTTACAAACAGGACCACGAAACACAACTTAAGAATAAACAAAGATTTCAAAAAATGAAGGCGTGTACATAAAGAAATTTCAAATTCTATTTTATGACTCAACATAAACAAATTCTCATTCAGATTAAATGATACTACAAACCCCCGAGTGAAAACAAAGGATGTTGACACATGATAACCCCCTAATAATGGCCACAAAGCAAAAGACTCAAAAATCTGTAGTTTTGGTTGTCAGAACCAATGTAAACTTAAAACAGTGTTGTTACTGAT
>JAOWBL010000004.1:11160940-11173414 GCA_028564865.1 Zenarchopterus dispar
CAAACTTCACACAGAAAGACTCCTGCCAGGATCCAATCCAGGTAAACAGTGCTAACCACAAAGCCATTGTGCTGTCCTCTACCTACTTGTTTGTTCTCCTCTTTAGTTTTTCTTTTTCCTTCTAACTGTGTGTGCTCAAGCATACGCTTTTGTTGTAAAAATGAGCTAAATTCATCAAAATGTGGCTTGAGGAGTTTGTATATGTGTGAATGTTCATTAAAAAAAAACATTTCCACTCTTTCCCTATCACCTCTCTTTTCCTGTGGAAGAAGACCAAACAACTGAGTGCATGCACAGGGGAAGGAACCCTTGGGTTTTTGCGCTGAGTGCGAGTGCATCAGCAGCAGCCGTGCTTTTCTTGTTTTAGCCAGCTCCTGTCCTCTCCTGGTGTATGTTGCAGTCTCTTGGCCTGTTCTCACAGACAGGCTTTTTTGCCAGGACACTGGACAATGCAGAGCAGCCATTGTTCCCTGAAAGCATAAACTCCCTCATAGCTGTCCTCTCAGGCTCCGTGCTCTGGAACACCAGCTAAGCTCTCTAAACAATGGCCCCTGAATAACCGTGACTCTGGATGTGCAGACAGTCCCAGTGTAATGGGAAAAGACCTCTAATGAGAGCGGCTGAATGCCTGACCATGGACCACAGGGCCTGAAGCCTGGGAGTTGGCATTGTATTTTACCTTCCAATGCTGTGGATGTGAGTGCTTTGGCTTTGCCTAGGTGTGAGTGAGACATGTGAGGATTTACCTTGAGAATATCTGTTTGGGTGAGCTCTCCACTCCCACAGTGCTCTTGTCCTCTGTTCTTGCCTGATTTGTATTTGCTCTCAAGGCTTTACTCCTCTTTAGCAATGTGCTTAGTGTTCTCACTGTACATTCTAACTAAACTGCCTGGGATGCACATGTGAATCCTCTCACTTTTAAATCTTATCAAAAACTTATATTCCTTTTCATTTTCTTCACTCTGTCCATGAATAGACCTGATTGAGGACAGTTCACACCTCCTAATAAAAGCCAAGTGGTTGGTTTCTCCTGTAGCGAGCGCTTTTCTGTTCAAAATTATTAGGATGGGCGAGAACGCATCGTAATTAGGGGTATTAATACTCCAGAATGAACTCTCGCTGACCTATGCGTATGCACATATTAATTTTTTCTCCAGACAGTTAAAATAATTAAGTCAAGACATCAACACTTCCTCTTCTTTGTCACTTTCTGAAGACATCATCACTCCATTCCATGTTCAGGCCTCTTTCTTTCACAGCAAAGCAGCTGTAGTCATACGCATGCCCGGATATTACACACCAGCCTCTCCACATTCTGCATGGAGGGAGGTCACAACCTGTCTGTGTTTCCCCCCCTGATGGACAGGCACAATGACTTCCACAGTGGGTTTCCTTTTAATTGTAGCAGCAAACATCTGATGTGGCTTTTGACCATCCAGCTATGACTGGAGCCATAACAGCATTATCGCTATACCACCTACGTGGAGGCAAAGAAGTGACAAAGCTGTGACACTGAGCTACTGTGCATTTTCTTTTTTGTATCTTCAGTTTGATGTCTTCAGTATTGATCTGTTCTTCTGCTGCACCCCTTTTATGTTATCATTATATAAACCACACTGGTGTCAAAATATTATGTTTATAAGAGTCTCTGTACAAGGTGACAAAGAAGTCTTTTTAAAAAAAAAAAACAACAACAGCTGGACCACAGACAGGAAAAAGAAACAGCTCATGTACCTTGTTAAATGCTGAAGGTCATAAACTCACCAGCAGACATGTCTGGGGGTCAGCGGAGCAAATGTTAAAGTTTCACAATCTACTTTCTCAGTTTGAATGAGGTAGTTATTCTTTTGTAGACTTTGTTCACTAATGAATTCCTGAATATAATTATCTTTGGTTTGAATGAGCAATGAAAACCTTATAAATTCATATTCTATTTACAATAAAATAGAGAACGTGTCAAATATTGAATGTAGGACGTCTTACCATTTAATTTTCATTTCATTTTTTGAATGAGCAGCAACACATCTTAAAGTAAGTTGGCTCTTTTCCAACAGAAGGCTGAAAAGGTAAGTGGCACTGAAAAGAAACACCTGGAGGAACATCCTGTAACTATTAGGTTAACTAGGCAAGGCACTTGCCTTAAGTTTATTTGTATAGCCCATTTCAGCAATAAGGCAATTCATTGTGATTTACATCATAAAAACATGAAATGTAATTAGATGATAAAAAAGATTATCAGTTACAGTGCAGTAGTACAATAAAGAAATGTTAGACCTAAGCTAGAGTTATACTGTAGCACTAAAATTAACATTGTCTACATTTAAATTCAGAATGGTTTAAATAATTAGCAAATACCAACATGGTTGGCTATATAAGAGAATATTAGAAAGGCAGAATGTTTCTGAAGTTAAGATGGACAGAGGTTCATCAATCTGTTTAAAAAAAACTGTCTACTAATTATTAAACAATTCCAGACCAATCTTCCTCAGAATTAAAATGCAAAAACTTTGAATATCTCCAGATATCAAGTACATAAAATCAACAAAAGATTAAGAGAATTTGTCTGTGACCAGGGGACAAGATCAAAAATCCGTATTGATTTTTGGTCTTGTCCCTTTGTCTTTGGACACTCTGTGACGTAGCATCAGGAACAGACAGGATTGTGTTAGAACACTTCTGGCAGACCTCAAGAACTCAGAAAACACAGTTCACTGTGTTATCACAAACGCAGGCTAAAGCCCCAGAAATGGTGCCATCTTTTCTGGACCAAAAAGTACTGAACCAAAGTCTCGTGATTAAATGACTCAAGATTTGAAAATCTTTTGGTAAACCATGAGTGCCAAGTCCTCTTGACTAAAGAAGACAATGTCCCAATTCCTCACGTGCCACTTTAAAGGCAAATGGTTTTTTAATAGTGATGGTAGTTGAAGTCATATTATGGGAGAAGAAGACAGTATTGAAGTTTTCTGATCTTAGCTGGAACACTTAGTTACTCATCCCTCACAATGAAATAACAAATGGGATCAGGTTGAAACAAGAAAGAAGGAATAATAAAATCACTCACCTTCACCTTCTGGTGAATATAAAAACATGACTGTGGCTGAAGGGAATGGAGCTTTCACACAGTTGTAACCCTTGATGAAGTGTATAGCAGTCAGCACAATAAATAAACAGTTTTAGTTGGTTTCATTAACAGGATTTCGGCTAGTTTGGCATGGCTTTGACCTTCTCTATCTAGATATACAGCTTGCTCTTCAGAAGTGTTTAAGTATTAAAATACTTCTTTAGACCATACTGTGAACAAAGGTGCAAAGTAACCTAACACCTGAGCCTCAGTTACAAATTTCATTTAAATCTGCATCAATACTTAAAGCAGAAACTGTTAAGCTCAGTTTAGTCATTGTGTATCTAACTGACTTATTCTTCAATAATAGATGTGTATGTAGGCTAACATACTTGAATGCATAATACTTAAGAGAATGCCACCAAAAACACATGAAAGCATAATATATTGTGATGAAAGCATTTTTGCTCAGAAGTGGTCCTGCAAAACTCACGTTTACCTTAAAAACAGCACTCCTCCACTGTAGCTCCACAGTCCACAAGACAATTGTTGTGTGTAATGGCCCTGCAGTCCTGTCACTCTTGGCTGGTCCTTTTTTTTAACTGTGCTTTGGGTATTTTTTTCTTTTTGTCAGCCTGATTGAGCATGTGCAGCCATTTGGATCCACCAGACGACCCCAGACAAAGAATCATAAAACTTTAATCTGGAGTGAATTGTCATCTTGGCTCTATTTTAAAACCGCACAGTGAGTTGTATCTTTCCATCTATTTATCTGTATCTACCTAGAAAGGCAGTGCCATTCATGTGAGTGTTTTCAACGCCATTTTTCTGTCAAATGTGATGTTCCTGGTTTCTTTTAAAATTAAAAGGGATGTTTGGTTTTAATTGCCAGTCTTAGTTTGTAAAAGCTAAGCTAAATTGCAGAAGCAGTGTGTAAAAACCTAATTGTGCCTTTACTGCTGTTTCTGAAGAAATTAATAGGGTAAAATACAGCCTGCTGCTGCTTATTAAATTCACTTAATTAACTGATCATCTGTAAGTGATATACTACTTCTATATTTCACATGATTACCTCATATAAAGGCATTGTGAACAGATTAAACACTTGCATTTTAATTAGCCTCTGGAAGCATTTTCGTTCAATCAATATGGGTCAATATGTATTGAAATAGAAAAAGAATGAAGCTGCGAATAGAGTGGAAAGGTCACTTCTCCGCCGGGGAACTTGGAACAGAAACAGTGAAGGATGACTGATCAGCACAATGCAGAACATAGAGAAAATCAAGTGGCTGATAAAACGTGAATGCTCGAGTTTAAGACCCAGCTATGGCTGGACGTTTGGGAAAGCAGATCGGCACCAAAGGTCTGACCTGGAAAGCAGCAGTCATCAGAGACCAGGTTTGGGAGGTTGGTGTGAAAAGCTGACATGCTGCAGCATTTGTGAGCATAGAGAGAACCTAAATGGGTTTCAAGAAGTCAGGTGAGAGGAAGTTACAAAATAAATGGGAGCTTATGCAATGATAACTAAGGAAAGAACTGGAAAGGATCCTCAGTGACCAGGGTCTTATTTTATTTGTTGCAAAAAGTGCAGTCACATATCGATCAAATCAGTTTGTAGCTGAGATCTTGAGCTAAAATGTTGTTTTTATAGGAGTTTTATATTCAGATAAAGATTTAAAGGTCAGAGTTGGCTTTATTCAATATTTTTTTTAAAAGAATCTATCAAAAAAGCCCTCTCAAACTCCTACCATAGTCTTAAGAGACTATCTGTGGTTCTCAGAGCTAGACACAAATCAGCTAAAATGGTTCACTGATTTTCAAATAAAGTAATTTCCTCAGACAGTTTCATACAAAATGTGACATTGACAGACCTATTCTTTAGTCCAGCAATTCATGATGCAGTGTCAGAATCAGTGAACAGAAAGAAAAAAAAGGAGGGAGCTCTGTTTTCAGCATAATCATGATAAGAAGGACTTCAAGAACATAATATTTATTCTTAATATTTTCAGGAGTTTGAGCATTGAAGCTGTTGGGATTATATTGTACTTGTTAGAATGATTGTGTTCCCCACCTTTTTTTCTACCATATCGGTAGCAAAAACTGTTTTTTTTTTAAATAAACCTGGCATGATTCAAGAGCTTCTAAAGAGCTCCCTTTTAATCAGTGAAACTTTATTTGCTTCAGACTTTTCTACATGTGTAAAACAAAGTCCTTTACAGGACTTTTTTAAAAAAAGAAAGTTACAGAAACACCTACAAGTCCATATAGGTATAATATGACAAATATACAGATACAATGACAAATACATAAATATACCACAAGAGAATTCAATCATAAAACCAAATTAATATATATATGAAAATCTTAAAAAGGCCATTAAAATGTTGTTTGTTTGTTTTTTTTTAAAAAAAAGGGGTTTTTAATTAAAATCTAAAGCAAATCACTTAATCTCGGACAGATTTTACTACATTTACAAGGCTCCGGGTGACACTATAATATAAAGACATGTCCCATCAATTTCTACTGTTAAAACTTTCCTGCAATTTTCAGGGGGAAAAGAAGACTTGACAGGAATGTAAAAGTGATATACTGAATTTAAAACTAAATGGCACTATCATTAGCCAATTTGAGTTTTTGCTCATATTTTGTGAATTAAAGTAATGAATTCCACAATATTTGTCAAATCTAATGGGTTTATAATCAAATATAAACCCAATGTTTGTTAAAGTTAGTTTCGTGAAAAGGGTGAAGAAACAAACTCCACCACTGCTTCCTCTAGCTGTCATGAACTTTATGGTGCGCCATGTCCAGACAGCACTGAAGAAAAGTTGCTGAAAGAATTTTGATTTGTCAAACTGGGTCAAAGTCATGTGCCAGTGATGTTTGAAAAACCTGGTCCATAAAAGCTCTGACGTACACTTAAATTTCAAGAAACTCACCTCAGTTATTCATAGTGACATTCTTTCAACATCTGCCAAATATGATAAAATTTCATCCATGGAGGACGTTGTTAAAGCCGTTCATCTGTTGGTATCTTTCCCTGCAAACCTTCTGAGAGAAATCTGCAAACCTGCTTAGGGGCACGCATGAAAACAACATTCCAGTAGTCCAGTCTACTGAATATAAAAGCGTGGACAAGTTTCTTTTAAGTCCTACTGAGACAGTCAGTCCTTCAGTCCTTGATATGTTCTTTAGATGATAATAAGCTAACTTCAATGAAGTCAGCTTATGTGGCTTTCCTCTTGATTTTTGGTATTATTGCTTGAAATTGAGTGCTGACTTTTAATCTTTCTTCATTGGCTCCAAAAACAGTATCATTTCTGTTTTGTCTTCATTTAACTGAAGGCAATTCTGGCACATCCACTCTTTAAGTTGATTATTGCATTTGATCAATGTTTGAATTGAATTATGGTTTCCTTGTGAGAGAGTTACATAGATTTGTGTGTCATCTACATAGTTGTGGTAGCACATTTTCATTTTTTTTTCATAATTTGAGCAAGTGGAAGCATATAGATGTTGAACAACTAAGGTCTCAAAATTGAACCTTGGGGAGGTCTGCATTATTTTTGTTAGCGTCGATCCAGCAAGACTGAAATGTTGACACTATTCATACTGAAACGTATGTCATTAGGGACCTTTATTAGAGTTGTCTCAGTGCTGTGGCATATAGCACTGAACATGATTTTCTGTACTTAAATAACAATTACTATTGAACCTGGACTTGTCTAGATCCTTGTCATCTCATAGGCTGTATCGCATTCTTTTGCTGTGACCCTTTTCTGTTATACTTTTAATCCATCTCCATTGAGCATTGTCTACAATGCCACCTACTTAAAGGCAAAAGGCTCATTTAGCAATTGCATGTTTGTGACATTTTTGCATTTTAAATCATTGGGTGAATTTAAACAGATTAAAAAGTT
Source organism: Zenarchopterus dispar (assembly GCA_028564865.1). NCBI lineage: Eukaryota > Metazoa > Chordata > Actinopteri > Beloniformes > Zenarchopteridae > Zenarchopterus > Zenarchopterus dispar. Next base: position 11,167,925 of record JAOWBL010000004.1, read on the forward strand.
AAACCATTAAGTACGCAGAGGGGTGCGAATAAATGCAATTGAAATATTTAATATTTTGACAGCCTTAAAATGAGCACCATCTCTCTTGATATCCTAATCAAGAGAAGAAAAAGAGGATGGCTTGTTTTTATTAGGGATCAGTGGAAACAGGAACTAACAAAAATGACTTCCACTGAAATAATCCCTTTTTATTTCTAGGGGGAAATGAAAACATAATCAAAAGAAGCCCCTGAGTGAATCAGTCAGCATTAACTGTGTTTATAGTACATTACTTTCAGAGTGCGCCAAGAAAAAAAAGCTGTTCTCTTTACTCAGCTTGACGAAAAAGCAGGTTTTCAGAGAACAGAATGAAGTTTGCTCAAAGGACCACACTTTTCAGACTGGCAAAAATGACTACCTTGATTTGAGAACAAACATACATATGGATAACCCTTGGAATGTCCTTAATTATGCATAAAACCAAAAAAAAGCTTCTGCTATATTGGTTCTTATCTTCTCAGAAAATTTGCTCTGCATTCAGACTTTAGCTGCAGTGATATCATCCCACAAGAAGGAGGATTGAAATCCTTGCCTGTCATCTATTCATGTCTGAGCTTAAGTTTAATTGAGGAGATGCTCACTTGACAGAGCATGAGTCCCACCTATGATACTCACTTAGAACAGCTCTCCTTGAGCTGGAAAAGATGTCCTTTTTACTCCCTGGTGTCCTGCAGTCAACTTTTAAAAGATCAATTGTAATTTGAGCTGAATAACCTCATCGACTGCTGATGGATGGCTCACACAGACTCATGGGGATCAAAAAATCAATACATTTTAGAAAATAAAATAGGTGCATGAGGGTTCTATGTTTACTCCAATCAAAGTGAAACATATATTCTATCTAGCTAGATCCCAGAGACCTGCGTTGAGTTACAGATGACCGAGTTCAATAACATGTTGACGCAAAGGGATGCCAGTTTGATGTGGGGATTTGGGAGTTCATGCTGCCATTTGTTAATTTTGAGGTACCACCTGTTGGCATTCATTATGATTGAGTTGCACTGTGGAGTTTGAAAGGGTTTTATTACTGTTTGTGGTTTATTGATGCTCGGGGTAAAGTTTCATGATTGATTGATACCTAGTTGAGTAGAGATAGAGAGCTGCTTTTTCTATATTGGCTTGTGAGTAATGACAAGATGATTTTTCTTTCATAAATGGACTGACTCTAGAGAAAAATAATAAACATGCAGTGTATATATAATGAGCTCATAATTTCATATGCAAACCATATACCATTATTAAAAACTTATTGGAAGATCAGAGTGAATCATTTTCTATTTAATTATCCTCAACAGGAAAACAACAATAGCTTGTTTGAATCCTCAATGGCACCTCCATTATTGTTCCTTGTACATGCAACTTATTGTTACGAAAGCTACCCACTGATAAGTGATGTACTGTGACATTCTCACCAAACTTATTTAACTTGCAATGGCCACCATTGGTTCCAACGACTTGCCTTCTGCAGCTGCAGAATATTAACCCCTGGGTCAAACTGAATGCAGACGCATGGCGGCCTAGATGCACTGCACAGCCATTGTGAATCTGGGCCTTTCAAATCAATGAGTGGTCTCAGCAGAAACACTACAGCACAGTTTTGAAGAGTCCATGAAGCAATCTTCTGCTCTGCTCCGATACGCACTAAGTTTATTTTAACCAAGGAGAGGTTAACTTAAGTCAAAAATCACATTTCAGCTCACAGTGGAACCCAGGGGTGAGAGCACTGAGTTTGAACCTCGAAGAATAATAAATGAACATGAAAGTCAGAGACAGTGGGTTTATCACTTCTTTTTCACTAAACGGTTTATTTAACCAATTTAAATGAAATATTTTAATTAATTGATATTACAGTTTTGACTTTGTACCTCTGCTGGGTTCATAATAATTAACATATTTCTCAGTAAATGGTTTAGCTGAGCATCTGGATAAAGAGAGTGCTGAAACTTAGATTTATCTTTTAGGTTTGTACTCTGACCCTGTCTTGTACATGTGGGTGACAGAAGAGGATAAATGTCATACTTTACTTCTCTGTTGGGTCTGGGACCTTTTGGCAAAGTCTGGTGACCTTGAAGTAAAGTCTTCCTGATACTGAAACTGTAGATTGTCATTCAGTCTCAGGTATCAGGCAAATCTTTTTTTTTTCTAAAGCTAACTTCTATAATGAGAAAGAAACCTAAATGATCAAATATGTTATTTAAAATTAAATTAAAATCCCTGATTGATCATGACAGCATTAATGTTCCAGATGTTTTTTCCTGAATTACTTTACATTTGATCATCTGTAACAGTTTACTTACATTGTTTTGGTTTAACGTGGTGCATCAGCCATTTCTCCACCTAAAACAGGATTACTAATGTTTTCTGTCTTAACCCAAGGTATATTCAGACACTCTACTGGAAGCTGAACGTCTGTCTTATTTGCATATTCTCTGATTGATATGTAATGTTACCTATCTTAAATTGGCTGACAAATGTCAACCAACACCATCTTCTGTACTCTGCAATCATTTCACTACAGGAAAAGATCCATGAAGTGTTTCTTGTTTTGAGCTTGTAGCTAAAGCACTTGTTTCACTTGTTTCATTTATCTGATATGTACACACACCTTAATAATATGCCAAAACATAAACAAAGAGACTTACTCTTTTCTGGGCGAGGTTTGACGTTGTTTGCTTCTCTGTGCTGCTTTGACGTGTTCATATCGTCTTGAGCTGTGGATTTTCGTTTGAAAGCCATCGTCATGGCTTTTGGTTAATAACAAATTTTCAAACCTCAAAATTCATGTATATCAAAACTGTTCATAGTGAAATGGTCACTACAGAGTACAGAAGATGATGTTGGTTAACATTTGTCCCTTGTTCTCTGTACCTGCTTTGCCCATTTTTTATAACAATTGGGATCTTTCGAGAATGAGAACAGGCTTACACATTCACTGGAGCAATTGCAACACCCAGCTGTCATCCACCGTTTCAGCATTTCTTTTCTGATATAGAAGCTAAACAGCTTGTTTACAATAAGAGCACATGAATCAGCTGAGACAAAACCCACCTCATGACATCATATCCTGAAATGAGGTGCATCTCAGGATATCCCGTTAGTGAAAAAAGACACTAAATTTGAATTCACTTGAAAATATTTTTCCACTTAATTAGCATTCAAATTCAACAGGAGAGTAACTAAGTGGATGATATAAGATAAATTTATATTAAATATTTAGGCATAGTTCCAACATCTTGTCACGGCCCCTGGTTAAGTCTCTTCTGTTCAAGAGTTTTACTTGAATGGTCTCTTGTTCAGCCCATCTCTCATTTTCTCTTGCATTATTACCTTTTAAAGTATCCAGGTCCCCTCTGCCATGTCCACTGTAGTTCTGTGACATGGTTTCATTGTGTGACATCATACGATGAAGCAATGCCTAACTGTTATAAAGGTAGGAACAGCACCAGAGTCTAAAGTTATTTTGGCTGGTTTTTGTCAATAGCAGAGTGAGGATAATCCTAAAAGTTAGAAAATATCCCTTCAATGAAACTGAAACTGATATTTAAACACAAAAATGTTGTTTTGTTTATTTATTTTTTTGTTGCTTTAATTGCCAAATTGCAATGTTTCAGACTCTATACCAGTGGAGGTACTTCACTTACTGTTATCAGATCAGGTGTTCATCCAGTTGTTTGGCAGAGATGTAATAGAAAACTACCCAATCATGGTTATGCACCAGAGACTGTATGTTAATGAATGTTCTGACCCTCCATGACTTTGTCCATTGGTTTGTTAATTCCCATTTTAAAACCTTGAGTTCCAAAAATAGGAGAAATTATAGCAAACAAAATTATGATTTTAAAGTACATTCAGTGGAATATTGTTAAGCATGACAACATTTTTCAATAACACACTTCTGCAGATGCACCAGAAAGGAAAATGACAGATTCACACAACAGTGCAGGCACCTTCATTCTGCGAACTGAACATTAATATGTGAAACACATGAACAACCCACACAAGTCAATTACTGCAAAAAAAATATTTTTTGCTTCACAGGTACATAATTGACACTGCTTCATTTAACATCTTCTTATCGGTGAGGGATTTCGTTGTTGCCATTAGCTCAGAAAATGTGCTCCTGTACCCAGTGTTCAAAGGGATACTCAATAACACAGACTGGATCAGTGGTATGTGTAGGGACTGAATGCTGCCAGCAGAGCCAGCTCCGGGGATTTGGATAAAAGATGATGTATTCCTCACAGAGCTTTCAGGCAACTGATCCTTATGAGAGCATATCATAGATGTAATCATAAAGCTTATTTATTTTCAAATGAAGTCACAGTAACACAGCATATGTGCACCCAGGCACAAAATGCCACAACACTCATGTCTAGTGATCAAAACTCCAGTTCAAAGTGGGCTCAAGAAACACACATTGTCTGTTCATGCAAGCAGGTCTGATCTCTACAAATGTTCTTATATCATGCTTGTATGGCAGAATCTCATTTCTCAGAACTCGCTTCGTATCAGTTTACAGCCGAAGCACCTTGTAGCTGCCGTTGCATCTCACATTCATTCCACTCATGGCCGGTGATGCTAGTCTAGTGGTGGAGCCACTAACCCATCACATCTATTATTCAAGAAACCATGTGTGAGCAGCTGTTCCCTGGCTCATTAGTCAGAGATCATAGCTGGACTGATGATACAAGTGTAGTTGCGATCTTACTTGTTTCTTGAGTAATGTAGAGGGGATGCACAGAGCCCATCAATACTGTAATAACATAGATGAGAAAGGAAAATATGAACACATCACCATTTGCACAAGTAATTTGACTGTTTTGGTTGGTTGTTTGTCAAATTCCAAGATTATAAGTAGGATTGCTGTGAAAATGCAATACCACTATATGTTGTTGAGGGGAAATAGTTTATTATTTTTATTCCACCTTGTTTTCTTAAAAAAAAAAAAAAAAAAAAGAATCCATTAACTAGTCTTGCAATGTTCGGTGTAGATATGCAGTACAAATGCCTGAATGGCTCGATCATGTCATGCATAATATGATTTTTCTCAGATGTTTTGGGTACCATCAGTCCACCCATTATTTACACACACTTATTCCTATTCAGGGTCACAGGGATCTGCTGGAGCCCATCCCAGCTGTCTCTGGGCAAAAGCTGAATCCATCACAGGGCCACAGGCAGACAAATAACCACTCACACTCACCCCTATGTGCAGTATTTGAATTAGTACTTAACCTCACATAAATGTTTTGGGCTGTGAAAGGAAGCCAGAGTACCTGGAAAAAAACTCATAACCATTAACTGACCCAAACCCAGATCCTGGTGTGAGAATACATATACACATATATATACCTATATGTGTGTGTGTGTGTGTGTGTGTGTGTGTGCGTGTGTGTGTATATATATATATATATATATATATATATGTGTGTGTGTGTAAATGTATATGTG
>JAOWBL010000004.1:11182239-11217953 GCA_028564865.1 Zenarchopterus dispar
CTCTCTCTCTCTCTCTCTCTCTCTCTCTCTCTCTCTCTCTCTCTCTTTCTCTCTCTCTCTCTCTCTCTCTCTCTCACCCACACAGAGACTGTTGCACTCATCAAAGAGCTATGAGAGCTTTGGCATCTATGATCTCAGTAGAACACTGGGCACCTGACAAGGGAAGGGTTTCCTGTACACAGGCCCTGCAAAGAGCTGTGAGAATGATCTGAGTGTTTAGAATTAAGTGGCTTGGATCTGGAAGTTATTTCAGGCCCTAACACATCCCTTAGCGCTCTGCACATCTGACTATACTGACATGCACCATGTAGACATAAATAGTCTGATGCCTGACCATTACCCCAACAGGGACTTTGATGAATAACGCACATTTCAACTGTTCCACATCCAGTGTCGGTGTGCTTTACATCACTCTATCTGATGCTTGGAATTGGACATGGTGATGTGAGGCTTGCTTGCAGCTGTTCGACCATAAAAAACCAGCTCCTTGTGTTTACACTGATGTCACTGGACATTGAGAACTCCTCAGTTATGAAATCAGAGCACTGACAATGCACCATAAACCTTACCATGGTCTTTTGCTTCGTGGCTGAGGTGTTGCTGTTTTTAATCACTTTCATTTTCTAATATCGCTTTCACTTTTCGTGGAAAATCCAAAACATATGGAATTTCACAAATCACTTTATTGCTAAGGTCACAGCATATCACACTACCACATTTGAAGTTCCTGGACTCTTAGGAACTACCCATTTTATCTCACAAATCTCTGCAAATGGATACTAATGTCTAGATGTTTAATTTTGTACACATGTGGCAGCTGGTTTCATTGATACACCGGAATTTAAAAAATGAAGAGATGTGGTCCAATACATTTTTCCATATAAGGTGCAATTCTACTAATGGGGGTTCTGGGTAGTTTTTCAGGGTTCAGATTGTTGATGCATCTCCATTACCAGGAACGGCCCTGCAAACGAGGCCTTCACGAACCTTCATGGGACAAAAAATGTTCCTGTAGTAGGAGAGGTACTTAGAAGAAGAAGTACTGCGAAGAACTACCTGACGGGGAGTCTCTGCTGATTTGTTATTCTACTGTCAGGAAATTACATTCAGCCCTCTCACGTATGTCAAGACATGTAAACATCTGGATATCATCTTTGAGTTTGAGTCTTATAAACTCAGTTCCTACCACCGGGGTGTATGCAACAAAACTGAAATCTTTCTTCTTTTGCTACAAAAAAAGAAGAATTATTGCCATCACATGATCAGAAGTGTTATTTGTTCGGTCAACAGTTCTTGCGTGTCTACGCAGTGCTACTCTGTTAGAGATTTCTGTCTGTGTTTACCCAGGAACCCCAGCTAGTGGAAACATGTCTATACAATATGTGTCTCAAAGAAAGGAACTTTTCCAGTTTCGTTGACAAGAGGTGCCAACCCATTTCACTTCACTGATTTAAATGTGATTAAATGACTGTAACTATCATTCTCTGATGGTGCAGCCACTTTGCTATGTCCTTGACACCGAGCTGGTACAGTTGGGCTACAGGCATGATTACACTGGGTGAGCTCCAAGGTTTGACTCTGGAGGTGACGCAGATTGTTGGAAATAAAACTGCGTGTGTGCCGTGTCAAAATAGTGCATAAAGCTATGGAAAACAAGTCTGTTGACACACAGGCATGCATACACACACACAAAACCCAAAACAAATTCAGACGTACATCTCGTCTACACTCTGCTACTACAGTTGAGAATCATACTGCAAATATTACATAAACTCAAATTAAATATATAACTCCAAGTCCAGAAAAGTTGGGTTGTGTAAAATGTAAATAGAAAACAGGATGCAATGATTTGCAAATCTCATAAACCCATAATTTATTCATAACAAACAGAGAGCATACCTCTATGAAATATTTAAATTGAAGAAATGTACCAGAACACAAAAAAGGTAATTTTGAATTTGAAGGCAAAACACATCTCAGAATTTTTTTTTTTTTCAGCTGGGGAAGGGTCTGGACTGCAGGAAGCCATGTTCAGCACCTGGACTCTTCTACTATACAGAGATGGAGTTTGTGGTGTATCGTTGTCTTGCTAAATGATGCAAGATCTTCCCTTAAAAAGAGTGTCTCGACAGGAGGATGTGCTACAATAAAAACCTGTACAAAACCCTTGTATACCCTCCAGCTTCGATTTTTTGCTTTCCAGATATCCAAACTCAACACTTCATAGGCTTAATGCACACACATACCACCACAGATATGGACTTTTGAACAGAACACAGATGACAAGTCAGATAGTCTCTCTTCTTTAATCTTCTTTAGTCCAGAGGACACAGCAATCTTGGTTACCAAAAATAATTAAATTTTAATTCAGACTCTTTGCTTCTATTTTTTAAAAATTGAGCTTCAGCCTAAAGTGGACAACTGCATTTCTGGCGTGTTTTCTTTGCATGGTGGAGGTTTAATCTGCATAGCAATGGCATTGATGGATGTCACAGTGAACTGTCTCTGGAGTTCTGGTCTGGAAAGTCAGAGGAACACATCTGAAATTCCAGATTTCCCTTGTAGAGATTCGAAATTACAGAATCATGACTGAATTTAAAGCAGTGCAATGTGAAGGCCTGAAGACCATGGGCATCCAGTACTGATTTTTGCTCAAGTTACCTTCTCCAGATACTCACTCTTGATGACACCATCTACTGTATATTTGTGTATGAAGCTAATCAGTCAATCAATTCCAGGTTTGGGCTCTCAAGGAATTGCATCCTCTTAAAAGTACTCACCATCAGACCACCTCATGGCATCATCCAGTTGTTGTGGCAAACCTTTCCAGAGGCTGCTGTCTTTAGGGTAACCCAGGTCCATACGTCTCAGGTGGTCGTCATAGCGCCAGTAGTGGTTGTCCTTAAAGAAGTAGGTTTTATCATTGTGTAGCCAAACAAAGACTGCGTCCACACCCTCTGTTGGGAGCCCAAAGTCACTGATTGGACGGGGGTAACCCTCTTCCACGATATTGTCTTTAAATACCCAGTATTTAAGACCTAGTGAAGGCAGACACAAAGATACAGACATTTTGTAAACAACAGGTTTCTAAATGATACACAATTTTGAAGATTAAAATACATTTAAAACAAATGCCATCCTTATCTTTAATTCTGAATCTCATTTTTTAAAATCTTTTTTTTTATCTATGCTATGCTGCTACTCAGAAAGGTTAAAAGCTACCATTTCTTCATGAAGATAGATCAACATTTCTTAGCAAAGTTCCAGATTGCAGATAACTAAACAGTACCTCATCTCAACTTATCTTTCTAAATATCTGGTTAGGTGGTGAAAATGGTGACAAGGCAGGACAATATAAAATAAGCCAAGACATTAATGATTCCTCATGGGAAAGTTTGGCGCTACAGTGGCATAATATTGTAGTGCAAAATAAAACAAGACAATGGCTTTATGGTGTAAATAGAGAGGCACTGACATAAAGATGACTGAGTTCACACCAGTCAACAAAGTCATCCATCACTCTCCTGTATTCCAGATTGTTCTAATCAAATACACGAGTACAATGGCTGTATCATGGGAGAACTTCTGGATATGATAGCTGTTTGTGTTATAAGTAAAGCTGATGTGTACAGCATGAACAGAAAGGGGAATGAGCAGTGTTCCTTGTGGAGCCCCTGTGCTGTAAAACCATCTCATTAGACACGCAGGTGTGAAGTCTCACATACTGGGCTCTGTTGGTGGTCTGGTGATGGTTTATGCCATCATCTGGGCATTGACCCCTCTTCCCTTTAGCTTCTCCCTGAGCAGCATCAGCTGTATTGTGTTGACAGGATTGAAGAATTAAAAAAAAAGATCCTCACAATGTCTCTGGATTCCTCAAGGTGGAGAGGGGATCTGTGCAGCATGTAGAACACAAGCATCATCCATTCCAGTGGGGTCTAGAACTTGGGTCGCCAGGAGTCAAAGTTATTTGTTTTCATCAGATGAGAATTTAAAGGCAAAGGTCTGAAGTAGCAGGGCTGCCTGGAATCTGCTGTCTTTGGTGCTGGGACCATAGAAGAACTTTTCAACAGAACACAAACTTTCTGTAGACAGAGGCTCAGGTTCAACATGTACAGAACCACCTCACAGAACTGGTGTGTCCCTGAGCAGCTTGGAGCTAATGCCATCTGGACCTGTAGCTTATCTGTTCTTGATCTTTTGTAACTGTCTTCTTTACCGTGTTGTGTAGGGGGTGTGGATTTCGTCCATTATGTTCAACTTGTGTAACAGGTTCTTTCTACAATCAGCTCCAGAGGCTCCTGAACAGTGCCTAACACAGAGTCAGCCTTTGTTATTAGTATTGTCCAGTTTTGTTTAGTCACTGGCTCTGATGCTGTTACCCCAGCAGATGTTTGCAGATGCAACTTCACTCCTCATGCCAGGCTTATAGAAGACATGCAACAACTTGCTGCAAATATTGAAGGACTCAAAGCTTTCTCATGGAAAACAATCTGCCTTGTTCTTTGTTGTACAAAGCCTCAGTGTTTAATTTCTAGCCCAGTCTGTTGTCCTTGTGAACACCCAAGTGTCTGGAGTCCTCCACCACCTCCAACTCTTCTCCCTGGATCTAAATGGTTTTCAGCTTATTCCTAAAATCCACTCTCTTCACTTCTGTTGTGTTCACCTTCAAAAGTGAAGTAATTATTCCCTCACAATGCCATAAAATTAATTTTCGTTTCCAGCACTGATACAGCCCACAACTGCAGAGGCATCTGAGCATTTCTGCAGATGATAGGACTCTGATGTACTTGAAGTCTGAGGTGTACAGAGTGAAGAGAAACAATGAGAGTACAGTCCCCTGTGATGCTCCTGTTATACTGACCACCTGCTCAGACACACGATGCCTGGTTTGTTTGTCAGGTAGTCAATACTCCAGGCGATTCCAGGTGGGCAGTGCAGGCTTAATCATATAAAAAACACAAGAGAAATCTAAGAACATGATTCACACAGGCTGCATGCTTATCAATTTTTTTTCAGGTAAAGAATTGCACTAACAGGATTAAGTCAAGTCTATTTAAAATTTAATCTTAGTAGTACAAAGTTCAAAAGCACACCAATCTAGGATTAGTAAAGATGAGCCACAGCATTGATTTAAGTAGCTACATATTACATGTACATTGCAATTAAAGCCACCCTATGTAGCAATACCATTTCTGAGCACATGGGATCAGCGTATCAGACAAAAGATCATGAGTCAGCTACCGGTGTATGACACAACAAAGTGGACCTTTATTAGGACAGAGTGGTATTATAAGATGTGTCAGACTGTCCCCACTCATTAGCACAGCATTGTTAGTCACTCTTTTTGTCAATTCAGGAGCTCAACACACATTTCATATTAAAACATATTAGAATTCAAAAGCTTTGGTACTTTACCTTTAAAAAACACTATTTTGTGGTCGCTAGGCCTCTCGTACACTGCATCAAAGCTGTCCAAGTTGGTTGGGAGGCCCCTCCAGAAGCGATGGATCTGAGCTGGACGGAGAGACACCAGGTGCTTCTCTCTTGTTAGTCGCCAGAAGTATTTCCCTATGAGGAACACATCTTCAATATTCTGAAAGTTATTCTGCATATCAGCCTGACAACTAATGTAACTGGAACCCTAAGGCAGCCGTTAGATCCTCTGCTCTATGGTTTCGTTTTCTGAAATTTCGAAGTGTGTGGCAAGAAGCGTGACTGTACATTATGCTGCAAGCCACAAGCTGAAAGCAAATACTTGCTATTTTTTCAAGTCAGATCAGTTTCCAAAAACTAAAGTGGTTGTAGCAGTGATCCATAAACCCGTAATGTCCTATAAGTTATATAAAAAATTAAAAAGGTTAAAAAAAAGGTCTGTCTCCAGAATGCCAGCTAAAGTTCAGTACCCTTCACTAACTCCTCTGCTGCTGAAAATGTGAGCCTGTCTCTAGTTGTCACTGGCAGTGAGAAGTTTGGGGTCATTCCTCCAGAGGACAAGTATGAAAGCTCGACTGGCGTCTTTCAGCAGCTCAGCAGCTCTGGTGTGTACAAAGACTTCCCCCTCTCCCATTCTCATCTCATCTATGATATCCTTGACTTTTGCTCTTTCTCTTCCTCCTGCTCATTTAGCTTCATCCTTGTTAGCCCCCCCGCCCAACTACTCTATAGTTATGGATCTGTCTTTCTTTCTTACTGTCATTGTACCTTTGAAAAAGAAGGCCTCCCCTCGTATCTGGGCCACTGCATCAAAGTGACTCGTGCATCTGTCTGGGACATCTCGTGCCAGCCTGAGAGAGATGAGAAGAAAGAAGTAGGAGGAAACATTGTAAAAGAAAGGGTGGAAATAAGCACCCTCTCAAGAAAAAAAACGGCATTTATAACACGTTAAATCTTTAACCACCACAGATGATGTTTTTCCATTGATTTTATGACTTTTATGCTGATCCTTTCTGACGTTTTTTCATTTACCCAGCCTTCAAGCTTCTCCTGTCACCCGCCGCTACCACGCGCCTGTGTATGAATTAGTGATGCCAGGCTAAACAAAAAAGAAGAGCCTGTCAGGCAGACATTGTGGGATCCCTGGATGCATTCATCCCAGAGGTTTTTAAGTGACTTGAAGCACTGACGTGGCCTGCCTGCCAATGATGAAGCTATTAGCACCACGGGATGGGGAGTAGGAGCCCGCCAGGCCTTCTATTACTAACAAAGGTCTCTATTCAGAGCTCTATTAAAACTACATCACTGCTTCGTGGTCAGACTGGTGCTCTTGTCAGGACTAATCTGGCTTTCTCACACACCGTGGTCCGGTGAAGTTAGCGGGAAATAATTAATCCTGTGATGTTTTAAAAAAACTGGAGAGTGAAGTTGGTTAAGTGTTTAACCAATGGCATATTTAGTTACGTCTCAATGCTACCTTGCTGTTTACAGGTATTTCAATGACTTCAGGTGTGTGTGTGTGTCTTGGGAGACCAAAAGGCATCGTAGACCTTGAGATTGAAAACATTTTTGTAGATTTTTGTTAATAGGCCTCTTGAGGGCTGCTTTAAGGTTAGAGCTTGCTGGTCTGGGTGTATGATCGTGTGTATGGTCACAGAAATGGACAAATCCTAGGTTAATTAGGCTTCACAGCCCCCCAAATCTACAGTCTGATAGCTGCCTAGCTGTCTTTAGAGAATTACTTAATTAAATGGGAAGGCTCCCAAGCTTTGACTCTTGGGTAATTTGCCTTGTTGATATTATAGAACCTTATATCAAGCGCCACAAAAACATAAATAAGTAATTTAAAATATCTTTTACGATAAATGCTTATTGCTCTTGCATGTATTCATTGCACTGTGTGTCAGTAAGAGAGAAAAAGCAATAAAATTAAGATATTCTCCCAATAAAACTTTGTGCAATGCGCCATGTACAGGGAACAGTAAGACAAACACAACTGATGAAATCTGGTACAGTGCAATACAGTGTAATAAATGCAGTAAATACCACATGTATGAGGCTCCTGGGTGTAGCTTTTACATTATCATAACTTCAGCCTGAAATACGGAAAGATGCTAATATTAAAAGGGAAAATGGTCTGTACTTACAGAATATTTGGTGTCTTTCTACAAAGCTGTCATACATGCACTCATAAGAGCTGAGGATGTGAAAACATCTTTTGATTGCAAAGTGGCTACTCTACTTTTCTTGTTGATACAAAGGCTCAAATTAGTTTGTCTTGTTTGGTTTTGCAAATATTTACAAGCATGTACAAGAATATGCTTGGTTTTGCCAGTGCAAACCAAACGAATCAAACTTGTGCTGTGTAATTTGTTTTCAACTGGTCTGTACATTCACTTCCAGAAGTTTCCCCACGTAGTACCGAAAGAATCGATGAAGAAGATGATGTGGAGTTTTGAGCATTACAGTGCTTTTTTAAAAGATCTATTTCTCTTCTATGGCCGATCCAGAAAATCTACTTACAGGACAGTGGATCTGTTTTCAGGAAGGTCCAGCAGCACAGGAGGCTCGGCTGTTTGTGAAGGATTGCCTGGTTGATTTGTATGGGACACGCTGTCTCTGACACCTGCAGGATGAGATCCAATACTCAGATAGAAAAAAAAAATAACATGACACAACACTTGGTCATTCTTAGTTATTTATTGTATTCCTTATTTCTCAGTTCACTCACATGCTGTATCTCAGTCCACTACACCTCAGTGGGATTCAATTTTATTCCCGTCACACACCCTCATCATTTAAGCCTGCAGTACACTCTTCTCATCATTCTCTTTCTCGTTTCTCACACTGTCACTTCCTGTAGGAGGGTGAGGTATGATAAGGCCACATGCCATAACGAGGTCCAATTAACTCCATGCATGTTTTCATTAAGTCAATATCAATGCTCTATAGAGCTCATCAACTCCCGCTTCCTCCACAAAGAGGACCTGCTACCTCATGTCCAATGAGCTCCGACTGTATGGAGGGACTACTTATGTACAGCAGAAGCTTATGAATTAAGGCTGTATGGGTTTTGAGAACAATTCGGTCAGTATAAATTCCACTTTACATGGCCATGAGATAGTATTGTTAGCTACAGTGAAGTGTGTGAGCAGTGAATAATAATGCAGGTGCAGAAAGGTGAAGATCAGTATTACAGAATCCCATAGCCCTACCTTTTAAGCTATGCTGTTTATGCCATGTTATCAAGGTGCCCTTCATGGTTACAGCACAAGGCTACTTTGTTTATTTTCCCCACTACTAATGAAAAACAGAAATCCAATTTTTTATATGTCCCCGCTTTTTGTAACACCGTCAGATTCAGTAATGGGAATCTGATGGAAATGCAGCTTTTTTTTCCTTTCTGTCTCCTCCACACACACACACAAACACAACAAGAAGCTGACAATACGGTTCTTCATACCGTAGAGCTGCCAGACGCGTACTTTGTCCTCATAGGGCAGATCATATTTCAGAGGGTCTCCCACAGGACCCTGGTAGTACGGTCTCATGATGGACTCCATAGCTGAGGTGTGCACGAGGCCGATGGCATGACCGAATTCGTGGACTGCGACTGCAAACAGATCCATCCCATGAGAGTCTGAAAAAGATACAAAAATTAAACAACATAAAAGTCAACATAGTGAAAAATGCTATGTGAATAGTATTATACTGAATTAAACACAGTAAAACACAAAAGTCACACACTATTGAATATATGACAGTATTGAATATATGGCAGTTGTTACCACACAGAATATTATGTCTTTCACACACACACACACACACACACGAACACACACATATATATATATATATATATATATATATATATATATATATATATATATACATACATACATACATATGTACTTTTGCTCTTTCTCCTGAGACGTATGCACCTGGGTTACCAGATACTCAGCAGTAACTAATTCCAGTTGAACTGGTTACTGCTGAGTTAAATATTTGTCTCATATTTTTTCTTACAGAATATGACAAATGACGGAATTGCAGCAGTATTACTTCTGACCACAGGGGGGCAGCATATCACAACAAAGTTTATGTGTGAGTGCCTGATGTAAAAATACAACAAAGTGCACCTCTAGTGGGACAAAGTAGTATTACAAGATGAACTAGCTCATACCTACTCATAGTATTGTCAGATGCCTTTTTGTCAGCAAAGAAATATTGGAAGAGATTTTTCTATTTATTCGTTTCTGTGGCATAATATTGTTAATGATTCAATTCATTTGGAGGAATTTCATCTTTTAAAGGGAAAGGATTGAAACCTAAGCTGAACACCTATGGTCTTCGACCCATTGAACTGCACTCCAAAAACTTGGAGAAATATGAGCAGAACTATGAAGAAAAAATATTTATTCAGTTTGAGATCAGTCTAAAAGGCAACAAAATGTGTAAAAAATAGAAAGAATCTGTAAACAACTTCTAGCAACATTCCCCACATGACTTCTCACAATGGAGCGCCAGTTTTACAAAACAGCATTGTGCTATTCTTCAATAATTATAGACTACAGCAGTTAGTCAGTTATTAAAATGGTTAGGTAAAACAATAAACTACCTTAGCACTTTAAGAAACAGTCACAATTTCTGGTTGTTCTGATGTGAGGACAAGACTTTTTTCTATGTTACATCACTGTAAATGGAATATTTGAGATTTATAATCATTGATTAAATAAAACAAGATGTCTGAATAAACTATGAAGGACACTTTTTGCTAATTTCACTTTATAGAAATAATTACTTAGTAGAAAAATTGACAGATTAAATTAAGCCATAATAAATTAGTATGTCCTCAAGTAAGATGTGGTTTTAATATTGTAAGCCAGGGTCATTTTTAGTTGGATTATGTATAAATGATTGTTTCTCTGCATACAAGACAATTCTGTTTATCTTACACAGTCGCACAATGCATGGATGTAATGGTGCCATTAAACATTTCTCAGAACAGACTTATGTCCTAAATGCACCCTTTTCAGATAGTTTTCAACTCATCTGCTTATGTTGAAAATTAATAGGCATAAGAGATAACTCTGGAGGCTTGCAAGCACTCTCGTGCATGTGGTGTAGTGAGATATTCAAGGTAATACTGCCTGAGTCCATGAGTCGTCAATCAAAACCTGAGTGGAACGACTTCTAAAAAGGCTGCATGCTATTAAAATGCCTTCCCTCCATATTCAAGCAAAGCATGAAGAAAGGGGAAAAAAAGCCCCACAATCCCCCCTGTCTGACCCTCTGAGGCAAGGCAAAACATTCAGCTTGGAGATACAGATTTGCAAATATACAGAGAGCTGGTGTGTCACGCCAAGCTGGCTTAGCGCTCCTTGGTGGCTTGGCTCAAGTCAGCATCCAGCTAACCTTGCGCTGGGATCAGCTTGGGGAATGCACTCGTGCTTACAGTATTCACCTGGGGTATCCAGGAGACAAATGCCAACTCTAATCTGCCGGAGCACATGGTGCAGGTGAACAAAGGAAGGATAGAGAAAAAGAGCAGAGGCTCAGTGCAGAGGATCAGGCATGTCATTGTGTTTACGGTCCACGTGAAGCTGAAAGAGTTGGTAGACAAAGTTGGAGGAGAGAGAAAATTGTGTCAATGAACCAGATTCATTTTGGGAGACCAATAAAAGAATCGAATAAGAGTTCTGAACAACTGAAGATTCAATCTTAGTTCACCAGTGACATTTCACTCTTCATAGCTTTTTAATCAACCAAAATTGTTTGATTAAATGGTGCTGAGAATAGATGAAGAAAGTCTTTGAGCGGACTGAAGTAGCTGTTACTAGATGGGCTTTAACAGGGATTTGCCTTGGTTAGCATTTCTAACAGGCTTAGAGCTACTCATACTCAAAGAAGTGGAGTTACCTGAGACTTCAGTAACTGCTTTTTAAATTTAAAACAGAATTTGCTATCTACTGTATAAAGGCTTCACTAAAAAATGAAAATAGGTTGCAATATTTAAATGGTTGATGCAAACAATGAAATTTTCTCTTGCTGCAGACACAGCAAAAATCAAATACTAGTCATTATTTTGCATTGGGGGGGTGGGGAGGGGGTCTAATGTCTGCAGTCAGATAGGTTAGTACTGGGTTTGGTTCCTGTGTGGTTTACTGTATTTAGCTGTTTTCACTCGGTTGCCATTGGAAAACCATTCTTATTATAACAAAATAATCCACATTTTAAACAGTTTGATGCAGATAATTGTCATTCTTAAACAGGTGTCTCCTATTTTCTTGGTTACTATGGTGACAGTATGAAAACCACATCACCTGCAGAAAACTTTAGGCTTTCTCAGAAAGCAATTTTTAACTTTTTATAAGACAACATTGCATGTTAAAAAAAAATCACTTTAAGGTTATTTAGTGACTTAAAAAGTGACTTGGTAGGTAAGATAATGGGATCGTTCTTTTGGTGAGGAGCTGGTGAGCACAAGGTGACTGGGACACAAAGACCACCATTTAGCCGTCTGGAGGATGAGTGAGACTACCTAAACAAAACACTGGTGAAAGGAGGTTCCTACCAGAAGACCCCAAAGACATGTTAGATATTGCTGCTCACAGGCTTTGTTCCAAGGTCTTTTCTGATTGCTAATCATTCGTCAGACCACAAGTTTCTTGTATTTATTTCAGCCTGTACTGTATATTTCATAAACACAATATTCTTTTAAATCCAGATTTCTTATGTGGAAAGGAATCATTTGCCTACATTAGAAAAATAAAGTCCGGCTTACTTCTAAGGAGCTGCATTATATTTATGAATATTTCTACTCTGGTGTCCAGTTAATTTTTTTTGCAGAAGTCATGTTTTTTAATGTTTTTAAAAGCACACAATATAAAGCAGGTACATGTTGGAAAAGTGATGAAGACCTCTAGTGGCAATATTTGGCTGTGACACCATCTTGCCACTCAGTTGTTAAATACTGCTAAGAAGAAAATGCAAATAGCATTTGGTGGATTTCATATACTTTGGTGACAACACTTTGGTTTATATTTACCATGAAATGCTGCAGGTAAGGATTGCTTATTGTGACATTGTCATGTAAGTACCCTGGCCTCCAGGTTTTTGGGTAAGTGAATAGCCAAGGTCTCGCCTTCATATATGACACAAGTCCTTGCAATGGTGTGGTCACCTACTGCACCATTTTTCTAAACCCTTATTAAATATGAAGCCTTCAAGGATGTAGCTCCTTCTTATCTCAAAGAACTCACACTTCCATGTCATCCCAGGAGCCCTTGTGTACTTGTAGTTCCTTATGGTGTGCTTGTGCAGCCTGATAACTGAAGGCTGGCTTCTCTCTTGTGGAACCAGCTCACAGTTAGGGTTTGGTATGCAGACAGCTCAGGTGCCCTGAACCATTCTTTAATTAATCTGTTGTAGGCCCAGACTGCTGGGGGATCTCCCATGATGCACTTGTCAGTTGTCGTTACTCTTCTTTTACGTATATATCATTATTGTTGCTATTGAAATAGATGGGGTTTTTTTTCTGTGTGTCTCATAGCCAAGTATCTCTGGACTGATCTCTATGCAGTTCCTCCATTAGCAATATAATGTATATGGAATGTGATATGAATCATTTACTTATTTATTTTAAAAAAAAACATGCTTTTTTTTCGTGTTGGTTTTACCTTAACATGAAGCTATTAATTTCTGGTCTTGAGGAGTAATAAACCAATGAGATAAGTGGATTCAGAAGATAGACTTTACTATGCAGGAAGCAGAACTTTCCCGCCGTCCTTCTATTATGCATACCTGTGATAACACTGTTTGTTTACTGTCGGTGGATTCTGATCCAGTTGCTGTCTTCTGACACTGCATCGTTCTGTGGTGTAACCTGTTTTTTTTGTGTACCATTTATCTTTGCAGCATTGTATATGAATAATTTCCTCTTGTCTGCTCCATTACAGACAGAATCGGAGGGAATAGTGTAAAAACCAGGACACAGACAAGACAGCATGATTAACAGGATGACTTTGAAGGTGAAACTTTGAACCATACTTTAAAAGCTCAATTAAAGTCCTCACTAATGGCATTAACTAGACACACTGAAGTAGAACATCCACTGATTCTGCAATGTTTGTTGTTCCTTCACGACATCTTCCTCCTCCACCAACCAAAAACAGAGGTTCAAAGAAAGCCAAGGTAAGGCAAAAAAAAAGAAAAAAAAAAAAAAAAACCTTAATAGTTTCCTAGCAACACACTTTATATGCTGAAGTTTTACAGACCTAAGAGCACAACAAAATCCTTCCCAAAGTCAGTCACTTACACTTGATTTATTTTTTTTAATCTCTTCTTTGAAATATCATTATGATGCTGGGTTCCGGATTCAAAGTGACTTCTTGCATATCTGGGGGAAGGAAATGGTCAATGATGGCTGTAAGATGAAGCTAGCTCACAGAGATACAGTGGACATTGTGGGAAAGGCGACCAGAAGACTCAAGAACGTAATGGTGGAAAAAGGTATAGAAGGGAAAATGAGAACTGTGTCTGAGAAAGACACAAAAATACATTTTTGTTGTAATAGTGACTTAAAGGAATACTTTGGCGCTCAATCACGCCTGTCTATTACTAGAAGATGAGAGTAAAAAACTGTTTCGAGTTATAAGTTTAGAGCATGACAGCGTAAACATTAACTCAGAGGGTAAGCAGAAATGTCAGAATAAACCATTAATATAAGCCTCTGACAAAACCAAAAAAAAAAAAAACCAAAAAAAAAAAACCCAAAAACAAAACAAATTCATTTATGTAAGTAACAGTATGAATGGGTTCCTACAGATGAACAAAGGTAATTTTAACTTCATGAGTGTACAGAAAGTGTACAAAAAAAACAAGTGTTTGTCTTTACATCCCTCTAAGCTTACCACTATCTCCGTAACAACTGACTACGGAATGCCGGATAAACTGCTGTTCATAGACATTTCACAAAGCTGTCACAGTGATCTATGTGAAGGCTATCAACTCTCCTTCTCATTTTACTTTTGTTGACGTAGTAGGGATGTCACTATCACATTTTTTTGAGTCATTTGATTTTGAGTATTGGCCAATACTAAGTCCCTATCCCATACTTTGGCAATCAACCAATTTGAAATATTTCCAAACTACAGACATTTCTGAAATGCTGAGGAGCCCACTTCAGGTGTGCTCCACATTTACATCAGCCAAAGCTGCCAACATAGCCTTAGTAAGGAAAGAAGCTAATTTGCATGTAATTGTAATGAATGCTGCAGGAGAGAGGAATAAAGTCATGAGAGAGATAAAAATAAGGGAGTAAACAAACACAAATATGTTTAGAACTATGATGAACCTACTTTTGTTGATTTAAAAATATATTTTAATGTCCCAATTCCAATTAATTGGAATTATATATGAATGTGAATATTGTTTATTATTCAATGGTGTTGGTTCAGTGCAAGATCAGCCAGTTTTGGATTCTGAATTCATTTGCAGTCTGAATGCAGAGAGGTGAATGTCTCCTGCTGTGATTGTAACTAAGAGCAGCTGCTGGAGGACTGAGAACCACCTGAGAACACTTTGGTACAGGGGAGAAGGACCAAGTAATGCAAAAAACAGTAATAACAATATGAGCCTTATAGAAAGAGTCTACAAAAGTCTTTTATGACGCTTAAAAAAGGTCTCTAGATTTGTTGCTTTTTGGAAAGAAGTCACTGGAATGGTCTGAAAACTTGTTAAATATAAGTCAGCAACACTGACGTCAGCCCACTAACTATAATTGCTGCTCTAGGCTAAAGATTACGCCTACTCACTACTACTATTGAAATAAACTGTAAGTATTAATGATGAAACTAATTGAGAAAAAATAAATAAATAATATAATTATACTTTTTCATTAAATAACGTAATTTAGTATAATAAAAATGAAAAAAAAAATCTGATCAATCCTGATCATTTGGAAATCACGTGATCCAATTTCCATCACATGATCGGATCGAAGTGTCACTAGAAAGTAGTATATCTGACATTCTGTAGTTGACTTGCACAGACTTGTGATGACATAGAAATACGCAGAATTGTTTAAGGAGTCCTTTATTAATCCACTTTCTGTACACTTATAAAGTTAAAATGACTTTGGTTTATATGTAGACACCCTATTAACACTGTTGCCAAAGCAGAATAATACTTTTAAATCTAGTCAGAGGTTTAAAATATTTACTCTCACATTGATTACTTGCCCTCTGGGCTAACGTTAATTTCAAGTGCATATTCTGTTTCAATTCAAAAATCAGAATGAAATAAACGTTGCTGATTTGGTCTCCTTTTGTCAGATATGGAGCATAGCTCACATGATCTATGTGTCAGGTCTTGTGAGTCGGGGATCTGGATAATCTCACTTGTATTTCTCTGTTATGTTCCTCCTCAAATGTTTTAAAACTTGCTTTTAGACTTTAAAAAAGAAAGAGTAGCTCAGATGAACTCAACAGGTTGTCAGTAGTTTATTATGTTCTAATACACATGACCAAGGACTTCTTTACCTTTCAAAAATATTTGTGCGAGTGAATGTGTATGTGAACAAACTGTGAGCAAAATTATGTTGCTGCTGGTGGCTCATGGTTGTATCTTGTGTTTCTTTGAAAAGCTCTCATCCCACGGAGAATGAAGGATTGTGGGAATTTAAGCAACGCAACTTACTTTTGTGCAATCCTCCAAAAACATCCAACATCATGTTGGTCCTCAGCAATGATGCTACGTGTGGGAAGGAGAAGGGAAAACAATAGAGAATGGAAAAGAGTGGATGAAAGACTCAGACAATAGCTTTACTGGACAGATATTAAATTATTTTTGACAGTTTTACACCACAACAAAGCAGTCCCTAATCCCACTATTACTTATTTTCCCTGTATAAAGGAGCAACACAAACCCAGAGATGAGCAGCTTCTATTTCAGGTGGTCCCATGTGTTTTTGGCACTAACTCCAGCTGGCAGCAGAAAGCCACATCGCATAGATGTGCTCCTGCAAAGCTATCTGAAGCAGCATCCAGCCGGGAACAGAGAATCCTGCAGATGCCTCAAACATTCTGCTTTCCCCGGCAAGTCACATTCACAACATCCACCATCTGAGGCAAAATCAGAATGAATTCTAAGTTAAAACTCTGACAACCCATTGATTTTTCTTGTCAAATTTTGATATTCAGCTCATATCCTGAGTAGTGATCTTTGTTGTATTAAGTATTTATGCCAACAAAGACTAACCTAAACGATGGATGAACAGAGAGAAACCTGAGAAGGAACAATGGACATTTATTGGTCTACTAGCAGCTTTCTTTCTGCCCCTG
Organism: Zenarchopterus dispar; assembly: GCA_028564865.1. NCBI lineage: Eukaryota > Metazoa > Chordata > Actinopteri > Beloniformes > Zenarchopteridae > Zenarchopterus > Zenarchopterus dispar. The sequence continues at coordinate 11,199,018 of JAOWBL010000004.1, forward strand.
AAAGTCCTTCTATTATTGATCTTCTTCTTGGTTGTTGCCATGATTGAATACAAAAAAAGGCGTATCTCCATCAACATTCATGAGATGCTATCCATTGAACATTTGAATATGGGCGTGTACAGAGTGGGTTTGAAACTGATCTATGTGCACACATTTACAACTGAACTGTGATTTACACAGGAAACATGGCCTGCAGACATGAACATTAATAGCATCATAAATCCGCTTTTATTTATTTTTTGCCGTGAGCTTCTGCGAGAGTTCACTTATCGTACGGATCTTCTGCAACATTTCATAAACGAGGCCCAAAGATCCAACCGCACACACACATGTGAGTGTTTTCGGTCCATCAATACACGCATGGAATAAGTGAATGTCATGAAAAATTCACCTGCTTAATGATGCTTTTGTTTTAGTCAGGGTAATCATTCTGTAGAAGCAGATTGTGGGCTGAGTGATAATTAATAGAAACAATCTGCTGCCTGTCAAAGCAAAACAACACTTCCAGACCTCCACTTATTTGATCTCACTGAGATTCCACCTCTCATGACTTCTAATGGATGCCAGAGCCATCAGTCTACACAGCAGGGGTGAGCTCCTCCACAAAATGCGATGCTTAATTTTCACTATTCAGCGCCACTGTGCACATTAGGGTATGGCCTTAGCAGACCTGGATTTGGAGTCCTGCTGTGAACAATGCACCAGGAAATTGGTAAATGGAATTAGCAAAGGCAGTTGCTCAGTTCAGCTTTGTCTGATAAATTTCCTCTTTTTTTGAGATAGTTACACAGCTCTACAACTTGCTGAAACACCAACACTCACTTTTTACCTTCAGGGTTGACCAAGCAGCGCTATATCTTTACAACTGGTTATCAAGGTTCTGTAAGGAAAAAAAAAAAAAAAAAGCTGCTAAAACAACACTTCAGGACTGATACGTTTTTGGAAACAGGGCTGTGTGTTGTCTTACAAGAAGGTGGATATGCAGAGGCAGCGATACTGCATCAACTGAACAATGCCTCAGAGGCAGGCTGATGACGTTTGAGGAGGATATGAGATAGCAGCAAGGTGAGACTGGCAGAGTGTAACATGAAGAAATTAGGAGCTGTTTAATTAACTTTTTCCCTGAGCTTCAGAGCATCAGTCTGGCAGGCTTAGAGAAGACAAATTCAACAGCCAGACAAAGCATTTTAATCTGGAGGTGAGAGAAAAGTTACTCTACAAGATTGGAGCCTTATTCTCAGAATGGATAAAAGACTTTTAAAATAATTTAAGGACCATCCAAATTTTCACTTTTCCACACTGAAGGACATTTGACAGATTTGAAAGATTCAGTGTCTGAGGCTGCAAAATCATCTTCATAATAAGCACTTAAAAATACATTACAGACAGTGACTGTTAATAGAGTCATTACTGTAACTTAGTGCTTATTAGAGCCCCAGTGGCCATTTTAGAAGCACCACCATGTGCAGCAGCCAGACTATTTTGACAGAGGAAAAAACTGCAGTCATACAGAAAATCGCCCACCTCTGACCTCCTCCATCACTCCTCTGCTCCATTAATCAAACCTACATCTACACAGCTGTTACTAGCCCCGCTGTCAGTCCATACACATATTCGACCATGCATTCCCTGCTACACCGCTACACCGCTGCACCGCCTGCGCGGCCTGCTGCTACTGCAGCCTGGTAGGAGGTCTGATTGGAGCAGATTGAGCTGCCGTCCTGCAACATATGGTTCACAGCCCTGACGGTGCAAAAACAAAGCTGGAAGGTCAACACGGGTCTCAACTCAGCAGCTGGGTTAGACCACTCAAATACACCCCGGACTGCTTACATCACTCACACTCAAGTCAAAACACACTGGGGGGTACTGGATCGATTTCACCAGTAAAGATAACAGAGACTAGAATAGAAATATGCTAACCATGCACTAAGTGTTTATGGGAACAATAACAGTAACATTTAGGACTGTAGATCTGGGATAAAATCCTTGTTTCCTGTATTCTTAGTGTTTTTGTTGTGTAAAGATTCTCAGACATACAGCTGAAACCAGAGGTTTGGATATACATAGCAAAATACACATAACATTTTTGTTTTTACTAACTGTCTGACATTAAATCAGACTAAACTTTTCCTGTGTTAGCTTAGTTAGGATGAACAAAATTATTTCTATTTGCTAAATGACTGAATAATGAGAGGGAAAGTGTTCTAGCTTTCAAGTAATAAAACATTTTTCTGAAATTCTAAAATTCTTAAATTCTCACTTTTGGTTTCAACTGTAAAGAAAACCCAGTTTTAAAGCAATTAGAAAAATTGTTGCCTTAGACATCATAAGCTCAAAAGAGTTAAAAAAAATAAAAATAAAAGTTTGAGATGTGGCTTTATATTTCTATGTGAAATAAACATATTTCCAAGTCTATACATACGAACTCTATGCTGCCAGACTTTATTTCCTGACTTCAAGTAATGATATCTTAAGGTGAGGACTGCCATGACTGATCAGATTTTACCACAATCAAAAGCGGCTGTGTACTTCCAGTGGAGCATCTGCACTGGCCAAAGTCAAAATGGTAAGATAGTGTGCAGATATTTATAGACACCACATTGATTTTAAAAGCCAAAGTTTTCAACAGTTTCAACCAAAGGAGGAATCATCAGCTTCTGCTTCAAACAAATGGTTTATTTTGTTTCAAAGTCTTGGAAGAAATCTTGATCTTAATCTGTTGTGCTTTTATAGCTGTCACAACAGAGATATTGGGATATAATCTTTGTGGCTGTGGTTCTTCTGACTGAGAATGTTCATACTCCAGACCTGATTCTGGTTCAGACATGCACAGCTGGATTTCTGGGTTTGGCATTGTTGAAAAATCAAGTAATCTCTCAAAGTTTTGTTTGTTGTAGCTTGGTTTGGAGCTCTGACTGACATTTCATTTTGGAAGAACATGCTTACTTATTATATTTTTCTTTATCGCTCCAGAGTAATTAGAAACTGTTTGGAGGTATGATGGGTGTATCACACCTTATCAAAGACAAAAATGGCAGGAACTGAACATCTGATGTAGGCTTTGAAAAGCTGCAACATTTCTATATGAGGAAAAAGGCTGAGTTACTGTTATTACTATTATCGTATGTGTTAACTTCAAAGTTTGCAGTAAAGTACAAATATGTATTTATTTTTCTAATACGCAACCCTTTAAATTCACATACTAAAGCCAGAAAATTGCACAAGTTCAAACATTCTTGTTTGAAGGATGAATATGGTATTCTTGGAAAAAAAAAACTCAAAAATTAAGTATTTTAGAATGAAGCAAAGCATCATGTGAGTTATTGGTGCATCATGAGCCTGCGGGGTATCTAAACTGTTCTATACGGGACATTGCACAAAATAAACATAATACTGAAAACAAACCAGTATATTGGCTTTATATCATTGTCTCTGTACTACAAAATCACTCATACTGTAAAGGCAGAAGCGCTGTAAAAGACATCCTTGCTCATTTTGCTTCTGGCTCAAGAAGAGATAACCATGTCAGAGTTTGTCATGAACCATCCTTCATCCAGGAAATATTCTGCTGGGGAAGGCCGAAGGTGAGGTGAGAAAGCGTTAGAGGAAGATAAGGACCGTCAGGTTGTGTGATTTTTTTTCTCCTAGAATGAGAAAAGCTTCGATCAGAATTAAAGCAGGAATAATGGCCTCCTTTCACATCACAGTTAGTGGGTACTCCCTCTTCTGTTGACTTCAGGGACCTCTCAGCAGAGCTTGGTAGAAACAATGATTCCTGCTCTGCTTAGATACCACTATTAGTTTGGTGTAACCAAAACTAAAAGACTGAAATCAATTACACACTATTCGTAGACAAAGCTAGTTAAAAAAAAGAGTTGTCACACCTTTATGGTTTAAAGACCTACAATCTTTGAAATGCAAACAAGAAGGACAATGTTTCTCTGGTCCAAGGTTCTTCAATCATTTACAAATGTTTAAACGCCTTTGCAGCTTTCTAGTGATGAAATTTCTGAGTTTGAGCCAAAAAAGATTAAATTGACAATTCAATAGGCTTGACTGAGTACACTGGTGTCACACTACGTCTTCTCATTCTGTGTGATTTTTTTGTTACCGTTTGGGCCTGTGTAGACGTACAGATGTAAGGAACCATGTTGAAAAAAAGTGCAAACAAATCCCCTCATCAAGAGACAAAACTGGAATCTTTCTGTTTTATTGGACTCCTGTTTCTCAGGTCAAATGTAAACTTTTGTGCCTGACTTCCTTCCTTTCCTCCTTTCTCATCTGTGCCCAGGATTCATCATATCGTCTTTCGGCTCTCTGCTCGCCATCACTCTAATGCTCCATGGTCCATCTATCCTCAGAGAAGACACACTGAATCAGAGTAAAGTGAAATATCAGTTTGAACTTTGTCATCCAGATGAGTGGAAGAATAAAGAAAGAAAGCGATAGAAAAGAAGCCTTAATGATTAATGCTGTCATTCGCGTGACAGTATTGATATTGGTGATACATTCACTGCAGCTGATCGTGTCTTTTGATTATTTGATCCAGATGAATGGAACCAAAATGCTCCCATTTTCTAGCTCATGACATTGGAGAACCAAAAGAATAAAAAGACAGTGAACAGTGAAGATGAAGGCAAGTGTAGACTGCCCATCTATTTCCAGTGAGTGAACATATGAACAAATGAATAATGAGTCAATGATTATTAGTGGCTCTGATACTGCAACACTGTGCAGTGTTTTCCAGAATCGCCTATGAATGACGGATATCTCTAATATAAACTCATTTAGGTTTGATTGGCAGATCTGATTGAATTTCATTTAGAGCTGCTGTCACTGCGTCTTCATTTCAAATTCTCAAATCTCCCTTGGCGGGTAATCAAGCTCGTCGAAAACTGTTTGATGAGAAAAATTTGGCCAAATCATTCAGGAGAATGTTACACGGACCAGTTCATTAGCCTACACAGCTCAAAGCAAAAACAAGTTGAATTGAACGTCTTTCGCTGGTTCATCACAGCATAAGTGCTTAAGGTTAAACAGGTTTCATAATAAAGTCACACAGGTAAAAATTAAAATAAATTAAAAGTGACAAGGCCACAATAAACATTCATTGTTTTAGCAACAGGGAGTTCTCAACTGAATCACATTCAATACATAAAACTAAAATGTGATTTGCTGATAAGCTTATCCAGCAAACATTTTATTGTTTTCATCATTTTTACATTAATTTGTAAGGAGCTGATTTTGTTTCTGTAATAGGCAATCAAACAGAAAAGCTTTTCAATCAAAAGACAAAAAATGGCCTGAGAGAAAAATTATACAAGTTGTAATTTAGTGATCTGTTGCAAGTAACACTAATTTGCATCTGAAATGTGAATCCAAATGCTATCTTAAAAGTTAAGGTGCTAATTTAAAAGTACAGTTTGTCAGTCTAAAAGCATTTGCAGTTGTGCAGCTGTCACTTCAGCTGGGACTGACCAGCAGAGACATGTCTTACACTTTCAGCTTCGTCCTACCCATAGACTGTATAAAATAATGGATGACGAATTCGGTCACGTGACCCATTGGTTTCTGAACACCGGTTCTGAAGCTTAATTTTCTCAGTGCGAGGTGCAGCCATGTTGCTTTGCTGCTAGCCATTGGTTGAGCCAACTGTCAATCAATCATATTAGAATAAATTTAACGCTTCATATAAACTCTTCAGGCGTGGTGCAAAAAATTTTCACTCCCCTCAGTGTTCTCATAGACGTGAAATCAAACGAATGAGATCAAAACAGTTGTATGCACCAGGCTGTAAATATGTTTATTTCTGCTCTAAAGTTGGACAGTTTAACATAGAAATCAATAGTGATTGATTTGCGTTTGGAGCCAGCCTCTCACGGAGGATTGAAAACTTTTTAGATTCCTATTCTAGTTATATGTGTTGAATTACAGTTTTTTAAAAAAGATTGGAACTTGAAAGTTTTGCTGAATCTGATACCTGACTTTGTCAACAGCTGGAGCGCTTTCCAGGAGATTCCACCAACATCTTAATATGTGATTGCCACAAGCATGTCCTCTCAGGTATTATACTACTCAACAACATATTGTTTAAAGTCACTTTATGTAGCGATACCACTTCTGACCACATGGATATATATATATGCACCACCCCCTGGTGTAACAAACAACAAAGTGCACTTCTACTTTGATAAATGGTATTTTAAGAAATGTTTGACTGTCCCTACTTACAATATTGTCAGTGTTTTTTTTCCCCTAACAGATCTTTAGCCTCCATGTGGTCAGAACTGATATTGCTACATAGCTTCAAAATAAAGTTAATGAAATTTTTTTGAATGTTTTCAGTTGGAGAGTGTGTTACGAATATCACTACCCTGAAAGGCCATCATACGGGACTTAACTTTGCCAACTCTTCTTCAAGCAGGGATTCTACCAACCATCTACTTTACTTGTTGAGGTAACTGGCCAGTGTTATCTAAGTCCATATATCACAGTCTTATATTGTGGTTTGAAGCCAAATACATATATCAGTCTTTATATTCTAGACGTTGTTGAGTGCATGGAGATTGTCAGGTAGACTGGTGTGGCATCAACAGTGATGTGGACACTGCATCAATCTGTTGTGGTGAAGGAGCTCAGCTATGGCAATGAACTGTGGGTAGTGACCAAAAGAAGAAGATCAAGGTTATAAACTACCAAAATGAGTTTCCCCTATAGGGCGTCTGGCTGGGTCATCTGGAAGGGGCTCAAAGTAGAGCTGCTGCTCTTCTGCATTGAGAGGAGCCAGATGAGGTGGCTCAGGCATCTGGTTAGGATGCTCCCTGGGCACTCCCTGGTAAGGTTTTCCAGACATGTGGAAGGAGACCCCGGGGAAAACCAAGGACAGGCTGGAGGAACTCTGTTGCTCAGGAGGGAGGCATCCAGGAGACATCCTAACCAGGTGCCTGAGACTCCTCATCTGGGTCCTCTGCTCATGTTGTTGAGCAATAAAAAGCAGTAGAAGATAGATGGATAGTTTGAAAGACACATTTGAAATAGGTTGTAAATGCACTGTCACTGGAGATGTAAACTATCATATTTATCATGATCAGACATCCATCCATCACCTAGGAAGGTCAGCGGTTCAACACTCACTCTCAGCACATATCAAAGTCTTCCTGGACAAGATACTGGTGTCCCCATAGCTCCCTAACTCGTCAGTGTGTAAATGCATTTGACAAAATATAATTTTTACTGTTATGTAATAAAACGTACTGTTCAAATGTGTGTGTATGTATATGTGTGTGACAAGCTTATAATAACCCACTGAAAATGCAGATCATGACATTATCCACCTAAGTACAACTGAAAAGGCAACTTAAAACAGCCAACTAAAGAATAATCATATGTAATTTTGATTTTTTTTAAATAAGAAGTAATATTCCCAGCTGTAAACTGACTAGGACGCTGTGACACCACAGTTGTAACTGAGACACAAAGCTGCAAAATAAAAAAAATGGATGACACTGAGCATTAAACCAATCTGTCTAACAATGCCGCATCTTCTATGTCCCCCAGAAATCATCCTGGACAGATGACCAGTGAGGATGTCCTGTGATGCCAGGCACCAGGATGCTGCCAACCAGTCCCTGGGATTAGGAGGGTATTGGACTTGTTCTGGCAACTTGCACCATCAGATTGTGATCAGGGACATCTTGAAGCCCAGTCAACACCTCCCACGATCAGCCATGTTCCTCAAGCTGTTCAGAAGTATTTTATGCAGTCTGGTGTGACACATTGTCCTGCAGGGGAAGGCTGTTGCCTTTGTTGAGTGCTGTTGCCATGGAGGATGGGGTGTTTGGTCTGCAACAACGTTTATGTGGGTGGTACGTGTCAACTTAAGTGTTTGGAACCAAGGTCTCTGAGCAGAAAATTGCATTGTAAGATGGTTAATGTTAATCCTTTCATCAACCATTTAATGCTGTGGCTTAACAGTGTATTTACTATAAGATCAATGAACAAATTTCTTTAATGTAATCATTTAGAAGAAATTTATAAAGGCAAGGACAAGTATTTAAAATAATTAACTACCACAAAAACCCATTCAGTAATCACCAATCAGTTACATGAAAGCAATTTCCTTTTTTCATATGTAAAAAGAACATTCAGTGCAGCAGCACCAAATGAAAACTGAATACCTATAAAATCCACCAAACACTACACAAATGTTCCTTACCTGGTGATCTAAAAGTCCAGGCCTCGTCATCATCAAAGTGAGTGTCACCAGCTGTGAACCTCTCACCGGGGAAAAAAGCATGCGCCACGGTGCCCCCCGGCCCATCGAAGGGGTATCCATCGTTGTGGTCGGCCTTTGTGAAGTCGATCTGAATGTCTGCGTCGCTGCCGGCCACCTCGTGGAAGTTCAGCGGTGCGATGTCACTCCAGACCTTCAAGGCGTAGTACATGAGGGCTCGGACGGTGTCCCTGCCCAGTAAGGCTGAATCTTTGGGGAAGGTCCTCACCCTGAGAGATGAGAGACAAGGAGTTTAATGAATACAAGCAGGAGAGGGAGAGAAGTGGGATGAAGACTGGGAGAGGAACGTCATCGGAAGCTGAGAGGAAAAAAGGGGGATGAGATGGCTGACAAGAAGTTTGATGGGAGACTTGACAGATAAATAAAGTGGAGGTAAGAAAAGGGTTTTCTGAAAGGGTGTTTGTGTGGGACAAGTACAATGAGATGTTCATTCAAATGAAATATAAAGCCAGTTACTGCTGCTGTAGTGTGATACATGGCTTGAGCTTTACACTGAGAACCATCTCTGTCTGAGACAATAATTTACTCTGTAGGGGGAGGAGTCTTATCTACAACAGTAAAATACATACTCCACCAAAATAATACTTGAACCCAGAAGTAAATAAACACTATATGTATCTTTTCTGGGGGGAATAAACTAAGTAATTTAAACTGACTGTTTTATGACACATAAAATCATTTGCCATTTGTGGTCAAAAGTGGACTCTAAATTAATCAGCAACACTTAAATTAAAGATGAGTGTCAGTATTTTATTTGCTCTGAGGCTCCCCCATTATGCTGGCTCTGCTGTTAGACCTGTAAATAAATGTGAAATACAAAATAAAGGCATGTAAACATTTGACTGGCAGTACTTGTAAGAAATGTGAATCTCGATTAATGCCACATATGGATAACATTGAGACTATGTCTTCATGCTCTTATTTTGTATTTCATGTGTTATTTTTGGTTTTGATGATGAAGCTAATCTGAGCATGAAGCCTGTGAAAATATCAAATCAAACACAATGAGCCCACTTTGTACCATCATGAAACAATGAACATTTTTGTTGCCACTGAAAATAAAAAAACAAAACAAAACATAATGTTGAACCCATATGTCAACATGCCTTTACTTTTTTTAATATTGCATGTTATTTTTAGGTCTGACATGCTTTTAATTTGTATTTAAGTTTTTTTTAGACATTGTTTAGACATTGTCTATGATGGAGGCAACCACCTGAAAGTGGACCAGAGGGGATCCCACCGTGGCAGTCTGCTGCTATATTGTCTTGGCTTTTCCAGCATTGCACTATGGTTCAAATGCTGTTTTTTTCAAATGAATAAGTTTGTCTTAGATACACATTCATCAGTGCTTTTTTTAAATAATAATAACAACAATACACTGGACATTGTGGAAAAGGTGTGCTACAAGGGAAGAGAGAACTGGGTGATACAGTAGAGACAAGCAGCAGAGAAGCAGGGTAGGAGTACCTCTGAATTTATAAAAGACAAAAGATCATCTATACAATGTCTGCCACAGGGAGAGACCCGCAGAGAAAAAGTCCCGTTTACATACTTTCTGTGATTCCTCTAGGTTTTTTGTATTTCATGCTTAGGTGCTCTTTGCTGCTTACAAATAATATGCTAAGAACACAAGTTGGCTTTCGAGGAGATTATGGTTTTAGCTTTTCAGAAGAACTTGTGAGCTTTTACAGTCTTTTCCATTTCCTTATTAAGTTTTCATCCATTTTCACATCTCCTTAACATCTTGCAAGCCAGTTCTTTCCGACAGCTCCAGCACAAATAGGACAAGTGAAAAGCACTCAGACATTAAACTAAGTTGCTCCAGCTCTCCTCCTTCATTCGCATCCACTGTACTTCATTTTCACCTAATAGCTGCAGCATCAGCTTACATCTTTAATTTAGAAAATAAGATAAATAATGCAATGATTTTTACATATTATTTTTGTGTTTCCAAAAATGGTGGTCTACATCCAAACAATTCAAGTGACTAAGTGCAAGTAAAAACGTTTATCGTCCTGGAAACCAAGACGACGGAGGACTTGTGGTGGACGTTTGCTGCCTGTGCCACATGGTTAACATTATGAAGGGCTTTCTGTAATCCAAACCGTGTGGTGTGATCAAACCCACAGAGGAAATGTAGTGAAGCAAGACAGTGGAAAGTGGGATTCCCAAATGGAAAGAGAGCCACGGTCTCCTGGATGAATTTAGTTGTACGTCTCATTTAATATCTGAATGTTCCCTCAAATGAAAACAACTCAACTACACCGATGGATTTTACTGTGAAGAACGCAATGAAAATATAATGGAATCAATGTCCTGACCAGAAATCTCACAAAATAAGACATTAACTTTTTTCTTTTTTTGTCAGGGCATCAGCTTTTAAAAATGAGAGGAAATAGATGAATGAAGGTGGCAGGGTGCAAACCTCTAACTTCACAGAAATGACATGTCAAATAATTATTTCACTGTCTTGATACAAAAAGGACTGTATTAAATGAGTTTATAACACAGCTAACTTGCTTATACTGTAAACAGCAAGAATTGTTGCCCATGGGTTGTATTTTCTGGACAGTAGCTGTTAAAGGTGTCATATAGAGTAAATATGTTGCTACCAACAAACTCAACCAGGACTGAAAACTATAACTTTCCTACTACAACTACCCTACAGTTTATTCTGGTGAATGAAACAAAGTGTAGCTCCATGACAAAAGCCTCATCGTTTTTGATCCTTTGAGACAAGTTGATTCAGCTAAGGCGCAGTCAAACTCAAAATGTAAAATTTTCCTCAATATTGAGGTCACAAATAAGTTCAGAAACTTTTGTAAACATTTTTCTTTCAATTCCGTCTCTTTTGTTGAATTTTAAAGCCAAATTTCTGTGAAAAGAGAATATCACCAGTTTTTTTTTTCTCCATTTGAACTTGATCTTTTCTGTTTTTGACCAAGATGTTGATGATGAGCACTGCTGATTGACATATATGACTAAGCTTCTTTACATTCTTCTTTTTTTTTGCACTTTGGCCAGCATTGGATCCCTGGTAAGAAGTTAGCAGTGCTTAACAATGACTTCAATATGTTATCCACTGTTCATGTTTACCTCTCTTTTTCTCTGTTCCCTGCTGAGCATCAAGGCTATTTCTTTTGGTTGAAAGAACTCCCGCATTTCTAAAAAGATTTGTTCGAGGTAACCAGTTTTTCTACGACTACCATACAGCTAATCATACTTGACAGCATCATCTTTTATTAGGTGACTAAATCATCATCCTCTACTGTTTATTTGAGGTAGTCTGACTTAGACTATTGTTTTTTAAAAATATATAGCTTAGTACAAAGTTATATAACCTACATAACTATTTAAACTACTTCTGTTAATTTATAGATCACTGAATGGTTAAGGACCAAAATACATCAGAGACTTCTTGTTGTCATATCAACCATCCAGACCTCTTCAGGTCTATTTTGTCCCCCCAGAATCAGAACAAATCATGGAGAACATAAAAGTAAAATATGTAAAAATGTCAAATGGGTTAGATGATCCCAAAAATGTGCCAAAATGGCTTTCTTGTAAATTCGGTTTGAATAGTTTTGTACTAAAACCTCTGTAGTTCTGCCTCACTTTATAAGAGTCAAACTTGACAGAGCTAATGTTCATACATATAGATATTCTTTTATGTACATTTACAGATGCAACTGCTTTACGTCAGACATATTCTCTGTAAAAGTGTGAATTTTTATTAGTCTAAAATTAATTCTTTCATTTTTGCTGTGTGCCATCTTAATTTACTCTGCTCCAGTCTCAAACATACTACTGCTTACAGATCTGAACATATTTCACAAGTGTTCCCTTTATTATGACATAAAAACAATTCAAATACACCAAGTAGTTGCAGAGAAACACTCCATTCATTTTGGTTATGTCATTTTTAAAATAGAGGTGTTAAAAAGAGGCTGGAGCTTAAAGGGTCAATGGACGGATATCAATAAAGTCGTATACATCTGTATGAGAAAGACAATGCTCATATAAGTTACTGTACAGGTAACTTATATGGTCCCTATAAATATGAGTAAACTTTGTTAAAAAATCATCTGAGAATGCTTGCAATTCCTTTTCTAATAATTTTTTGCAAGTGACACATTATACATGTTCTGTGCTAAAAAAAAAAAGAGTACATGATGAAATAGATGAAGTAAGCACGACGTTGATAAGGAAGAAGCAGAAAGTGAGCGCTAACACTCATTAGAAAATACATCATCTAGAACAGAGTAAGCAAAAGAGCATGCAGCCAGCAGAAACACATCAGCTTCCCTATAGCAGCAATATTTCTGACAATTCCCCCTGGATTCACCCTCTACAGTTGCAACTTTAGTCTGAATCACACGCTTGCTTTCCAAGTGAGAGACGAGTTCATTGTTTCAGCGTTTCTTCAGGCTACTGCACACGGAGGGATCAGCGATCTCACAGACACTTTTCTCTTTGTGACAGAGGACGAGATAAGTCCTTTTCCTTACCAACTAAAAATGATCCACATTAAGACAAAAGAAAAAAAACATTTTCAAAATGTTAATGGTACAGACAAGTTGCATGAGAGAAGTAGAGCATAAGGAGATATTAGCTACTTAATGCTGGTGAATTATAGGTATGAGGAGCAGAAGTGCCTTGCAAATTTACATTTTCTTAAGTAGGAAGGAACATCAGCTTCAAGCAGCATGATAGCATAATGCTAGATATAGTGTAAAAGAGGAAGTAGTCATGTCATGCCTGCATTTTTTATCAATGCATTCTCCCTGCCAAAATTTATACTTGCAGTAACTGCGAAGTAAGCTAAAATGTGATTTTGGACCAGAGAAAGATATATTACCAACCTGCATAGAGCCCTAACAACCTCCACTAGATGGTAATGGCAGCATGTATAAAATTCCAGAAATTAAACCCAGCACATTTTTAGAATTGTTTTGTCTGCTGTGTTTTCAGTCATATAACAGAGTTGTGTACACCCCTGTACCAAGGAGCGCACCCCAACTCTTCATGATTTTCTGATGACTGTGGAAATTTTTCAGCAATCTTTAAATCACTTGTTAATTTTTTAAATGTAAGATTAGCATAAACCAGAGTATCATGATTAGTGTGAATCTGACAAGGTCCATCTAAATGGGTACATAAGAGTGAAACAAGAAGGTGGGAGTGTGGTGGTGTGGGGCTGTTGGAAAGCATTTCTAAACATTCTGTAGATACTTCTAGATGATATCTTGAATATGCATAAACTAAAATACTAAGTGAAGAGTCAGAGGATCTGCAAAAGTACAAGTGCTGCAAAATTTTCAGAAAAGCAAAAAGTGAAACTAAATTTAGTCATCTTACTTAAATCCAGTAGAGCAAGACCTACAGAAGAAGGAAGATCTTTCTGGAGTTGTTCATGATGTGAATGATTTTGACTTTCACAGAACACAAAATACACAAAAAATGGCAAAAAAATGGCAAAAAATAAAAAAATAAAGGTGTATTGATTGTTGTTGGATTTTATAATGTGGTAAATCTAAATAGAATTTGATTAAATTACTAAGATGTGATTAAATTATGCATTCTTTGACACTTGAATGATATTTTATGAGTTTGTACAAATTCCTGTTAGAAAATACTAAGGACACAGCATTCAGGCTACGGGTGGTTTCATGTTCTGCGGGATTAAGTCCCTCATAGCAGAGGAGAAGCTAAAGAACAGTGAAGAACATTCAGACCAGAAGAAACCCATCTTACTTGATTCAAGACACTTTGAAATTACCTAGACATGAAAAAGGCTGATTAAGTTTGACTTGATTTTCCTGACCCACTTAATTCTAAAGCACGACTTACACCTTAATTTGACAAATGAGTCAGAGAAAACTTGTCTTTAGTGGATGTAAATGTGTGTCTGGGTGGATCCTCTGGTGCATTAACTGAAGCTGACACAGAAAGACACAGATGCTTGAATGCACACACACACACACACTCACATACTTTTCTATTACATTTTACCTGGTTGACTTTTAATTTCCACATACTTCTTAACCTTTCCACTTTCAGACACAGCGTGATGATTCTGATGAGGGGAAGAGGAAAGAGGAGCAGAGTGACAGGATACAGAAGGAGAGAGAGAAAACAGACGAAAAACTCTAAGACTCTTTTGCGGTCCCTTGCCTTTATCCTCACAGCGTGTTCTTACCTCCCATGGCTGTGCTGCTCCACAGAGACATGACCTTACATCAAAAGTGATGCTAAAAAGTACAAGCAAACCCACACACCCAATATTCACCTCTTGTCCTTCGCTACCCCTCGTAGACATAAGCTGATTACCTTGCAAATTAAAAGCTCATCTGGCGAAGGTGATTCATATGCTCATATGCATTTGTTCATGTTCACATGCAGCAGAACAAATGCTGAGAGTACATGAAAGTATAGTGCAAGCTCTTGCAGTGTATTGCCATGTGCTGCACATACACACACAGGCGCACACAAGCCATGTCATTCAGGCTGAAGATGAAAGACACTAAATTAAAAGGCTGTGCATGAATCTGTCCTGTTTCCAAAAATCCCACCACCACCATCCTCTGCATATTCTGTCTGCACTTCCTCATTGTCTGTTTATCCTGTCTATTGCACTCCCCAGTTATAGGAAAATGTGACAGACTCCAAATAAAATGACAGTGTTATAGTTATTCTTAAGGTTTTACCCAAGCAATTTCACAGGTTAGTGGTCTGAAATGGTAATAGGGAGAGGATGAATGGAGATTTCAGGGAGATTTGAGAGACAAAAGTGAATGCAATCAACAGTTTTCTTAAGAGTAAACCGGTTGATCAGTGTTAAAGTAAGGAATTAACATATAGGTCAAAAATATGTAAAAAGATGTTTACAGTTTTGGATGGTACCATTGCCAGCCTGTAAGGCTAAGTTGCACCTCATTATTTGATAAATTACAAATCCAGTAGGGATGATACATTATTTATGGACATTTTATAATTTCTCATCTATTCATTAATGATATGTAGCAGTTTAATATATTAATAGCTTTTGAAAAATAATGTGACTCCCAATCTATCCAGAAGATATTTTGACATTACTGTGCCTTTGTGCTGGCAATATCTCCCACATGATTTATTACCCTAGTGGGCATTTTTCCAAATTGTGTTATCCATCAATAGTTTAAAGCATACTCTTAACACAGCCTATTGTTAATTTCCAAAAACATTAGAATAAAATATATTTAAATAACAGTATATCCTTCTGGATGTGGAGTAGTTTCTGCCATTTTCAGCCTCTTGCTTGTAATGCATCAAAATGTCTTAACATGGAACAACTCCTGGTGTTGCATTAAGTTTTAACATCTCACTTTGGCTTGCTGAAGATGTTACTAAGGCCATTCAAAATTCTACAGAGTGCCTTGTAACATTTTGGAAGGTTTTTTTTTTATTTTGGCCTGTTAAGTAGGAGCTGTTACTGTAGAATAACTGCTGCAGTGACCTCCAAAGCCTCCAGAAAGCCACATCCAAAGTCATTAACCATTGGGAAATCTGCACATATGCACACAATACTCCTTCCAATCCAGTTTTGGTCAGTTGTACAGAAGCTTTTCATGTATGTGCATTTCATCAGTCCACACTGCATGTACTTTTTCAAACAAAGCATTGAACGAGTATGCCAGTGAGCCACCTGCAGAGACTTGACTCAAAACAGCTGTCTATATTGCTTTTCTTTTGACGGTTGTCTTCTTTGATGTCTTTGACTCAAAGTAAACTGTCCCAAGTTAATCACTTGATGCTCAACAACAGAAAATAAATATAGTGCTAGAGGAATGAGCCATTATAGCTTCAAAATCACACGGCGTACATATTATCTTTTATGACCATTTAGCAGCACCTTATGTTGCAGGTGTGGTGTTTCGACACTTCTCACTTTGACTTGAGTCTGTTGTTGATCTGATTAGGTTCCTGCAGCTGAGTTATGACTACAGCTAAACCTTAATACTGTCATTACCAACCACCTTGAACTTTAAATACAGCTTTTAAAATAGTCGCCACTCCCTTTTATGCACAGGTCTCACACAACAGTACATTTAAAACTCGTTGATGGTGAGCATAATAATGATGTAATGCAATGTGTGAAGAGCTACACGCATAGGTTTTCAGAGTAATTAAATAAGTGTTCAAGCTTCTACTATGTTCATTGTTGCATTCAGTTGTTCTACTTGATTTAAAAGATAACAGCGCAGGTCTGTCGATGAGTTTGCAATTTAGCATTCGGTCATAAAATGTAGCCACTGTAATATTTTATAAATGTGGAATGAAATGATTCAGTTCTTCTCTTCATGTTTTACTCTCATCCTCCTCTCCATCCTTGTTCCTCTTTGCTCAGCTTGCATGAGTTATCAGTTGGGCTGCTAATGACTGCCAGGCTGTCTGCTGTGATAATGGGCTAACAATGTGAGGTAATGGGCTAACAGTGAACCGTTACACAGCTCAGCTGCTAATGTCTGTGACATGCTTGACCAAGTGCTGCATGGTATTTCAGTGTGTGTGTGAGAAAAGGGAAAAGACAGGAAAAGGAAAAGCTGGAGTTAGGTTGGAATTAAGGGATCAGCCTTGGCATGGAGGCTCTCAGGCAGCATCAAAAAAAAAAAAAAAAAATTACTTATTACTATTGTGGAAAAAGACATTGCTGGAATCCAAGTCCCTAAAACGAATAGCTACTTAACCAAGCCACTTATCCTTTCTTCCCTCCTGTGAAATAACTGATGCTTCCGACTCAGCACGTACTCTGCACATTTTCAGAGCATAATGATGTGAATGACATGAGCAAACAAGCAGAGAGGAGTGTGAAGTGCCAATCAGCCCCTTGTCAATCAAGCAGTGTTGAGCTAAATCAGGAAGAGAAGAGGGAGCCTTTGCTTGTTACTGAAAGTAAATGTGATATTTTAATTAAATAGACACAGATTATAGTTCAGACATTTGCCTCATTACCCATCACATTTTAGAGTAAATTCTGCAGATACTGAAAATTTCTTTCTGAATTGCTGTCTCTATGAATGCTTTAAAACCCAATGAAAAGGCCCTCCCTCACTACTGGGGTCCATGGAAAAAAAGAAAGCTTAAATTTTAAGCAAGTTAAAAACATTCCCATCAAAACTAAACACTATTAAAACCCTGACCTCCTAAATGAACACAACAGGATGAGGATATGGTTTGCCACAAAAAACCAACACCAGCATCCAGCCGCTATGTGATGCCAATGAAACGCTGCTGCCAAGTGAGAGCTAAGATTCCACAGATTCACACGGTAATAAGAATGACCACTCTGTGTCAAAAACTCAGAGGCAGCAGGCAAAGACCAACAAAGACCCAACTTCAATTTCTCAAGCCCAACTCTGAAATGAGTCTTCCTTTTGATGTTTCACCATCATAAATTCTTGTCCATTACATAAGTCCATTCAAATTGTGTAATTCCAGGCCTCAGTGAGGATCCACCGAGTGAGGATGTATCTCCCAAACTGTCCCTGTCGCTGAATGAACAAAACCTAATACTGCTGGTTACCATCTCCAGCTGACACTCTTCCAGAGTGGATAATACCTGTTGTAACCCACTTGGTGTGACATGTTATCAATTCTGGCTGTGAATATTTCAGAGAGCACTCGGTAGAGGTAATGTAACACTGTCCTCCATTTAAATTATTGCCTCACACAAACAATCCTGAAGCTTCATTTCCATTTGCCCTCTGTCCAACTGTATCAATTACTGACCGCTGTTTAATGTAAGGAATTACAGTTCTCATTATTCATGCTGTACTAGCTACTAGTTAAACAGCCTGTCTAGAAATAAATCTGATATTTGTAAATCTAGTCAAAACAGTTTTATGTTGAGCAAAATTTATCTTTGCTAATGGGGTAAGAAAAATTTTTTTTTGACAAAAATTCTTAAAACCAGCACAATAGTCCCAAATAGTCTTCTAATTTTCTTGAAACAAGGTTTTTGTTTGTTTGTTTTCTTAACTACAAATTGTACCAAGTTATATAGCATATATAACATATATAGCATAGTGTATATGTTCTCTCTGAAATCCATGGCACAAGCTGAAAGTTTTCAAAGGATGCTGAGCCAATCACGCTATGAAAAACACCAGAAGGTTAAGTTTTTGTAAAATCAAAGAAAACAGAAGTTCTCAAATGACTGAATGGACTAGCAGACGTAAAGTGTGATGGCAGAGAAGCCACTGGAAAGAAGGCGTAAGCTTACCGAGAGCTCCCATAAGGTGGCAAAAAGCAACCCAAAATGATTACATCTTAATGCAAATAGTACATTTAGCAACATATACTACATTTCAAATAAAATACATTTTATAGTTTGGTCGCTGAAAAACCTGAAGTATGGAATCTTAATAAAAGGCTTTGTTAGGGAGGGTTAAAGGTTGCAGATTGATCCAGAATTAACATTAAACACTTGTAAATGGCAGTTTAAAATAGAAACACACACACACTTTATGTGCATTATATACTTCAACAACACAATTTTACAGAGTTGCTGCAATTATTTGTGAAAACTAGAAAAACCAACTCTATGACCCTGAATAGGAAGAAGCAGGTATTGATGATGGATGGATGGATGGATGGAT
>JAOWBL010000004.1:11226648-11246621 GCA_028564865.1 Zenarchopterus dispar
TAAGCTAACTATATATATATATATATATATATATATATATATATATATATATATATAATTAATCTGTCATTGTGTGGAAAACCATCTATGGTGAGGGAAGATAAAATGATACTGTGCTCCAGGCGTTTTGTGAGAATTGCTATCTAAAAACAAACGTGCACAGTAAAAGAAAAAAAGTGTCTGAAAAGAAAGCAGTTAGTAACTGAAAAACAACAAAACAAATGAGCAAAGCAGTTCATTCCTCAGAAATTCTATCACGCTTTCATTCTTGTGTTCCTCAAAGTCCAGCTGTGGCTGTTTTATTTATTTATTTATTTACAGCTACTAAGGAAAATGTGGCAGTGTGAGAGTATAGTAGGAACTCACTTCTTTAAAGTATCAGAGCTTTATTGTTCCATTGCAGTAAAACCATACAGTATATACATAATTATATGAGCCAATAAATTAAATATTTCCATTACAAGATTGCTCATCCTTCTCAGAGTACACAAAGAAATGGATCATCATCATCACATCATCATCATCAGTATTGGGCAGTAACATGAAACTAGTAAAAACTTAACTGTATAGTATTTTTTTCCAGTAAATAGAAAAGTTAATAATTACTAACAGAATTTCAGTAATAATATTACACTTACTACAAAATTAAATTACTCCCTGTTACCATGCTACTTTTATTGATTCTTGCATGAAGCTTGTAAAACCAGTTGTGGCATGCTGCAAACTGAGCAAGTGCAGAGAGCAGCAGCTAGCAGGTTGTCTCAGACAACGGAAACAGACGCACTTGCTCAATATTTGGAAAGATGCTCTTTATGGTGCATAAATGGTGGGAAGGTAGGAAGATTCTTTCCACGACTATGTCTCCACAACTGCTGACATCTGGACTGTCAACCATAAACCTTAGGGTGACTGTTCACAGGATTAACAAAGTTTGTGCTTCAAGCTGCTGGACAAACACCACTCATGACGACGCTGGTGTGAGATCAAATTGATCCATTGATGGACTCTCAAGCCAAATAATAGCACCTGTTTCCAGACCGTTCAAACTTTGTGCAGGTGTTTAAAATGGACCAGCCTGCTAAATTTGACCAGAAGGAAGATGCTGCAGAGAGAATCAAAAGATATTTATGGAGCTCACAAATGAACATGATGATGATTACTTTATTCTCCAACCTCAGTGCAGATGTTCTTCACATATTGCCCATTACTTTTACAGATTCATATCTATAGTTTTAAGCCTAAATTCCTGTTCCCTCAGGACCAGTAATACCACAAGGATAAAGCGGTATAACTTCAACTGTAAAGATCAGTGCTCATACTATTACAAGTTATGCTGCAGGTTGTATTAATCTTATGTAAATAGGAATTCAGTTGTGCTTCTTCAGGCAAAATGAGGAATACAGACTTTCTTGAAGGATGAGCACAATACTACTCATCACACAATGCATTTGTAGCAGTCAAACCAGATTCAATTTTTCAAATGACACTTTGGGAATATTTTGGGACTGAATAAGATGATCTGAGATAAATATTGTGTTTCTGATTTGCTTGTACAGATCTCAGTATTGTTGGTTTATGTTATTCAGCTCATCTTCTCCTGCACATTCCGCTTGAACGATCCAAGACATTTGTATTCAGTGTCTTGGACAAATACGAAGAAAAAGAAAACAAATGCAAATCTGCACACCCGGGGATAAAATTCGACGGACTTGTTAAAAATAGATCTCTTGGTGGAATTTTAAAGCAAAAGAAATGTTGGAGAGTTCAGGGTTCGATGACAATTGGCCATCTATGCAACATCAATTATACCTCCTTATAAAATGAAACAGTACAACAGAAAAATCACAAATCCCTATTTAAATACATTGTACTGCAGCAACTCCCAATGGCCTGTTGGATGGTGTGAGCTTAAATAACTGACATAAATTACTTGGACAGAGTAGCTAATAATAGTTAACATTTAACATAGCAGTAGTTTTTCCCACAGCTAATTCAAAATAACTTGACAAAAAAGTGATTGCTCTTACATTATACATTATAAATGAATAATTACATAATGGATAATACATTTGTGATCTTTTTTTATGCATTATACATTTTTTTATGCATTATACATTTCTAAACAAAAACAATTCTGAGGCTCAAGATCTATACTAGCTTTAAAACAAAAGACAGCAACATTAAAACAAAAAAGTAAGACTGGAATGCTAATTTGAATGTAAGTGCATTGTGTACTTTGTTGGACAGTGCTGTATTGTAGTAATTACTGTCTATAATTGCATTTTACATCTCTCTAACATTGTTCAGCTGTGTAAAAATTGTTATTATTGTTGTTGTGATACCACTTGCAATTTTTAGCCATTGTTCTATAATGATTCTACCATTTTATTGTACAGCCTATCATAAATGATGTTTTCCTGTGTGATGCATCTGTGGGGCCCCTGTAAACCCGTCATTGTCACCAGTCTTTCACTGGGATCAGTGTGAATGTTGACGCTGGAGAGTGGATGTGGAACAAAGAGGGGATCTGCTGTACGTCTTCAAAGTGTGATCACAATGAAAGTAGCAACAAACTGTAGAAAAAGAACCGAGCAAGCCCCCGTGAAGTCACATATAGCAGGAGTGTTGAACACTAGTCCTTAAGGGCCTCAGGTATTGACCAGTGAGGTACTACAGGAACTGACACCCTTGGGGTCCCTGGAGCTTTCTCATAGCTGGGTCCTGGTGGAGATCCAGCAAAGCTCCTCATTCTGAAAAGTTGGCTCAAGGAGTCAGCTGTTCCGGCTGCTGCCAAGGCAACAAGCTATAGAGACAAAAACTTTTTTTTTTTAAACTAGGCTGTAAATATATATTTATTTCTGGTTCAAAGTTAACATGGAGGGAAATGGAGACTGAGGGGTAGAGAAATGTCCATTTGAATAGGTACACAACACAAGAAAAAGTACACACCCACTACATTTGCAGAGACACACCACCCACTACAAAGGTGAGGATGGTTGCCCCTCAACAGTCCAATATACACAAAACACTGAGGCCAAATCTGGGGCTCCCTCTGGGACAGTAATTTAACTGGACTGTATTTCCTTTGTATACAAACATGCTGTTGTTATGTTGTTCTTCTACAGCTGTACAAATAAAATAATGTACTTTTAACATGACTCATGGCACTATTGTTCAAAAGGAGGCCTGGATATGAGTGGACACTTCAACACAACTGTGGAAGCCTGTGACCTGTGTTCAAGAGATACTAGACACCTAGTTTGCCAACAAAAAAACAAACAAACACACACACACACACTCACAGCTTTGAGAGGCAAATGCACTGAAGCTGAAAATTGGCAGGAATGTGAGAGGTTTGCTCTGATATGATCTATGAGATGAAGCAGTGAAGCTTGTCTCTCCATATAATCCAACATGACAGCAGCATCTCTAGCCACTTCTAATCCATTAATCACACAAAAACACTTTCACACATACACACATTATTATATTCCCAGTCATGTACTCCCACACAAACAAAGATGCACACTTACTCCAGTGAGGCGTTGCATCAACTGAACTTTTGCAATTAATTGATAAACCTTTTACCTGTAAAAAGAGACGTTTCCTATCCAACATAATCCGTCTTCTTAATCTTTATATCGCACAAGGTAAAGTTTGCTGAGAATACAGCAAGGGTACTTTAAAGTTTAAAAAAGTGACTTTTGTCTAAGATACCATGATATATTGTAGGCACAGAGCAAACTCAGTACAGCTACAATAATTAGATCAAAGTGAGACATCATCTGTTTGAATATCCTGCATTGCATAATTAACCCAAATCCTTCAAAAAATAAAAATAAAAAATAAAACCTGCTATTATAAAAAAGTATGCAAATGTCTAAATGCTATTTCCCAGTGGAGATTTGTACTCTAGACTGAACCAGAGGCATTTTCAGATTAATATTTTGAAGCTGGCAGAAAAATTGCACAAATGAACATGTTTGTTCAATCCGTGGCATGTCCAAGTATTCTTCGGCAAGACAGTGCTCTCGAGACATTGACTGGTGTGTGAGTGTGTGTATGACAGAGATGAAGCACTACACCAACTAAATCACTGTGTAGACTAACTGCTGTAGGAATGTGTGTGAATAAATAAATGTGACTTATACAGCACTCTGAGTGGTCAACAAGACCAGAAAAGTGTTATATAAATGCAGTCCATTTACCATGTAATGAGATAAAGACATGTAACTGTAATTTTGAAATGTTTAAGCATTAGATCACACCAATGCTGCAGTTAATAGAGATAAAACTAGTAATGTGGGGGTCTTAGGCAGCTCTATAATGCAGGTCTTGTACTGTTTGTATCAGCAGTCAAACGGATGTGTCCTTTCTCTTTAAGCCTTCTATCTGGACACTGCACTTTAGATATCCCAACAACAGCTTAAGAGAGATCACTATCAACTAAATTTTTCATTTTCTCTGCCAGACTGATGGGTGTTAATCTGAGGATTTTTCACCTTGCTGAAGAGATGGGACTCAAAGTCTGACTGTTCTTTCACAAGCTTGGTGATAGTAAAAAAAAGCTCAGTGGAATTTGTCTCTACATGATGTAGTTTTAGTTTTTTATCTCTGGCCTGAATAACTTGATGAGTTTGTGGACTTGTAACGTCCATCCATCCATTTACTATACCCACTTAATCCTGAACAGGATGACAACGGTCTGCTGGAGCCTATCCCAGCTCATTATAGCTGAAAGGCAGGGGTAGACCCTGGACAGGTTGCCAGTCTGTCGCAGGACCACATATAGAGACAAACAACTATGCACACTCTCACACACACCTGTGGTCAATTTAGAATCCCCAATCAATCTAACATACATGTTTTTGAACTGTGGGAGGAAGCTGGAGTACCCGGAAGGAACCCATGCAAGCACAGGGTGAACATGCAAATTCCACACAGAAAGACTCAAACTACTGTTGCCCCTTGCTGTGAGGCAACAGTGCTAACTACTAAGCCACTGTGCTGTTAAACTTGTAACATTTTCCTCTTAATTCTTTTAGATGTGTCTGTCAGGGGAACAAAAGAAAGGAGAAGGTCCTGTGTCCTGGAACATCCTGGTGCACTGCTTCTTTTATGATATGGTAAATCTATGTAAATTGGACGTTGCCCTTGTGAATCTTTATAGACACATTTTCACTAGCAGGAGTTCTGGGCAAACCTGTCAGACAGGAACCTCTAGCAGGGTCCTCATACCCTTCAGTTGGCATGTCTCCATTACACAATAGTGCCACACAAAAACCATGACTGAACAAATAACACGCCTGACCACGGGGTGGCCATAATGCACATTTTTTTGGTCTTCACAATGATCAACAGCATAAAAGGAGAGAAAATAGAAGAATGCAGCAAAAGAAGACAGTAAATAAGGGATGCTACATGCATTTTTGTTTACTTGTTTTTGGCATACACTGCAGTGGTAGCAATAGATTTAAAGGAGACCCCCCTGCTGGACCTCTATATTAGCATAATACATCAACAAGGCTGAACTGACTCGTTAGCCCATCCATCATTTTTTTCCTGTAATTTCCAACTTTATAAAATGTACTTACAGCAAAATGTTTTTGGTCTAATACCTGAAAATCTACCCAGAACCCCCATGAGTGGAAACGTGCCCTATGTCGCCAAACACATTTGCCAAAGACTTCATGAACATGAAACACAGCATGAGTTAGAAATGTTTTGATGCACAAACAGTGCAGGAGGTTGGAATCACAGATGGAGTTATGGAGAGTACTAATAACACACACACTCACACACACACACACACACATACTTGAGTTATCAAACTTGTAAAATAAATCTTTTCCATTTTTTATACTGTTGCCTACCCCTGTCTTGCATTAAATGAGCTGTATGTGCCACTGCCAGTGGTTCCAGCTGAAAGGCGAAGAATGGTAGGTGGACTAAAAAATGTGAGATTGTCTTTGGAATGCTGTTTAAAAAGCAGTTTGTAAGTCTTGTTGATGTTGATGGGCCACTGCTGTTTATCAAGGCCTGCTGGGCTGCGGACAGTGTGAGAAGGGACCCCTTCATTTCTTTTTTCACTAAAAGTATGCAGTTTTACAACTGCATTTACATTTTTTTACACTTTTACAGAATTTATGTCATATTTCATGTAAAATGACAAAAAATAAAAAATGACAGAATTTCCTGCAAATTAAAACAGACTCTGTATGGCTCTTGATTAATAATAAAGAACTGTATGATTTTGGGTTGAGACCACTTCCACTAAGCAAAAACAAAATCTTGCATTAATTTCAAGTGAACCAAAGCCAATCTGTGTGAAAATATACTTTGTGTTGCCTTTGGAGGTTGTTGATCATCAAAAGAAAAAAAAAGAATATAGTTTTTTTTTAAATCATATACTGCACATTGTGGATATAGTGCATTCAATTTGCTTTCGTTACTGGTCATGAGTCACGGTTGTCACTAACATGACACAACAAAAGGGACTATGCTTTTAGGGCACAGCCTGAAACCAGTCACTGCAATCACATGACCAACTTGGTAGGTCACATGATGCTTCAGATTATGGGATAAAGTGTGCAAGACAGATAGATAACCTCATACTGGAAATTTTTCACAGATATAGCAAACCATCTTGGAATTATTTCCAGAATGCAAACTCTGAAATTGCTCTCATCCTTCTAACTGTATTCTTGATTTAGACACAAACAATGGTATGCACTAGTGGAGTATATTATGGTTTTGAAAACTGCCTGCAGTTCATTTTGAAATATCTGTTAAACAAATGTTTGCTCATTACAAAAAACAGGCCATCACAACACAACTGAGTGACTCACATGAAATGGTATTGTTTGACTAAAGCAGGTTTAACACTAGAACCGCCAGCTTTCTAGTGCTGAAGCCTTTTCACAGACTGCCAGATTTAATTTCATTGCTAGGGTACAGAAATCAATTTTTGAAGTTGAAACTTTTGTGTTTACACTTTTTCTCCTTCATATCTGTGTGTGAGCATGTGGCATGTAGGTGGGTGGACTGATATCGCAACTAATTGTTTAATTTTTTAATTTAAAAATTTATTACCCATTATCCTGTAAAGTGAAAAACAACTAAGTTTTAATATATAAAATATGTTCACGACACCAGCATACTCCTTAAAACATTTTGTTACAAACTAAATATCTAACAAACATGCAAAACACGTGGTCCAAACAGAAAATAATGTCCATATGTGTCCATGGATAAATCTACTGTTTCTCTAATTTCTGTTGAGGGTTATTGGGTTTATAGTATTATTATTTTCATAATTGCTTGATTATCTATCTAATGAGAATATATATATATATATATATATATTCTCATTATATATATATATATATATATATATATATATATATATATATATATATATATATATATATATATATATTCTCATTAGATATTCCAGTTAGAGTGATGTTTGCTCTGAAGTGGGCATCAGGTGGCTTAGCTTCAGCAGCTGCTGGTTGCTCTGTTGAGAGAAACAGCATATAATTCTTTATTCGTTTCAGTAATTTCAGATATTCAGGCTAGAAAATCAATTTGTATTTACAAAATCATGTCTGTGTAGAAACCCTCCCTACTTTGCATGGACATTGTGTGTCTAACTGCTGCAGATATTTTTTTTTTCCCCCATAGGGACTAGCTTAGAGTTGGAGTTTTTCATCAATCCAGTCCAAAACTTCTCCTCGATCACTCCCTGGCTCATTTCTTGCAAAATTTGCAAAGTTTCTTCTACAGTGTACAGTGTTTTTTTTTCTTTTCCCTCTGTCCACATTTGTTTTTGTGCATGTGTTTGCTAGTTCCCCAAATCTGATCAGCAAAACAGTGATCCTCTTGCTTCTTCTCTTTGTCTCCCTCTTCAGATCAGGGTACACAGTGTAATATAAGGAAAACAAGGGTGAAATGCACTTCCCTGAGAAAATATCCCACAAAAATAAAATGCAACGATCTCCAACGTAGCAATAACTCTGAACCGCTTGTGCTGTAAATGACGGGACCACTGTGGCATCCAAAGAATAGGTGCTCAGAAATTGTGTTTATTTTATTTTAATAGGTTAAAAACTCCAGAGAGAGTGAAATGCCTATATTTAGGAAAAGCCAGGGAGTGACAGACCTGTAGATTTTATTTAGACAAAGTTATTCACATAGTAAAACCCCTAACCGTCCATGAAACTGCCTCAGCAGTTCTAGTGTTAACAAAGCAGCATGAGTCAGCATTTTTAAAACTGACTTAGTGAATTAGAGGCAGTTTAAGTGAGACAGTTTTAGCTGCTTTTGAATGGCAATCTCCTTTTTCATCACAAATTTACATCCACATTACTTTTGAAAAGCCTTTGGTGGATGTTGCACGTCTGTGGAATTACCCTTCAGAGTGAACCCAACAGAGCAAGCAGCAGGGTGAAATTGTACACTTGGTCTCTGAAATTTTGAGTTGATAGCTGACTATCATCTCTTGCTTCTTAGAGACCTGAACTTGACACAGAGTAATTTCACACATAGCAATAGAAATACTGCTCTCTTCTTAGGGAAAATGCCTGGGGCATTCAAAATCTAATTATACAAGTGATTTAAGATGAAAGACTGTACTTAAACTCTACCACAAAAAAAAAAAAAAAATCCAAGTGTCAGTTAATGTTTATTCATGTCAGGTAGAAAAATTCTGGGAAGGAAAAGAAGGTAATCTCAGTTTTTTTTTGTTTGTTTTGTTTTTTAACAATTAAGATACGATGTTAAAAAGTATTGAGACTTCTAAACTTCTATTAGGAATTACAATGATACATGAATCTTGAACATAGGAGATAGACATAGCCTTCCATCTAAATAAAATAAAGGCATTATCTAAGTACTTTAATCCTCCACTCTGTCTATTTGCTTCAGGGGATGTGGCCTTTAAGATAAACCCTAATATGACTTTGTACAGCTTATTAGATGAAAATTGGCAGTGGGCATATAGATTCAATTCACAATATGTAGTCGAGACCCTGGAATGAACACAGTTTCTGTGTGGAATCATTTTGACTGTAGTACGTTGAACAGGGTGAAGACAAAATTGAGAACTTTACTTTAAATATTCAAAGCTGAAGAAGATAAGAAGATGTGTTAACAAATAATGAATAACTTCAACTATGTGTTTCCTGAGAATCAGCAAGACTCCGTATTTTTTAGACAGCAGCAAGATTTATACGCTTTGGATCACTGTGCAATTATGATTAGCCAATTGTCAGTTAATGAAAATAATTTGTTTTTAAAAAGTCAGTATGCTTGGCGCTACCGGTCCATTAGTTACTTTTTGTGTAGCTTGAAAATAAGTAAAAAATGATAAATTAATTCCTCATTACTTAACATTTACTCTTTGTTACTGTGTCCCTAACAACCTAAAGTGAAGCATCATACTGATTAGCTGTTAGTTCCCCATTATAATTATATAAATAACAGTTATTTATTCATTTCCTCTCAGTGTTTAAGTTAATGTACACACAAAAATGATAAAGTGAGCTTTGCTCCATTTTTAAAGTGACTTAGAATTAACCACAACAGTTAGTGACAATAGTGGGTCCCGAGTTCTGGAGAATTTTAGAAGTCAGTGGAATGAAATAGTTCTGCAAGCAAAGTCTGCTCATACCAGTGAATTAACATGATGTAGGTGTGACAAATGTCATAAATAGGATAATAGATTTCACAATGGTATATTATTAGAAATTAAAGAATGGAATGCGTACTAACTTGGGTGTGTGTTGAGTTGTGATCAAGCGGTGTTTTTATGTATCACATGTACTTAAAAAAAAAAGTTGTTATTGATACAAATTCAATTAATCTTGTTGCACTGGTTTGACGAGAGCAGAGTTGGTTCCTCTCCAGCTGAAAGGTTGTTGGATCAATCCCCTGTCCCATCATGCATAAAAGGTCCCTGGGCAAGACACTGAAACGTATTGCTCAGATTACCTCAGTCATTTATGGTGCTGATCCAAAGCCTGGATAAATGAGGTTTGTCACGAACAGCGTCTGACATAAAAGTCAATACCACATTAACATGCACAGCATGATAATCTGCTCTGGCGACCCTTACAGAAGGAAAAAGTAAAAAATAAAAACAAATCAAAGAAGAAGTAAGAAACAATGATTTTGATGATCCATTTGGTGGGAACGAGTGGGAACGATCCGGCACAACCAAATAATTGTTTGTCAATCAAATTTATTTGAAACAAATTTACAATGTAAAATTCCTTATATCAGCACCATGGGATTGCACGACCTTTTCCGCTGAAAAAATAGTTTATCCATGTTTATCAAAAAAGCTGCTCTGGTAAAACAAATGCAACAGACAAAAGATTGATAGAATATAGACAACCTTATAATTTTATTTTAATAATCTAGTTATCTTATTTCTCATACATGTAGGTAAGGTAGCTGTAGCTGTCATTCAGAGAAGAAAATGTTTGCTTAAACTCTGGGTAGACAGACTGTGCTTTGAGGACTAAGATTTTATGTATTCTGATATTGAATCAAGTGCTTAGAATGACCATGTGAGGTCACAAAAGAGCACGGGTCCAAGATTACAAAAAAGAGATGAAAGTGACAGCTTCTAATATAGCCAACATGACAAAGTTGGTAAAAAGGTGAAAAGTCACAGTGTACTGTCTGCATGTCTTATTATATGCAGTTATTTTCTGAAGTAAAATGAAAAAAGAATGTTATCCCTTCTCTGCTGAAAGTGACATCACTAGCATTATAGAATACACTTTTAATTGCCTCTTGGACTAAAATTGGAAATAAGCTTTTTTTTTTTCCCTTGAAAAAATTTCAAAGTTGCATTCTTAGAGAGGTGGTTCGGAAGTTTATATTTTTAGAATTACTTGGCTGAATAATTTTATTACTAACAGGGATCTCTCCTGTAAAATATGGCCACACAGAGACAGATTTCTGTATCTACCTTATCTCTGATTCCTGTTTCTTCCTGTTGTAAAGCTTTAGCCCTGGTTTTCACCACATGTTTTCTGAACAAATTAAAGCTTCTGAATGTCTGAACTTGGAATGAAGGAATCTGAGCATTCAGTGTCCCAACTGTGTAGAGAATAGCTGGAAGCTCACTAATAAAAACATTGTCTGCATGGATGCTGTTGCATGGATAAGCGATTCATTAAGAAAGCCAGCTGTTCCATTTCTGTTTACTACCAACGATTTTACTTTGAAAGTTTGGTAGACCTGTTTCATAAATCTTGCAGGTTTTCTGTAAAACCTTCATGAATGTTTCTTTTCATGACCTTACTGCACCCAAGGTAGAGTGATGTCTTTGCCTCTGTCCTTTGACTTTGAATACACCTGTAATAACTGTGCTTGATGTCTGAATACACACTTTAAAATTGCTCCATTATCGTTCTTGGATGAACAACCTAAGAAAGCCATCTAAACCCCAGCTGTTGCCATGGGTACCCCACCAGTGGATTGCTATGACATCCCTGGCCCAAGGAAAACCTAGATGTAACACAATTTGGAACTTTCCATTTTTCGCAGCCCCAAGAAAAGCCAGCTGCAAGTCGGGAATAAAATGTCAAAATAGTACTTTGTTCTATCAAAACCCAGCAACGATCCAGCAGCAAACATTGCTAAACAACATTAAACTTTACTAATAAAGATAAGAAAAGAAACAAATGAGACAGCCCTGACCTGAGCTCCTAAATCAAAAAACAGGGGGAAACAAGATTAAGGAAAACAAAAGGGTTTCTCACTCCCACCAGACTGTTCCTCAGTCAGCTGATTGCTACAATTGTTGAGAAAAAGCACAAACAGCACGCAAACACAATTTGAATTTTGTATCTGTCACTGCCTGTTCCATTTTCTATAGCTGCTTTTTCTGCTCAGGCTTCAAGGGGGGCTGGATCTTTTTCCTACATCCAGTTAGACTCCTCATCCTCTGCACCACATGAGATCATTTATTTTACTTTGTGCTTTATATTGAATGCAGAGGGTTGGGGAAATGAAGACTCTCTTCCTGATGCGAGACAGGATTACACCTGTTTGGGTCCAGCATTGCAAGAGCCAACTCTCACTGTAAAGTTTTAAGGTCTAAGAGAAAAACATTTCCACATCTGTACAATTATGAAAAATGCTTTTTAAAAAATGTCCAATAAATATTTCAGAACAAATATGACTAATTTTGTTTCAAGAAAATTTCTGACTCTAACTTTAAAGAAAATCTTAATTTAAGGTTATTTGTGAAAAAAAAAACAATCCACAAATTGTATGCTTTCCCAGCCTCTTACTTTTAAACACTATTGACAATTCCACCCAATATTCCTTCCTCTTCTTCATATACCCACATCCAGAGAGGATATCTGCATCCCAGTCAAGCAGCAAAAAGTGAAATAGTGACAAATCCTACTTGGTCAATACAATGGCAATCATGGAAAGGCAGAATTTGTTAGCCAGTAGTGATCTGTTTTAAACCAAGCAACAATATTTTCCTAACCATAAGCAAATATGTGTGCTTGAACCTAAGTACGCATATTTTTTTTTCCAAATTTCAGAAACTGAAATAGAACCAAAAACAAACAAAAAAATATTAGGTTTGATAGTGTACTATCTTGGATTGCCTGCTTGACAGGCATATTTAATTTCAATAATAAACCCCCTCTGTCCAGGAAAATATTATTCTATGCAGTTATTTAAGCGTGAAGTGCATGAAAAAATGAAAAATATGTGTTTTACGACATCATTGGGATTTTTTTTCTGTCACTGTGTGAATATATAAGCACAGTTTTAGAGAAGTGGCCTAAAGAGAATCAGTGGATAACTCGTCAGATTGATCTGCTTGATGCTTTTTTTAGTCACAGAGGATTGGAGCCTAACAAGACTGTTAGCAGAAGAGCTGCAGGGTAGCTGATCACAGGACAACACGGAGACAAACGACCATGCATACTCACCTAAGGATGATTTAGGTCCCAGCCTAGTCAATTACTTGCCCAAAGCATAGACTTAAACAATTTAGGCTGGACAAGGCACAAATTGACAAGAGAAGACAGAAGTTCTTGGTTGGGGACAAGATTTGAACCAAGAACCTTCTTAACGTGCAGTGACTGTGCGAACAAATGTGCTGCCCTAATTTAGTAATATTAAAGGTGTAACTCTTAAATCATTCTTTTCTCTCTCTCTCTCTCTTTACCTTCCTCAAATAGGCAGACATGGTCTTGTGCTTTATGCAGTTTTTTTTTTTTTTTTTTGCCTGAGTTCTGTCCTCACATCCTCCCAGTCAGCTGACCCAGATGACCACATCACATAAGGCTGGTTCTGCTGGACATCTCCTGTTTAAGGTGAGTTTTTCATCTCTACTGTGACCCACTATCTTACACACGCTCCTGAAGGGGGAATTAATCAAAGTGAAGATTAGATCAAACCCACTAATTTTCTTTGCTTAGATAACCCTTTATGTATTGGCATTTTATAAATACCACTGCTGGGATCCAGGGATAGTAGACTGGCTCAGAACACCATAGTCCGGCTGTCTTCACCCAGTCACTGGGAATCATGGCCACTCAAGTCAAAGTGAATTATCCTGCCGGAGGCCCCACCACATTATTTCTAGAAGTAGCTTTCCACTTCTTTACTTCAAGTCACACACAAGTCAGTTAACAATGTTAACCTTTGGAGGCCGTGTATACAAAGGGTTTCAAAAAAGGTTACAGGTTTCTATTAGCAGAAAGGACAAGACATTACATGAAATAGCTTCATTTTTTGAATTAGAGGGTAAGTGTTATGTCTTTAAAGTCACTCTATGTACCAATCCCACATCTGACCACATGAGGGCAGAATTTCAAGAAAATTCACATGTTGGCTTCTGTCGTGGGACACAATAAATGCTCCTAGTGGGACAAATTTGTACTGCAAAATGTGCCAAATCATTCCAACGTATTTGCACAGTATTGTTAGTGGTTCTGTTGTCAACAGATTGGATCTGTTTGCCCCCATGTGGTCAAGATGTATCATTACTACATAGAGTAGCAAGCAGATTACTTTGTCAGAATCCAAATCAGAATCACTTTATTGCCATTGCCAGTAAACAGGTTTACAGATTAGGAAATTGCTCTGATGTGGGGGTGCAGATAAAAACATGGAATAATGTAAAGTAAAAACATAAAAAATATACATACACGTGAATAAGCAAGATAACTCAAGATAAAATAAAATACTCAGAATAAGTTGAAGAGGGAAAAAATCTACAATACATACATGTGTAAACAATAGAAGGAGCATAACATCTTGAAGCAGTTGCTGGGGACCTGAGGTCCCTCTGAGGATGGAGCTAAAATGTGGCACAGCGGAATTGCTGCAGTTGTCTGTTGGGACTCAAGTTAAAGTAAAGTTGACTGTTCTAAAATGAATTATAATTGATTTAAAATTACTCCACTTAATAGAAATGGATTAAATTGGATTTTTTTTCATAAGGCTATTAGCAGAAAGGACTATATTTAATTTGACGTGAAATTATCTTGCACACTTTACCTGTAAAGTTCACTGAGATCAGATTTGGAGTGAATTCGTTCTATATATAAAATGAATTAAATTCAACTGAAGCCATAGAGATAACTAAACTGACCCGAAGAATGACAAGACATCCAACTTTTAGTGAAATACACCAGTACGGTAGTTTGTTGCATTTGAGAAGCTAGAACCAGGCATTGTACAGTAATTGGACTTCTAGTTTCAACTTTGAACGCAAGACTCGTGTGTTCTGAGAGCCTCGATGGAGCTTGTTTAAAAAACTGTTGTAGCTGCAAGAAGAAAATGCCAGAAGGTGGGTTGTTTGTCCTGTCAGCACCATATTAAGCACCTTACACCTTCTCAAGGTACCTTAAGGGACTGGTAAAGCGAGGGAGCCTCTCGCTGCGATTGGTAAAAACAGCAAAAAGGTAATAGCACAGAGGCTGCAGCTACTGTTTGCCACTATTTGTTCACATAATGCTGAATTAGCTCCAAACTATCAGAAATTTCAAACTGTCCTGTTTGAAATCTCGAGTGTGTCCTCTAATTTGTACAAGTTTGCATTGGTTATTTTCTAATCAAGTGTTCATTTCCACTTATTAGCAGATTTCTGGAGTGTTAAGGAGCTAAAGATATGCTTGTCAGGATCTATCCTCTTGAGTGATATGGTGTGGCGTGTGGGTGTTTTCGAATGTGGGCAGACAGCTGTGACTGTAAATGAGCGTGTGTATTCGAGCGTACAGTATAATCCTTCGATAAGTGTTTGTGCCAGTGACTGACATGTCCCTCCAGTGCTCCAGTAATAACCTCTGCTTGTTACTGTCCTCATGTGACCCTCAAGGCTGTTCCTCTGTCTCACAGTGTTTTTGTGCGATGTTCAACTGGCATTTAAATGCAAAATATATAGTGGCTACTCATTTGCATTTCAGAGACCTTTTAACTTTTAACTGGGTTTCCTTTATGGAAATGCAAATGATCTTAATCTTTTACTGTTGCACAGAAGACGCTTTATTTGCTGTATTCCCATATGAAATTTAAATGACAAGACATAACAAGTAAACAAAAATTTAAATAGTCACAAGTAGAATGGTATGCAAAAAAAACATGTTGTAGAAAAATAGCATTGAAGATATAACAGAATTTCTGTATGGGAAAATAAATGAATAAAAAACAATCTTCTGCAAACTACACTAGGCTGCATGACCACACTGGGGTTGGGAATTTTGACAAGCTCAGTATGATGTAATTAAATGATTCTCTGTCACTAATAGGAGACTGCCATCCAAACAACAGTTGGCAAAGCCCCCTATCATGGTTTTGGTTTTGGATTAGTTCCTGTTTTATTTTGAAAGCCTGTGTCCTTATGTTTAGTTACTTTGACTTCCCTTGTTCCAGTCTGGCCTGATTGTTTGCATCTGTGTCTCCTCAGTCATGTGAGCATATCTTGTCTTGTCTTTCCCTTCCTCGCTACTGTTTCTGCAGTGTTGTCGCTCTGGCTGGGGGTGAGAAGACGAGAAGAAACCAAATGATTCTGGCTGACTGCCCAAACCATAAATACACCCCACTAATTGTGATCCTGCACTTTCAAGATTGTGTTGTTAATAACAGTTTTATATGTTTTGGTGGCAGCAATCAGACAGACTTTAAAGACGCATTTTTAAATAAGTTTGAATCTCATGTGTCAATAAAAAATGGAAACCTTACCATATCAGTATGTATTCCCAGCACATAAAGATTTGTCATTTTTTTTGACATTCTTCAGTTTGTAACACAGTTAGTTGAAATCAAATCTACACAAGAAAAAAAGTGTACTTGCTGTTTGTGCTCAGCTGATCATCACATTGCTATCATCTGGACCAGTCCCTATAAGGTTATGCCACTGATGTCTGATGTTATGCTGGTCAAATATTATTCCCTACAAATGGCTTTTTAACAAATTCAAGGGTCCTCAATTTCTGCTGTGCAAACACATAAGAGAGAGCGATTCTTCTGCCAGTATTTACTGGAACTATATTCTGAAAGAACCTATCGATAAAGCTCAAGATCACCATCACACTAATGTCTGCTTCAGGGGCTTCAGGGGCTGATAGAAGAAAAGACCTTCACCTCAGAGCAGAGCTTTATGGCATAGGTGGTCTGAAATGTCTTTCCACTTCACTCTGCCAAGGTGTTAAGCATCTCCTGACTCAACCATTCACTCCCTCACCTGCTGTGATCCATCTCAGTTGCTTACCTTTTTTTTTTTAAGATTTGTGATTAAAGCTAAGCTGAGACCTGAAGGTAAAGTTAGTGTTGAGAAACGAATCAAAACCTTTTGAAATTCTTGTCTTTGCTGACCTCCAGTGGTTTTGTTTACTCCGTTGAAGTATTGGTCTATTGGAGTTAGATTTGGTTAAACTGCCTCAATAGAATACAGCTCTCAGAGCATGCAACACAGACTGCAAAGTTTCTTTATTGACGAACAGTAGGTTTCTCACTACACAGTACGGAATGCTGAGTAACGTGTGCTGGCATGTAATATCCAGACAGAACTCCATCATTCCACAAGGAGAAAGAATATTCACACATGAAAAACATTTAAGACTGCCAGTCCTCATCCAATGCCAGACAATGCAATCTTCAGAAGACTTAAGCAGAGAAGAATCTACAATCTACAGCTCAGTCTTTTCAGATCCCAGTCTATTAAATACAAAGGTTGATAAAAGTACCATTACAAAAGAATGAAGAGGCATGGCTTTTCTGAAAAAGCCTCTTCACTCTAAAAGGAATGAAGCAAGATTTTTCTTTCAAAAGAAAAGGTACACTAAACAAACCTCAAGGCTTCTGGAGCAATGCCCTGAGTACAGAAAAAGCCAATATGAAGATGTAAGGGCAAAATGCATTGTGTGACAATTGGAAAAGAACAAAAGAGAGATGGATCTTCTTTAACATATATTGTGTGTGTGTGCGTGTGTGTGTGTGTGTGTGTATAAATAACTTTTGAAAACAATACTGGTTTTAGCAAAATGCAAAAAAGCATGCTTAGATTGATCAGACAGCAATAGATGAA
Organism: Zenarchopterus dispar; assembly: GCA_028564865.1. Classification (NCBI taxonomy): domain Eukaryota; kingdom Metazoa; phylum Chordata; class Actinopteri; order Beloniformes; family Zenarchopteridae; genus Zenarchopterus; species Zenarchopterus dispar. Next base: position 11,244,224 of record JAOWBL010000004.1, read on the forward strand.
AAACAAATGTGGTCTAATATAATGCAGTGCAATATCATGTTATTGTGTATGGAGTGTGTGAGGCCATGTAGTGTGTGAAGAGGGTTATTGTTTGACAGAGTTCAACAGCCTGAAGACTTTGGAGATAAAACTGTTGCTGCAACTTTTATGTATTTTGCTCCTGAGGCTGTAGTATCCTTTTTGTGGGCCCTGCAGATAGAACAGTCCATGGTGGGGATGGGTGGAGTCCTCAATTATTTCTTTTGCTGATGTGAGACAATGTGTGTCTCCAGTGTCCCGGATGGGGGGTGAGGGGGACAAATTCCTGGTCATCTTTTCAGCAGGTCTCGCCTCCCTCTGCAGTCTTCCAGTCTATTGCAGTGCAGCTACCACACCAGACAGAGATGACTGGTCTTCCTGAAGTCCATAATAGTCTCTTTCTTTTTCTGACATTCAGGTCCAGATTGTTCTTTTGACACTAGCCCATTAGATGCTTCACTTCCTATCTGAAGTTCTGGTCATCGTTGTTCTGGATGAAACCCTCTACTGTCACATCATCAGCATACTTGACAATTTGGTTTAAAGTGGACCTGGTGCTTCAGTACTGTGTCATCAGGATGATCAGCAGACAGCTCAGCATGCAGCCTTTAGGAGACCCTGTAATTGAGAGGCTTCTGTTTCCCACACACCTTCACACCTTCTGGAACCTGTTAGCGAGGAAGTCTAGCAGCCAGTTATGCAGGGTGGTGCTGAAACCCAAAGGTGCCAATTTACTTACTAGGAGTCTGAGGATAATGGTGTTGATAAGCTGAAATTAACAAACAGCAACTACACATAAGTTCTTGTCCCCTCCAAGTAGTTCAGGTGTAGTGTTACAGAGGAAATGGCATCCTCTGTGGAGAAGTTTGGATAATAGCCAAACTGGTACAGATCAAATGTAGGAGGGAGTCTGGAACAATACTGCTGCTATATTAACGCCTCAAAACAATTCATTATGATGGCAGTCAGTGTTACTGTGGGATAGAAACTGAAGCAGGTTATTGTAGTGGGGTTTTTTTTTGTTTGTTTTGTTTTGGGTTTTTTTGTTTTTTTGAATGGAATGATGGCAGCAGTCTTTAAAAATGATTGTTTTTACTACAATAGCCTGGTTCGGTGAGGTGTTGAAAATTTCTGTGAGAAGTGAGGCCAGATAGTCTGCACACTCTTTAGCTACCAGTTAGGGATGCAAGGTAGGAGTGTTTGCTCATCAGGTGAGGAATTTCTTTCCTCACTTCCGTAGTGTTTAATGCCTCAAGTCTGCTGAAGTGTTGGTTCAGTGGATGTAGGAAGTCTGCATTACACTTGTTACTGAACGAACCAAAAATAGCTTCTAATAGCAGTGTCAAAAAACAAACAGACAGACAAAACAAACAACAAATCAACACAGTAGTGAAATCATAATGAATTCATAGGAAAACTTTAAACAAGTAAATATTTTAAAAAAATCAAAATAAAGTAAAATCAGGACAGAAAAACAATCTAAAAAAATATGCTGTATAAGATTTGTATGTAACAATGATACATTAGGATATGTATTTCTCTCTTTAACAATAAAAACAATAATTTGATAAGTATTAAAATCCCTTGTAATTACTCTGTGGCAAAAAAATATAGATAGTGGGTTTATGAGCCAGAGCCTTGGGTTGAATTAAAAAAACAAAACAAAACAAGATGTTTAAAATATGTTTAAAATATCAAGGCAATGATAATGCAAAACTGAATAACTCTCTGCAGTAGAGGGTAGGGAATTTAATTTTCGCACCACATTTACTGGACATGCTGATTGAGCAAATGTAGTCTTCCTAAATTAAGGTACCCGATCTCCCCTTGAAGATACTTTGGTCTTAACCCCTGCAGTTCTGGCACTGCTGGAGGAGTCTATGCAGGGAGGGGAGTTGCAAGTCCATGAATAATCCTGAGCAACAGGCATATTTCCAAAAAAGTAATGAAAAGCAAAAAAAGTTGTATTTTTCCACCATATGAGAGTGATTATATTCCCTTGGCTTCTTATCCAGAACTTTTACAATCTGTTTATATGGGGAATATTGTGGCTACTCATGATGGTCAGGTAGTTATACAGTATAACCAGTGTGGAAAAATCATAATATGAAGAAAAAAATTGTGATTGATGAAGACATTTGATGCCTGATGCTCTCAAGATCATTCAGGTTGAACATACCAATTGCAGAAAGGCATAACAGCGACACAAGGATGACTCTACAATCTGTGTAGAGGCTGGAATCAGTTGCAAGGACAATGAGACACGGCCCAGCAGGCCTGACACTGCTCATTTGGGAAAAACTTCCCAAAAACAATGGGCTTCCAAAGACAATGGTCCATAAGCCAGAGAGCAGTTGGATAGGCCATATTTCATATTTTG
>JAOWBL010000004.1:11246721-11258808 GCA_028564865.1 Zenarchopterus dispar
TGTAGAGGCTGGAATCAGTTGCAAGGACAATGAGACACGGCCCAGCAGGCCTGACACTGCTCATTTGGGAAAAACTTAAAAAAAGACACAATGAATAAAATCCCAAAAACAATGGGCTTCCAAAGACAATGGTCCATAAGCCAGAGAGCAGTTGGATAGGCCATATTTCATATTTTGTCACTCTATTTTAGGCACTAGTTTCTAAGCAAATCCTACTGCCGTGGTTAGCAGGCTGGAGAAGTCTGGCTAAAGGCCAACATCTCATTCCCCCTAAAGTCCTCCTCCAGCTGTGATAACATCACAAACTCCATTAGCAATACGCAATATAAAGGGAGTACAGCTACAGGAATACAGCTTTGTATGTCCAACAGTTACAACCAAAGAGAAATTGTATTTTTTATTTGCTATTTTTTAACACCATACTTTGTTCAGCATGGACCAAATAAAGCAGTCAGTGACTAGAGGCAATAAACACCTGTTGCTGACTGTGAAACTCAAAGTAAAGGTAAAGAGACCATCTTGTAGATTGAGGAACACTGTAATGCTTCGTGAAAGCAGACACTAGGGAGGATATATTGTGCCAATCCAGAGATCAGTGTGAATTCACAGCTGGAAAGAGGAGGCAGAATGAAGAGGGGCTCTCCAGTACACCTGTACTACATGATCAGTGTGTGGAAGTGGCTGTTGTTCCTGGCACTTAAAAATAAAGTTTAGCCTCTCATACATGAAACAGATCACCTGTGCCCTTTGTACTCCCATGTTTGTCTCTTTGACAGATTTAATTATGTTATTCTAAATACTTGCCAAACCTTTCTCTAGAGTTTCAGAGCATCAGCCCCACTGTGCTCTTTTAATGAGTGAGAGATTCTTTAAATTCTGTTTGGATGAACAGAATACTAATGAGTATTATTCCGCTTTGTTTCCACATACCTCCTCTTGCCTCACCATCTATCAAAGAGACGTGATTTGACAAATGAAAAACACAGGCTCCACATGAATTGAGAGGTGTAGTAGGAGTGCGCACAGAACTTTAATGGAAATTCTCCATTCATGCGCTAACATTTTCAGCTATATCGTTTTGCAGAGATTTAGTGAAATGGCACTTCATCCATCTCTGTATGTTAATCTGTCTCTAACTCAAAAAGAATTATCTTTGTCTGTTTTGTTCCTGTCTGCTTTTGCATCTGCCACTTTACTACAGGCTAAATAAATAATGTGGACAAGATCAAAAGATCTGAATGAAACAGCAAGCAGAAAAACAACCCTAAAGTCCTGAGAGGTTGAAGCCTAAGGATTATTTTATCTAGCAGTATAATCAGGTCAAAATTTTATTTTGTCTATGTCTAATCTACTGTGATTTATGTGCAGAAATGCTTCCATTTCTATTTTGCATGGCTCCAGCTAACCAACAACTGTTTAATTACCACAGTAAGCTTTCTGCAGTTTTCATTTTTAAGTTTTTTTTAAATTCATTCTATATTTTAACCCATTAACTCTTTGAAGTTTTATAGCATTTCATATACTTAACAGATTTTTTTCCTTTTACATATTTGCCATAATGTTACACACAAATAAGAAGTTAAAAACAATAAAAGTCCAATGTTAAAACTAAACTGAAGTCCCTAAACCACGGCCTTGTATTACAGGTAAATTGATTCTTTGTGATGTTTTTTGTTTGTTTGTTTTTGTTTTTGTTTTTGAGGGTGGTGGGGGGTGTAGTTGTTTTTTTTTTAATTCAAATTGAACTTTTAAAAAAATGTTTTAAAAAATCCCTTTTTTTCATTGATTTGTTTAGAGCTGACAGACATTTTGCAACTTGTGATTCTATATGTAGCTGTGGACTGAAAATATGAAGAAATATTGCAGAGAAATCCTCACCATGAAGTGAAAGTATAAAAGAGAATGTAAATCAAAACTGGCTCCTCAGCATCCTCACAAACACAAGTATTACTTTGGGTATTCTTCTCTGCCCAAATTACCTGTGACAGTAATCCAAGACACCACCACCCAATGAGACAGCAATGAGTCCAAACCGATTCGATGTGTTTAATATTCCTCTGGTTACTCTGGGAATGATTGGAGGCTTGAAAACAATGAAACCCTGATGAGAATTCAGAGGGAGGAAAGCTCAGCTTCAATCAGCATCACATAAAGAAAGTAAACAATAACAATTATAGTAATTAGAGTTAGTTATACTTCAGCTTTGCCACACTTAGAGGCTGAAAATAGATGGTTTAACGTCAGGGGAGTTGAGACTTCACACAAGACTGCCATCTAGAGGTCAAAGCCTCCCTTCACTGAAAGTAGACGTCTACTTTATACTTGTGACCTCCATTTTATTTTTAATTGCATTTGATGTTAATATCCTGTAACAGAGAAAAGTGACCCTGTGTGCAGATGTATGCAAACATCTGTACACCTGTGAGAATTTTTTTTTTTTTAGATTTCTTATTGACTTTGAATTGAAAAGAATAATTCATAAACCCTGCAAAATTGGATAATACAAATAAAACTTTATGAACTTTGAGGACACAATTACCTCATATTTAATTCATGAAAATCTCTATGGTATGTGATCTGAAATCATAAGTTATTGAAAATGTTGTGGCTGAAGAATTCCTTGACAGATTTGAATGAAAACTAGCACTTATGATCCCTTCTACCTTTGGGCATGCCTGGGAATCTAAAAAAGTGATAATGAACCAGGAGTGGACAACAAAATGATATAAAAGCAAATAGGACTGAAATATGCCATGGATATGTACAAAATCTTAAAATAGATACAGTTGGTAATAGAGTTCAATTGGAGGTAGGAACCTCCAAATCACAGTACCAGCACGAGATCGAAGCCTCATCTTACAGTTGTTATAATCAGATGATAACATCCAGGGTCAACACTGCTCATGCACCGCAGGGTAAGATTAAATGAATTTACTTTTAATTACTTTGAGTTCAAAAGGCAAAACATCAGATCTACTGTGCTACAGAACCTGACATCTAGTGTGACACAGCAGCTAGGTGATCAGAAGTTATAGTGCCACACAACTTCTGATCTGCTATTCACTGTCTGCCTCTGGATCTTCATGAAGATATGATACTGCTAGCTACCTAGCACTGGATTTGAAGTTACAACTTTGTATCCAGTGCTCAGTAGCTCCATTATGAGGTAAACTCATGACACCAGTAGTGATTGATGTAAGGCAGCAGTAGTACAAGCTAGCTAACTTGCATCCATCCATCCATCCATCCAATCCAATTCCTGTGCTGACTTAATCCAAGGCAGGGTCACCATGGTCTGCTGGAGCCTATCCCAGTGCACAATGGGTACAAAGCAGAGGGCTATCTAAATTATCCGAGATGTAAACGTTGAGCTGCTTTATGCTGACTCAAATTAAATTACTTCAGGTAACGCTGTCAGAGTTAAAAGCATTCTTCTTCTGGACTTAAAGATAATAGTTTAAACCAAAAAGCACCCCAGATGCAATGTGTTCAACTTTTTTTTTTTTGTTCTGGCAAAGTTCAGGATCTTTCAGTGTTTTACTGTGGCGCTAAAAGATGCAGATGTCCCAGCTTTGGTCTCTGTGCATCTGATACTCAGCCATTGACTCATTTGAGTTTGAGGGGCAGGTCTTACCAATAGGTAAATTACTTATGGCCACAATTACTGATTTAAATTTTATTGGAATTTTTTTCCCACTGAAATAGTCCACTTAAGTAAACACTACAGTAAAGCAACTCCATTTTTGTCATTTTAATGAACTGATCTGCTAAAAGGCTGTTTTTGTACTTCTATGTATTTCCCTCCATGTCTGTTTATCACTCCCAGTCCTAGCTTTTCAGTACTCCATGGTTATGATCAGTGATGCTTCAAACAGTTGATGAGGTGCAACTACTGCAAACCTGCCTTGTCAGTGTCCATCAGTCTTGACTTGCAGAGAAGCTTTGAGCTACACTTCATGGATTTCTGTAATCATTTTCCTCGGTTCAAAACTGTGCTCACCAGTTCCTTCTGGAGCAAATAAAAAAAAGATCAGTTGCGCTTTATGCCTGAGCATACGGTTAAGACAGACATTCAGAGAACAGCGTAACATAACAAGAGATATGATTTCAAATAAAAAGATTTAGGATATCAGATAGCAAGTCTCCAGTGTGTGTCAGTTTGTCGTGATTTGATTTAGAGTTTCAGTTTGCTCATGTATAATTAATTTATGGACCACCTTTTCAGCATAATGACAGTTTTCTTTGGCTTCAAATCTTAATTGGACTACTTCCAAGCTCTAACATTAAATTAATGAAAAATAATTATCCTGACATATTTGTCTTTTTAACCTTGCCTTTTATAGGAAGACGTGATATAGTTCATTAAGAGTTTTTAATTGTCTAATTTTCACATAATTATATAATGTATGTTTCAGAACTGTGTTTTCTTTGAATTATTAAGGTTCAAAATATGTAGAAAGAAATAAAGCGTAGCAACAGAATTCCTCAAAATGTACACTGAGCATGGCAAAAATCATTTATATCAGTTAAATGTAACTGTTAATAATGGATAAGTAAATAAAACTGAAAATAAAATCCATTCCTGTATATCTTAAGTATTTTTTATATCTCTCTTTTAGTGGAAACCACACCATTTTATTGGTACTGAGAGGATATGGCAATATGAACCATGGTGAGAAATGACCAGGCCTTTCAGGCATGCCTTTTTGTTGCATTATTAAAGCCTCTGTAAAAGTGATCTGTTTGTGAAAATTTTGAATTATTATATGTTAAGTAGTGTACAAGCCAGATGCATCTGTGTGCGCAGAGAGGAAGGATGTCCCCTTGTCTGACATCAGATTTTCAAACTGTGTGTCTGTTAGTGTGTGTACATATATATGTTTGTGTGTGTTCCCAAAACCTTCTGTTTGCCATTTCTTTGTTAATGATAGATGATCACACTTCATAAACAAATGATGGTAACATGGTAAATTCTGGATTAACTAGAATAAACTAGTCCGTACTCTGCTACTTCAAACAAGGCACAGCTGATATCACTAACAAACACCTCTGACTAAATATAATCTTTATTTCTAACATAATGAGATGGTAACTGTTTGTTTTCTGAGGCATGACATTCATTTTCTCTACTAGAAACTGTCAGTCTAGATGTTCAATGCCATCATTCCAGGGAATAAGAAGTCAGTAACTGAGACAGAGGAAGATAAGTGGTAACATGGTAAATTATATTTTGTCTCTTTAACACAAACAGTTCTGGAAGAGCAAAGATATGCCAAATTAACCATATTAACCACTGGGGAAAAAAACTCCTGGATTAACTAGAGTAAAATCTTTGTGGATTGTGTGCTTTTTAGACCAGAGACATTTGCACCTCATCCAGAAGTGTTATTATTGTTACAAGTGTTACAATCTTGAAGCCCACCCACTGAGCAGAAGAGAATTATGTCCGATCCAGCTTATTATCATAATAGGAAAGGCATTTATACAGATTGCTCTGAGCATAAACCCCCACAATGAGCAGTTAATATAGCACATTAAGTTGTAAAAGAAAAATAAATAAAAATTCACTAAGATTAGATGAATGGTATAAACCTTATTTCAGATATAATAGCTCCCCACCTTCCTGTAACCTGTGTAACTTTATTCACGTCAACTGTATTTATGGGTTTATATTTTAATAGTAAGTGCTGGTTATGTCCACGTTATTGTATTCCTTCTTGTCTCGTGTTTTTCCAGATGACACATTTCACAGGTGAACCCCTCCACTCGCCCAAACCATCTCCTCCTGCTGCACCAGGGACTCATCATCGATGATGTAGCAAAATTACTTCCCAACTGCCTGCCTGCCAGCTCCTGAGTGTACCAGTGTGTGAAATCACTGCTGAGCCTGCCAGCAAGCATACATTATTGATTTACATTGAAAACTGTTAACAAGAATAAATGCAGGCCTGCACTGCTCCAAAGGTAGATCATGGCATCAAAAATGAGGGATGTCTTTTGTTTTTGTTTTATTTTCTCTCTCTGTCTGTCTGTCTCTCCCACCCTCTGTTAGTGCTCCTGATTATTGTCCTTCATAAGCCCCCAAAAATGGACAGAATTGTGTCAGGAAGGGGTGAAATGAAAATTTAAACAAATCAATATATTGAACACATGCAATGATTCACTGTGATGATCCCTAAAGTAAGGAAAAAATAGATAAAACAAAGATCTAATCTATCAGAATGTGATGGCAAGTGAGCTTTCGTTTAGCAACTCTGTTTAACAGTGAAATATTAACCCATTCTGCTTGATTCTGCTAAACAGTTTGTTCAGAAATGTATGGAATGTTTTTGTAGGTGACAGGTCTGTTCTAGAACTCATCCAGTTTTTACTGGAGAGCTTCTGCAGGATAAAGTTTGGCATTAAATCTAATGAATCATGGATGGCAGAAAACGTTCTGCAACTCAACCAGAACAAAACCAAAGTTTTAGTTATCCATCCCAAGGCTAAGCAAGAGAAACATTTGTCAAAATTACATGATATCTGATCAAGTAAAGAACCTGGTCATCATTCTTGACTCTGAGCTTAGTTTTATTCCACATTTTAAGCATGTGGTTAAAACAGGTTTTTATCACCTGAAGAATATAGACAGAGTGCACTCGTTTCTCAGGTCAACACGGAGATGCTGATGCATACTTTTATCTCAAGTTGCATTGATTACTGTAATGCCCTGCTTTATGGTCTTCCATGTAACAAAAAAAAAAAAAAAAAGTTTCAGGCCTTCAGCTTCTTCAGAGCTACTCAGAACTGTGAGGACGAGGACCAGAAAGTGGGCTCACATTACTCCCATTTTAAAATCACTGCACTGGCTCCCCATGTCTTTCAGAATGGATTTTAAGGTACTTCTAATGGTTTTTAAAAGTCTTAATGTTCTTTTGCAATCCTATCTTACTGATTTGATTTTACTTTATGAACCCTTGTGGACCCTCAGGTCCTCAGTATTGGCCTTCTTTATATTTCTATTGTTAATACCAGAACCAACGGGGAGGCTGCTTTCCAATGCTATGTCCCACGTTTATGGACCAGCTTATCAGAGAACCCGAGAGCTTGTTTTTAAAAGCAGCCTCACCTTTTTAGTCTAGCTTTTAACTAATGTCCTTTTAATGTCAATCCTGTTTTAGACTTTCTTCCTTAAATTTTCTGTTCTTTACCATATTTTTACTGTTATTTATTGCAGAAATCTTATTTATTTATATATTTGTCTATTTCTACTATTTATAATAATGATTATTATTATTGTTATTATTATTGTTATTATTACTATTACCATTATTATTATTGATATATGAGCTTATTTTTTTAATTTATATATTTATTTACTTATTTTCTCTTCTAGTTTTTAGTTTTAAACTCCAGTGTTTTCTCTGTGGGAGTCCTCTGCATCGGGAGGGCCATTGACTCCAGTAGCTGTGGGTTGTGGTGGGGTCCATACATCCATCCATCACCTGTGGTGTTTGGCACTCTACGTCGCCTGGGAATGGGTTATGGCCCCTACCATGGAGACTAGACCCCGGGTGTAGCAGCCAGATGGAGACAGCTCCCTGCGATTGGTGTGTTGTTGTGTGGTGTTGATTGTATTTGATTTGTATTTCAGAAATAAACAAAATCTTTCCTGCATGGTAACATAGAATACCTCAATAAGTAAATAATGCTACAAAGCTCATTGAAGCAAAAGTTACCATACATAAAAACAAGTGTTAAGTGAAAATTAACATTTTGTCTTCAGATTGCAATATTTAAGCTACATCTTGTTGTCAGAAGACAAACAGTTAAAATAACATAACAGAGGTAATGTTCAGATGAGCTGATGAGAGAACAGAGATAAATAATAGATATAAATGTATAAATTATTTGTGTTAGTCTTTCTGGCTCCTGATTAATGAGGACACCCATTATTTTCATGTTCTGGGGTTTTCCATGTAGGATACTACATTTAATCTCATTTATTTATGTATTTTATATATTACCTTATTTGCAAAATGAACACGCCTCATACTTATGTAAGGTCAGCCAGGAAACATCCACCCCTGAGAAACATAGACCGAGTCAAGGCTCTGACACATTCACCAAAAGAAAAAAAAAGAAAACCTGTTACCTTCAGTTTAAAGGAAAATTCAAGCATTAAAATAACCTTAGGTGTATTATTATCCAGTAAGGAGCACAAACTTTTATTGGGGAGCAAGGTGGCTTAGTTATTAGCACTGTTGCCTCACAGTAAGAAGGCTCCTGGTTTGATTCCTGGGCTGGCAGCATTATTTTGTGTGAAGTTTGCATGTTCTCCTCATGCTTATGTGTCTCCGGTACTCGAGCTTTATCCCAAAGTGCAAAACCATGTATGTTAGGTTTTTTTTTAACAACTTTAAATTATTTATAGGTCAATGTGGTATTTCACTATATATGTGGCCCTGTGATGGACTGGTGACCTGTCCAGGGTGTATCCCTGCCCTGGGATAGGTCATTACAGGTGATAGGATTCATGCTAGCAGAAACTGGAGAAACTGTGTTATGTCTGTAGTTTAACGTTGCAGTTGAGATCTTTCCCAAAATCCAGGAACTGGCTACAATTTGAATGCCACAAGTTCCCTTCCAACTTATCCATCTCTCTTCCCCCTGCTACAGAAGAGTGCCCTGTCCTCGCTAGAGCACTAGGATCTGAGATGTAGGGTGAGAGCAAGGGGAAGTTACGTTACTACGGAGACCCGAGGCGTCAGAGAACCATCCATTCCATTTTCTACACGCGCTTAAATCTGTAAGGGTCACGGGGATCTACTGAAGCCAATCCCTCGTGAAAAGCAGGGGTACAACAAGCGCCAACATTCAAACTTCCAGATTGAGGCTCATGCACGCGAGGGAGCGCGCTAAACGGAGTTTACATGAAATGTCGCCTTTACTGTGAAGTTTTATGTCCCTACCGAGATACTGTAGACTTGACGAATTTGAGGTCTCTGATTGGTCAGTTATGGAGCCGTAAACATACGAACAGACAGGTGTGTGGCTGGCGATGTCACTGGTAAAAATTAACCACTTTCAGTACAACATTAGCTTTGGCTTTGTAGCTGGTAGTATTTTTAATTAATAAATCTTGAAATAAATCTTATATGAGCTGCTCCGTTTTCGTTCACTGTTTTTCGTTTGCTATCGTTGACGGGAGCGCGCCTTGGTGGGCGCGCCTTTTATTACGCAGGTGAGCTCGGTGACCTCATCTGACAAAGAGGGAACGCTACAGGTGAGATCGGGCATATGAACAAATAGCAAAAACTAGAATACTGTCAAAGTTTTTATATTGTTATTATCGGGATAATGCCGGACATGTAGATGTAGCTTCAAAAAGTTTGAGACTTTGTCTCCTTAGAATAAAATGGATAATTCGGCTTATGGCAGCAGGCGATTCTGTGCTTAGTTTACAAACAGCTGTTATCCAAGACAAGACAACATATATATATATATATGTATGTGTGTGTATATATATATATATAATATATACATATATATATATATATATATATATATATATATATATGTATGTATGTATGTATGTATGTATGTATAAGGAACATGTGGCTGTTCAGGCAGCGTAATGAACTTCCTCTTTTTTTACTTGCAGAAAACAACTAATTGGAAGAAATACGGGAGACAACGCTTCCAGCATGGAGGAGTTTTTCAAAACGGTGAGGTTCACTAAGCTGGAGGCTTAAGTTGTTTTTAAACTGCACTTGTCTGAAGCTTGTAGCTCAGTCCATGACATCATCTAGCTGAGATACTTGTAGATATCAGTGTAGGGGTTGTAAACAAATAACCTTGGTGAACATATTAACCCATTCATTTATAGCAGTCACTACAGTGGAGAGCTCCTCATTCTCTTTTGTACTATCTTCATGGGTTTGAATGATGTAGCACTTTGAAGAATCATTTCTCACCATTCAGTGTTTTTATTTAACAAAACAGATTTGAAAGAGTTTTTGCAGTGGAAATATTAAAAATACCTGCTGACCTCCTAAGTGGACATGGTTAGATTTATTTCTAGAACACTTGAGCAGAATAAATTCAGTCCATGACATCAAGGACCCATCAGTAACTTCCTCAAAAATATGAATGAAACAAAAGAATGGATATGCTTTGAAATGCAACATTTTGAAAAGGACAGTTAAGGAATAGTATGACATGAGTCTTTCTCATTTGACTTTTCATTGAAGAGACAGCCTCATCGTTTTCTGATAAAGACTAAACTATTCCCGTGTGTGTTACAAAGTTAAAACTTGTAAGAGGAACCTTCTGTTTTTGGCAGAAATGTTACTCATAGAACAATAATTATATTTATAATGTATTTTAAACTCCATGTTTGGAGCAAGGTCATTTTTGGAATATTTTTTGAAGTTAATGTTTGCTTGTTTTTGTGTAGGTAGGGGATGTGAGAGGCCTAATTGAAAAAATCTCCAGGCAGGCAGAGGAAGTAGAGAAAAGACAAACTGCCATCCTGTCTTCCCACAACCAAGAGAAAGGTAATGTTTATTCAAAGTTTATTGGCGCTATTAGACTCAAATTGAGTGCAAACATAATTATCATAAAGATGCTTTTTGACATCTGTCAGATCTGTAAGTACACAAAACACACACACACAAGATAAACAGAGCAGCAGTCACAAAAAAGGCCAAATAGCCTTTGGTAAATATACTTTTAACTGTTCATACCAAAGGCCAGTTTGAAATGTATAGAAACAGATACAGTTTGCTCCAGTTGTATTTGGACAGTGACCGTGTATATGCTTTTGACTTTACATATCGCCACAATGGATTTTAAATGATGAAAGTGCAGACTTTAATTTTAGAAGTCTCACAGAAATATGAATTTTACCTTTTAGGAATTACAGCCATTTTAGGCAAAGTACATCCATCTTCATCGGTTTAAAAACATACTTGTAATCATAATTGTACATAATTGTCACCATACTTTTTATTATTTGGAGAATGAGTGCAGTCAATGACCACCTGAAGTCTCGAGTCAATGGACGTAGGCAAACATTCAGTTGCCTCGTTGGAGATGTTATGCCGGGATTACACCACAGCCACCTTCAGTTTCTGCTCTTTTTTTTAATCTATTTTTGTGAAATCTCTCTTTCAATTAAAGCTAAAAGTATACATTCTTTTATACTCTAAAAGTATACATGTCTTTTTCAAATCCATCTTTCTTCAAATCCATTTTAATTAATTCAAATGGATTCTGGTGATGTATAAAAGCAGAAACATAAAACTGTCCAAATATTTGTAGAGGTTACAGTATGTCATTACTTTGGTTTTATGCCATGTTTTTTTTTATAAACTTGAGGCAAGTATGGATATTTGAAAACATGTCAAGTGGTGCAGGGTTTGTATCCACATGTTTATACTCTAAGACTATTATAATAGTTGTCTATATTGTCCCAAAAAATAAAAACTGGTCTGGTATGTTTTGAGTTGCAAAGCTACAGTTATAAACCTAATCTGCTTATAAAGTTAATTTTATATCTGTAGTTCAAACAACAGTACAATGCATGAAACCCAACCCTCTGGTAGGTTATTAGTCAGTTCATCATATACAGACATAATTGGCTGAAATTGTATTTTCTCTAAAGAGAGCTTCCTCCGTTGTTTTTAGGAAGCAAAGATGAACTGGAGCAGCTGAACAATGAGATCAAGAAACATGCTAATTTGGTCCGGGGCAAGTTAAAATGTAAGTGGAGTGTTGTTTTTATTTTTATTTGATATGTGCTCTTCTAAAATGTGTTTTCCAAATTGGAGCGTAGTTACATAAGTGCGGTTGAATAATTGTTGCAGATGACCAGACTTCTGTGCTTTTATAGTTTTCGTTTGTTTATTCGTTGTTGTTGTTTTATGTTTGACATCTACACCATCGTCAAAGAGGTGGAGCAGAGCAGGACATCTGTGTGCTCAGAATATCATGACACCTGATTTGATTTGCAAATAAATAAAGGAGGAAGTGTCGTGCTGTGTTTTCTGCTAGTAGCAAGTTGAAAAAGTGACTATTTTTCACCAGCAAAAGTTGGTTTTATTT
>JAOWBL010000004.1:11258908-11296958 GCA_028564865.1 Zenarchopterus dispar
TTTTAGATTGATGCTTTGAACTGGTTCATTTAAATTCCTGGCTCAATAATCTAATTTCTAATTCTGCTGACTGTCCTCCATCAGCATTCACACCTGACTCGCTGGTTTGCTGAAGTCATGAGGGGTTACCATAAGGGACAAATGTCCTTTCGAGAGAAATGCAAGGCACAAATTCAGAGACAGCTAGAGATTGGTGAGTTGCCAGAAAATGGGATTGTGACATTTATCTGCAGTCATTTTGGTATAAGTCTATAGTGCACTTTTTTTTTTTTTGTTTAAACTATAGTGAGGCTCATTTTTATTGCAGTAAAAGTATAACAGTGCCATCTTTAAATGGCTCTTTTATTTTGTTCTTAATGAGTAACTTTGAGCATGTGTGTTCTTTGATATAAGTTATAAACTGAAAACAACCAGAAAATAATTTTAACTTAATAAATCTTGCCTCATTCAGTGGATAAAGTAACCACAGATGAAGAGTTAGAGGAAATGCTGCACCTTGACAGTCTCTCCATCTTCATATCAGATGCAAGTGATTTTTTTTTCCTTCTTCAATAAATCACTGACCTTTGCTAATTAACATCTTTATTTTTATGTTTTTAATTCATTCTTGCAAAAAGATGACTATAATAAATACTTGCTTGTGCACTTATTTCTCCTGCAGGTCAAATCTGAAGCTCGTATCACAAGTCAGGCTCTAACTGAAATTGAAAGACGTCACCAGGACATAGTTTGCCTTGAGTCCAGCATTAAAGAGCTGCATGAGATATTTGTGGACACTGCCATGCTGTTGGAGATTCAGGTAAAGTAGGACCCCTGATGAAACCGCTGTATTAGGAGATATATAAAAGAATATTGTCATTTCCTGACTGGCGTGAACACTATTTTATTTCCACCAGGGGGAGCTAATCAACAACATAGAAAAGAATGTCACAGGTGCTTCAGAGTATGTAGATGTATCAAAAGAAGCGATAAATAAAGCAGTGATATACAAGAAAAATCCTTCCAAGATAATATCACTCCCAAGTTTTTTTAAGCCCTTCAAGAAAGGAACCAGTGCTAAAACTGGGACTGATCAAGATCCCTCTGACTTGAACCGTAACTGAGTACTGGACCTGTTTGAGCAATGACTGCATCAGAATCTGTCCTCTGTGGAAAACGATCCTATCTGCTTCATGCTGTCTATCTGCCTTAATGAATCCTCTAAGGTATGCTCATGAAACTTTTTTTTTTTTCAAAATTGCCTGTAAAACTCAAAATGTTTGAAGTTTTGTAGGGGTGGGTCTGCTTGATGTCATCCTGATTGTTAAAGGGACTTATACTGTCAAAAGGCAGGAAAATATTACTCGAAGTGCTCTGTTTATACAATGCTTGAATTACTTAAACGTCATCTGTTTTCTAAAATTCCTGGGCTTTTTTTGTTCATGCATTCACTCATGTAGTCAGTAGATGGCACTGTAACACAACCGCAGAGGCATTATGGCCGTACCAACACTCCTGTACTATAACACTTGGTGCTTTTTGTTTGAGATATGGTGCATTTTTTTAAAGAATGTTTTTGTTTTTCCTTTCAGTACAATTTCTTAAGTTTTTAAACTAAAGATAAATATCTAACAGTGCTAACTGCATAATAAAAATGTGCTATTGTTACAGAACATGACTTGGTCCTTTTTGTTTTTTTGTTTGTTTGTTTTTTTTTAGTTAATGCTTAACAATCAACACCCGATGTACACCTCATACGGATTTTAAGAAAATACTGGCTACTCCAGTTAAAATTTTCATCCATCACCAGTAGTCTGTCAACATTGGAATTTGTGCAGTTTAAAAGCTATATTACAATTATACAGATTATAAAATACGTTCAAGATTTTATTGCTGAAATGACTAATGAACATTTAGACTTGTGGAATATTAGTTTAAACTAGTATGACCCAATGCAGCAAAAGTGTACTTATTGTATGAGGAAGCACAATACCTTTTTTCTAAATATTGCTAAACATAAGGACAAAGTCACATTAAAATACAAAAAGTTTAATCTCTCAATTGTTTTATATTTCCATCTTCAGATGCTGAGAAAGGAATGTGTATCATGGACAGAGGTTATTCATAAAAACCTTTTCATTTGGGCTTTTTGTCTTTTTAAATTAAGCCTCAGGTCCTAACTGGTCAATTACTATTGACAGACACATATTGATGTTGCCACTTAACTCAAAGTTCCATTTGCTGCTTAACTGTGCTCTTGGTGTGACTGTAAATGATTTTGGGTGTTTGAAACTGTGCTTGAAAGCCTCTAATTTTTGAAAAAGCCACTTTATGTAGTAACACCAGAGTCTTCCTCTTAACCTTTTTTGTCACATGCCATCACTATGTGGTCAGAAGTGGTATTTCTGTGGCTTTAGGCCAGGGGTGTCCAAAGTCGGTCCTCGAGGGCAAGAGTCCTGTGTGTTTTAGATGTTTCCCTGCTTCAGAACACCATGACAGAAATGACTGTCATTGACAGACTTGTTCAGACCTTGATGACAACCTGTTAATGACCCCTGCTTTAGGGTATACAACGGAAGTCACATCTGCAAGTGTGGGAGATCCTTAAATGTTTGAAATCCACTAGAAGAACATCAATACACCACACAGCATCTCAACACTGAACTCGTAAGTAAATAACAGTCAAAGTAAACAGCGTTTCGATTTGCACAAAAAAAAAAAAAATCAGGTATTGGGCTTAAAAGGCTGTTTAGCCATAAAGAAACTACTCTAGAGCAGTGGAGAAATATCTCATGATCTGATTTGGTCAGAGTGATGTTCATCACTAGAGAAGAAGAGTTGATGCTGTACAAGTCTGTGGGGGCAGTTTTATGATCTGAGGTTGGTCAGGTTGAGATTTGACTTAATATGTATCCAAAGATGATGCGAGCTGAAAACTGAATATACTGGATGTGCAGGTTTATCTGTTTGTAGATTTGTTTCTTCCAATATGGTGCATGTGTACTCCAACATGGCAATGCCAGGGCTCAGCTTGTGAATAAGTAGTTTGGGGAGCATGAGATATTTTTCAAACATGGATTGACCACAGCAGGTAATCTATTGATAATCTGAGATGTCCTCCAGAAGCAGTCCCAACATTTCTGTCATCAATACAAGAGTTTGGCAAAATGTTAATGAAGCTCTTCATGGAATTAGATATTTCATAAGCTTATTGAAATACTGCAACAGTATATACATGCTTTAATCAAAGATTAGATTGAAACAACAAAATATTACTGTGCAGTGTTTTATTTTTGACATGCAGGCCGACTAAGTAGGGATCCTAAAATGTCAAACCACTAAAGAAAATGATTTTCAAAAAGATATATTATTTGAGGTATTGGTGCTGCAAGAAGAGATGACAATCTTGCATCATTTTCATTCTCGCCAGTGATGTTTTTTTTGTTTTTTTTTCCTTGTAGGAGTCATTATGATCTTGCAATATTCTGTTTCCATCTGGAATGAAATCTTTAATCTCAGAATAAATACATTTGTCTTAAATTGCAGCAAATGCATCTGAACCATTATGAAAAAAAATGTCACCTGTCTGGAAATATTTGCTTTTGTTGTGTATTTCCATATGTTGTCACTTCTCTGTATGTCTGTTGTTTAAAATATTATGCTTGCATGTTTGTTTGTTTTTGTTTTATTGTGATCTGACTATAGTGGAAGGACTGGCAAGCAGTTTCCTGCATTGTGGGCACGGTGCCACAATGAACCCATTGACTTGTCTTTCGGATTGTGGTCCTCTGTTCCACCTCCTCTCTCTGCCTCTCAGATAAGATTTCACAGCACTGTTGCAGTTTGCAGAAACCACCGATTTTCAAGTAAGAACTGAGGAAGTGTAAATGTATGAGATAATGATATAATAGAGAAGGGGGAAAGAGACATGAGAGAAAAATGAAGCAGACAGAAGACTATGTAAAAACACTGCTCTTTATTGGTTTTGCCAGAGTGCTGAAGTCTACAAAACGGGACTTGACCACAGTTTAAAAGGGCTGAGTGATGTGTGGCCGTGTCAAATGTGTTTGCCGGCTCTTTCATTGGATTGACAGGTCACCTTTCTGTTTGTCTTTTAGGCAAACTGAAGGCTAATGTACTGAAACTGGCCCTCATCCAAAAGAACCATTAAACATTTCCCTAGATGGAATGGACTATGAGGATGGACAAATAGGAGAAAATTGGGCTGAAGGACATTTAGGTAAAAGTCTCTCTTTGCACAATCAGTCCCCAGCATGCTTACTTCTTGACTTTGCCCTGGGCAGCCACAGCCTCCATGGCCTTTTTCACTGTTTCCTCATCACCGAGGAAAGACATGGGCTTGACGGGCTTAAGGTCTGCATCCAGCTCATATACGATGGGGATTCCTGTGGGAAGGTTCAGCTCCATGATGGCTGCATCTGACATACCTGAAGAAAAGAGGCAGACAGTTCAGACAAACAGACCTGGAGATGAGCAGGCTGAAGTTACTGATCCACTTATAAACTGTATGAAACACAACAAGCGGAACAGGTTTTCTTTATGTCTCATTGTATTGCAAGTTAGTTAAATTCATGCCTCAATCTCTCATCTTGAGTCTGGCATCCCTTCGACTATTTCTGCCTGACATTTACTACTGCCCTGTGAATGTTATTTCCTTCTTAATGTCTGACCACTCTTTGAAAAAGTCCAACCTTTCTAGATAAAGGTCGTGACTGTAATGGGAACCACTCTCCTGACCCTCTACCCTGTTTCTAAGCTCTGGAGCAAGAGTCCTTGGATGCTATTTATATGCACTGTAATCCATAGCTTTTGTGTGTGTGTGTGTGTGTGTATGTGGCATACTGACAAGTATCTGTGGTCTTTCACTGTATATGCAAATGAAGCCAGATATTTTAACGACCTAATTTGGCTTTTAAAAATGTACATTTTGGCATGTTTGATTTTATACCCGCAGTAGCCGTTCCTTTTTTTCATTCTCTTTTGATTAAAACTTTGTCCACCTGCAAAGTGTAGAGCTCACCCTCTAAGTGCTTGACGATGCCACGAAGGCTGTTGCCATGGGCAGCGATGATAACATTCTTCCCGGCCTTGATTTGAGGAGCAATGACGTCATTCCAAAAAGGCAAGGCACGGGCAATAGTGTCCTTTAGTGACTCACAAGTGGGCAGCTCACCCGGCTTCAGGTCCTTGTAGCGCCGAGACTGGAAGTAGAAAAAGAAAAACAATAGAAGATGGTTAGTCCCCACATGAAATATTAAGATCTGTATTCAGACGCTGCTTTATGTGGTTAACTTTAACAACCCATTTTCCTGAGGATGAGTTATCCTACCTCACTGATTATTTTGTGGTAAGGGTGGTCCTTGTCCATAGGTGGAGGTGGGATGTCAAAGGAGCGACGCCAGATCTTCACCTGCTCCTCACCATGCTTCTCAGCTGTCTCTGCTTTGTTGAGCCCGGTGAGGCCTCCGTAATGGCGCTCATTCAGACGCCAGGTACGAATCACAGGCAGCCACATCTGGTCTGTGCCCTCCATGATGGTCCACAGGGTCTTGATGGCACGTTTCAGCACAGAGGTGTAGCACACATCAAACTTGAGGCCTGCCTCCTTGATGGCCTGGGCCCCACGCTTGGCTTCCTCCATACCCTTCTCACTGAGGTCAGCATCAAACCAACCACAGAAGCGGTTCTCCTGGTTCCAGGAACTCTCACCGTGACGGACAATAACCAAACGATGAACACCAGCCATGATGAACAGAGATTCTCCTGAGCTTAAGTTCAGCCCTCAGCCCTTCTAAGTTGCTCACACACACTGGCTGACCAACAGTGAGGCCAGGCAAGCATACCACGCTCTTTTTATAGCAGCTTTGATAGCAGCAGCGCATAGCAGACGGGCTGCTTTACGTTCCACCTGTGAGAGGTTTTCACATGATGATGGACATGAGAAGCAGGCCAATAGAACCAAAGCTCTGCTGGGCTGGTGGGACAGGCTGCGAAGGCCAGAGGTCAGGAATAAACCAAAATAGCAACGTGACTTTTAAATTGAGCTCTGTGGAACAAAAGTGTAAAGAGCGGAATTTAATGAGCAAGTCCGTCACTGATACAGAAACTTACACTGCAAAAAGTTCATATACTTAGGAAATGAACAGAGTAATTTTTCAAGTGAGATAGCAATGGAGCTCATGCAGATTCATGCAGGGAAAATATTAGAAGTTGCCTCGACTCTGCTAAAGCCCTTTTCTTTGCTCATATTGTGGCCGGAACTTGGGTGAAAAATAAACCCATGGATAGCAGCTGCTGCTATGCGCTATCTTGTTAATACAAGCAAGGAATAAATAAGATAAAGATACAGAATTTCATATTTATTCATTTAAAATTAAAGATTTCCACCGATTAGGAAGTATATCCAAACATTGAACATGAAACCATCACCCAGATCATGTTGACTCCACTGAAGATAATGAAAGTGTTATTTCAGACAATCACCTCTAGGAGTTGCTCTAGGATTACACTACTTTCTGTAATATAGGTCATACATTATTTTCTATATTGTACTTAATAAGCAATTCACTTAAATGTTTTATGACATGAGAAAATCAAAAAGAAAACCTGGCACCTTAGATTTAACACTGGTAGTACCATCTATATATGTTTGATTGATTAACTGATTAAAACAACAAGACTGAATACCTAATCAGATAAAACAATAACACTAGGGGTTTGTGGACTAAGACTTTGGACAATGCTGTAGATTTCATTAAATGTGTTTCTTGTCAGGCTTGAACTGAGAACTTAACTGAGAAATGCCTTATGTTGCACCTCGCTGGAAATGTGCTGCAGTGTGCACACTATTCCACTAAGAAAAAAACTCAGTCATATATTTTCCAGCATATTTTACAATATTGAATTCTATGAAGCAGAAATGCACTGAAACGTATCATAAAGAGATGAGGTATAAACCCAATAAATAAACTGTCAGGTAAAATCTCTCGTACCTTATAATGAAATTATGATCCACTGGAATTACAGGAGATTAATGGAATTCCAGGCGTGAAGCCAGCTTGTTTCAAGTGACCTTGAAATTAAATATTACTGTACAGATTAGAAACTAACAAGAATGATGCTGCAGTAAGAAGAAAGAACAGAGTGGGGGGAAAAAAAACATAGAGGGGTGCAGCGGCCCAAAACCAAATGGGTGATGGTTACAGAGACAGCATGAATTGATTAATATAGACCATGATGAATGAAGTAGAATTAAACTAAAGTGAAATGAATTGAGATGGGATATTTTAAACAAATCACTGTGACCCTACACAGAAAAGGCTGGTATAGATGATAGATGGAAAGATGGATAGACTGAATTGAATTGAACTGAGTTCAGTTGAATGTGTAGGACCATTGTAGCCACTGGGGATGGGGGGTGGGATGGGGGGTATCAAGGAGTGGGGAGGGTGGGGGAGCTATGTTCATTTGTAGCCACCTAAATAGGCACATTTAAGTACATTACTAAAATTATATATGGAGAGAGTGAGAGTATGAGAGTTTGTATGAATGGATGCTTGTATATACATTTGTAAATGAAAAAAGTGCAATTTTTCCAACCCTCAAATATCTATTTTTCCAACCCCCCCCCACCCCCAGCAGTGTCTTGGGTAGGGCCCTCAAAAAGCTAGAAGCAACCCTGAATCAACATCAAGTTAAGTTTCATTTTAGAGGTAGACATTCAAACACTAAAACTAGAAATGTGGTCTCTTAGTGCAACAAAGGTTTATCTTTCATTTGAGTCACTTTTATATGTCCTCATTATTGTGTTTGGTTTTTTTTTTCAGAGGACGTTCAAAGCTACAACCTTCAACGATTCCTGCAGCCCCATATCATCACAGTTCAGCTTTGAGGTTGGCCAGATAAACAGTAAACATGCTGGAACCCACCTGAGCTGAACTGAAATGCCGTGTTTGATCCGGGAAAATGTTCACAATAGTCACCAGGCTCCTTTTCTTGTTCTTTGGAAGCTTTATCTGTAGTTTTCTGCTAAAGGATCAACAATGGCTTTTTTTCTTGGATACAGTCCATGTACATAGATTTGAAACTTGCAGTGTTATTCAAAATGCTTCAGGTGTTTGAGTTCCTCTGAAAGCCTGAACCAACGCTCTTCAGTTTCCAGGGCAGGGTGGAGGGAGCAACCTTTCATTCGGGTCATTATATGAGGAAATTGCTGTTATGTTGGTGTTAAAATGACCCCTTCTGCTGCTTCAGCTTTAGTTGGTTGCCTGTCTTCCTGCATACTTTTTTAATCTTAGAAAAGTCATACATATGAAGCTGTGACACAAATATGCTATAAAGATAGGGCCCATTATTACTGAACTAAAAGTTTGAGTGTTAACGGGTTGTTTTAAAATGTTCATCTCAGTTTGTGATTACATTTTTATATTTTGCTGAATTTACTTTCTACTAATGCCTTTTTTGTCTTTACTAACATTATAATACATTTAGAGGTGATACAGTTTTTATCATTTGATGTGTCAGCAATATTGCACAAGTATTTCTTTCCACATCTCTTGGGCGTTGCAAATTAATTCACTGGGAACAAAAGCCGATGCAAGGTGCTGTAAGCATCCTG
Source organism: Zenarchopterus dispar (assembly GCA_028564865.1). Classification (NCBI taxonomy): domain Eukaryota; kingdom Metazoa; phylum Chordata; class Actinopteri; order Beloniformes; family Zenarchopteridae; genus Zenarchopterus; species Zenarchopterus dispar. Next base: position 11,267,526 of record JAOWBL010000004.1, read on the forward strand.
TCTGCCAAAAATTGCACTAGTTAAGATTGTCAGACTGCTGTTAGGGTGGAAAAAGGTGTACACAGGGGAGTTTGTGTGATCACAACTGTTCCGATGACTCAGCCTGCAGCAGAGCCCTTACAGATCTGACTGAAGTCCTCCACCTCCTACTGCCTGCCTCGCTGCTGCCTACAAGCACTACAGGGCTTTGGTGCAAAAGAGAATTTTTCTGGGAACTTACACTGAAGATAAAAATTCCACACACACATCCTGCATATTGCTTTCACACACAAAATAATAGATATATTGTTGCAAAGCAGTGCAATAAACTGCATTAATGCATTTAGCTGAAGGGGGTGCTGGGGGGGACAACCTCTGAGCATGAATGTTGACTGAGACTCTGAGACTTTGCAGTTATGCACAGATTCGCATACTTGCTAAGGGAAAGCAATAAATGCCAGTCAGCAACTCAGTGAAACTGAACTGCTGGTAGATCCATGCTGCATATGAAATGGACGCTTTGTCATTTATGAAACTGGAGACAAAATAAAAACAGGAAAGATTTCCTTTCGCTGGTAATATTGTAAAATATGTATTATTTTGACCATGAATTTGAAAAATGCTATTAAAATTGTATGATAAGCAGAAGAAGATGGATGGATGGATGGATGGATGGATGGATGGATGGATGGATGGATGGATTTTTTTTTTTTTTTGCCTGTGATAAGTACAGTATTCATTTCACTCTACACAGAGCTGCAGTTTTGTAAAAAGCAAAGCCAGCAAAACATGATGTTCAAACAATTTAAACAAAAAGAAAGCAAATTAGTAAACTGAATGTGGTAGAAAAAAGTCTCTGGACATTTCTGGAAACTCTAACATCTTATTGAGTGTGTTTTTTTTTTGTTTGTTTGTTTTTTGTTTTTTTTTGGTACAGGTTTTCTCTACCATGTGTTGTGTCTCTAACATGTCATTGATCATCTACTGTTTGGGTGGAATTTTATCATTGCAGGTCTTTGATTATTAAGGTCACAACTGTGGTTGTGTTGAGTCTGTGGAACTGGTGTCCACCAGAAGGTGACTTGCTGTGTCATCGTTGTTGAATCAGGACACCCTCTCACTTCCTTCCTGCAGTGAGGATACCTAAGCAATTATGTCTGATCAATGTTTTTGTCCTTTATAAAATATTAAACTAACAAAGAGAAGGTTATAGTTTTCAGTATTACTGTCTCACCCGTACTCAAGCTCTGCATTGATCTTGATCCTGAGTGTGTTTCAAACTTGTATTTATTGTTTTGCTACACTCATTTTTTTCCTACTTTTTGTCTCCTGATTTTCCGTCTATATTTAGCCTTCTCTCGTTCCCAGCTACTCTCATTCTCTAGCTCCTCTCTCTCATTTTGTGCCGTTGCAGTGTAAGCCTATAGACCTTGCATTGTCAGAGTTTGGAGAAAGTGCTTGCGTCAGACTGCTCCGTCCTACTATAAAAGCGCAGGCTGCTGCAGCAGCAAGCAGTCTGGGCTTGAGCCTGAGCCCTTCCACACACTTCCACACTTCACACATAGCCACACCAAAGAGAAGGAGCGATACCTGTTCCTCCAGCACTCAGCCATGAGTAGCATCGGATATGACCCCTATTATTCTTCCTCGTTATACAAACGCTGGTATGCTGAGCCTCCTCCTCGTGGGGTGGTAACCAGAGGCAGGACCCACTCCACTTACTCTTCTCATGCGTCCCCTCTGTCTGCCTCCCGTCTGCAGCACTCCTCTCCTGGCCGGGTGCTTTTCTCCTCTTCCTCACCAGCCTCTTCCCTGGAGCTGGAACTCAGCCAGGCAGCCCATATCAGCTCTGAGTTCCGAGCAGTGCGCACACAAGAGCGAAGCCAGCTGCAGGAGCTCAATGACCGCTTTGCAGGCTTTATCGAGAGAGTGCGTGAGCTTGAGCAGCAGAATCGGGCTCTGGAGGCTGAGCTGCTGCTGCTGAGGCAAAGGCACACTGAGCCGTCCCGCCTCAGAGCACTGTACGAACAAGAGGCAAGGTCCCTGAGGGCAGCAGTGGATGAAGCCAGGGCAGAGCAGCAGGCTGTCTTGGCCCAGAGAGACCGGCTAGAACAAACCCTTGGTGCACTGCAGGGTCGATATGAAGAGGAAATGCTGGCTCGAGAAGAAGCTGAGGGCAAGCTGATGGAGGCCCGTCGTGAGGCTGATCAGGCTGCCTTGGCGAAGGCAGAGCTGGAGAAAAGTGTTGACACCCTGCTAGAGGAGCTGGCCTTCCTCAAGAGGATTCATGAAAGTGAAGTGGCTGAACTCCAGGCTCAAGTCCATCTAGGTGTCCAGGTGGCTGTAGAATCTGAAACTGCTGCTCCAGATCTCTCTGGGGCTCTGAGGGACATCCGGTCCCAGTATGAGAGGCTGGCAGCAAGGAACATGCAGGCAGCAGAGGAGTGGTTCAGAGGAAAGGTGGGTTCCCTTACCGAAACTGTGGCCCACCACACCAACGCAGTGAAAAGCTCCAAGGATGAAGCAGGAGAGTACCGGCGTCAGCTTCAGGCCCGCCTGCTTGAAATTGATGCATGCAGAGGCCTCAATGAATCCCTAGAGAAACAGCTGCACGAGATGGAGGAGAAGCAAAGTGCCGAGATAGCTGCTATGCAGGTCAGTAGATATGCTGTAATCCTCTGTACTCATTAAAACTTTATTATTTTTAGGATACTCACTTTGGCTTCTATTTAGGACACCATTGCAGAGTTGGAGAGTGAGCTGAGGGGCACTAAACAAGAAATGGCACGCTACCTGAAGGAGTACCAGGACCTACTGAATGTCAAGATGGCTCTAGACATTGAGATTGCTGCATACAGGTGAGAAACATTACTTTAATATTTCCTTGTTATTGGGGTTTTTTTTCCAGAGGACGTTCAAAGCGACATTAACTTCTAATTTGAGAAAACAGAGATTTATTTCAAATATTATTCTCAGTAGGTAACACTTCAGTAGAGTGGACTTAACAAATTTTCAACCAGTGCTTTTAAAAAGCTCTCCCACCTTGTGTAATATTCATAATTTCTGTTCTCATCAACCTGAACAGGAAGCTTTTGGAAGGGGAGGAGTCTCGCTTCAATGTGGGGGTGCCTGGGGGCATCTCCTCACTGTACAGCCACAGCTTGGCCACGCCTTCCTTCGCCCGGCCCATCCTCTCTAGCCTGAGCTCCGGCACCTCCTACATGATGACATCACGCCTGCTCAGCTCCAGTGTCAGCACCACTGAGGGGATCATCTCTGCCAGCCAAGCCCAACAAGCAGAGGCCAGCCCACCAGGGGAGAAGGAGGAGGAGGAGGCAGAGGAGGAGGTAAAGGAGGAAGAGGAGGAGAAGGTAGAAGAGGAAGGAGAGGAAACAGAGGAGACAAAAGAAGAGGAGGAGGAAGAAGAGGGAGGAGAGGAGGAGGCAGAGAAAGAAGATGAAGAGGAAGCAAAGGAGGTAGATGAGGAGGCTAAAGATGGAGAAGAGGGTAAATATACTTTTAAAACATTTATTGATCACATTCAATAGCAAATGTTATCAGAATGACTAAAACAATGAAAGTGCCGTTTGTCTACAGGGGGTGAAGAAGAAGAGCAGAAGGAAGAGGAGGAGGAGATAACTGAAGATAAAGGGGAGAAAGATGAGGGAGAAGCAGCTGAAGCTGAAGAAGCACAAGAGGAAGAAAAACCAGATGAAGCAGGTGAAGGAGACAAAGATGAGCAGCCCAAAGATGAAGAAAAACAGGAGAAGGAAGAAGCTAAAAAGAGTGACGAGAAAGAGGAGAAAACTGATACCAAGAAGGAAGAAAAAGCTGACGAGAAAGATGTCAAAGAGGCTGCTCCCAAAAAAGATGACAAAGCTGAAGCAAAAAAGGACAAAGGTGAAGAAAAGGCCATCAAAACAGAGTCTGCTGAAGAGAAAAGCACGAAGGGTGCAAAGTAACCTCATCTGCGTTTGGTCAAGACTGTGCAAACCACAGCTTGATAACCAAAAGAAACATCAACGCTGTCAAGTCTGCTTGTTAACATGGTGTTTACTGAAACACTCAAATAGCCTCTTACAGCAACAAATCAAGGTTAACTGCTTGCCAATGTCCAGAGAAATCCATAAAGATCTGGTTGCACAATTTCTGGTTACTGTAGTATGTTTAAATACTGAATGCAAAAGTGAATGTGTGAGTTTTGGGTGATAAAAATAAATGATTCTCAAAGTCATGTGTCTCATATCTTGACTCCTGATTCCAAGGATTGTATCTGTAACAGCAATGCTTCTCACATCATTAAAATCATGCTGTATTTCAAGATATAAAACTTTCAAAATTAGACAAACTTTTAAAATGAGGAGAAACAGAGGTGTCTGATTTAGAATGAATCAGCAATAAAATGCAATTAAATCCAGAGTTGTTGAGATTACATAAGTATTGCTTTTGTCAGTTAAAGGTTCTAACTCTGTTGCTGTTGCAATTATATCTCATTTTGGCAAGCTTATTGCTTATCAGTTTGACTATGATCAGAAAGATTGTCTCGCTGTGTCCTACTTGCAGCTGTTTTTATATTATAGATCTTGAACTGAATCAGCAGCAGGCCTACAATGCTCAGCAGTGACAGAAGAAAACTATCCAGTTTTTGAAGCTTCATATTTAAAGCACTTATGTAAGATATGACTGCAGCCACACTTCAGCCATTATTTTGTGGGCTGCTTTTTCAAAGGCTCCAGATCAACATTTAGCTGTCAGGATCTTGTCTATTATGGGGAGATAAGTGATGAGTCTTCAATATGAAATTAGAACTAGTAGTGAATAGTTATAAATATGTTATATATGAAATATTTTCCAATGATCTGTATATCAAAAGACGTTTATTTCACTAATAATACCATATTGGCCTGCAATGATGACCTGTCTGGGGGTCCCTATCCTTCATGACCCTGAATAAAACAGATAGAAAGAATGAATACAGTACATTCAACTACAGTCTTTACTCTTCAAGAAAAACTACTTGAACAAGCTGGAATTGATCAGATCAGTATTATTTTTACCTTTTGTGATTCCCTTCATCCCAATAAAACTATTCAAGTCTCTTTAATTATACATATTGTATAAAATATAGTATTGAGATCCAACAGGATAAGTCCTGAGTCTATTATCTGAGGGCATGAGGGCATCATCGGTGACTTTCACCACCTCTGCTTCTGTGCTATGATGTCATCTGTGGTCAGAGTTATAGCTGCTGGTCGAGCTAGCTACAGCACTGACAAAAACCTGGACTTTCCTCTTTTAATGGTTAGAAAATAAACAGTTTCAGCTTTGCAAAATGGCTTTCTTAAATATTATTAGACTGTCTTTCCAGTCAATGTAAGATTCTTCCAAACCAAGAAAACACTGCCTTTTTTTCCAGCTTTGTGAGAATTTGTATAAAAGTACGCAACACCTGTATTAAACCAAGGAGCTGGCATTGTTGAGTGTTGTAGCAGTAGCACTGCTACAACACTCTGATGACTTTATCTTTGCTCAATACTAAGTCAGATGAAAGCAAAAAATTCAGAATTTAAAGAAAAGTGTTACGTACCATTTACCTCAAAGGTTTTTTTTCTTTTTAATTTGGAATAACATCACACTATGTTCCAGTTTTTGGTTCGAATTATATTATATTTGGGTGTCTGAAGAGACAACCACCTCAAAGACTACAAAAAAGTCATAATTTCCACACTGCTCCTACTTCAGTTTGTTTTATTTTTTTCTCCACCTCACTATTTATAATCAAAAGTTATACATTTACCTAAATTTGGGAAAGAAATTAGCTAATAATGTCCTACTAGTACTTTCTTTTATTTCTCAATTAGAAGATACAGTTTCTTCTTGTTGTTGTTTGTTTGTTTTGTTTTGTTTTGTTTTGTTTTGTTTTGTTTTGTTTTGTTTTGTTTGTTTTGTTTTTTGTTTTTGTTTTTGTTTTTGTTTTGTCGATATTATGTTTTTTCCTAATTCCCCCACTTGGAAATTCAGCTTTCCCTTGAGTTACTATATGCTGATTCAGTAGTAGGACTGGATCTCTGTATTATAAAGCAGGAAACTTGTAAGGGTTGGTGAAACACTGACCATAAAAGCAATAGTTTTCAACTTTTGACTCTAAAAAGCTGAGCAGTACAGGAAGGAATGGACCAACAGTAGAAACCCAGAACTTACTGAGCTGATATATATTTGAATTGCTGCTGCTAACTGTTCTTGCAGTGATGCAGTGTTTTCACAACCAGGGGCAGATCAACGAGTGACTCTTAATGACGCTATCCCCTAAAGAGGAATCTGTACCAATTGTTCATGGCAGAATGGCGGGTGGCCAGGTGCCTCATGCATTCACATATGGTGTAGTCTGCTTCAAAAGTGTCTGTGTGAAACTGGTTATCCACTGACAGAAAATAAACACTATTACTATGTCTGACTTAAATCTAAATCCAGGGGGGTGGGAGGAAGAAGCCTTCCTGAGGTGTGTTTGCTCATCACAGGGTTAACAAAACAAAGAGACTTACAGCCATAAATGCTCTCCAAACAAGAATCCATGTCCTTTGAAGTTAGGAATGAAACTGGACGAACTGAAGAAAAACCCATTCAGATCTGGTTCAAAACCAGAACCAACTGCAGTATCCATTCATCATTTACAGTCGTGGAGCTGAGTTTTTTAAATTTTTTTAATCAACTCCTTTAGAGTTCCTTATATAGTTGCTGCTGACGTTAGCATTTCAGCAGCAACATAAACCTGTCAGTGTCAGAGATAGATTTATGTTGCTGCTGCATGCTGACATCATGTCTCACTAGTACCGCAGCACACAAGTGTGATTTAAACCCTTAGTGAAAATAACATTTTAAAAATTATTTTGCATGTAACTAGAAAACCAAGTCTCGTTTAACTGAAAAAAATGTTAGTCTGACTAAATGTGACATTAAAAATCTCATATTTAAAAAATAATAATCAAAATCAAAAAGGAAAATCAAACTGAGCATCCCTGAGTTGACATGATTGACCCAATGTTCTTGTAATTCACATAAATAATTTCACAAAGGTCATTAATATTCCCAAATCCATTTTGTCCGACTATTTTAGGCTAATACCATCCAGCCATAATAAACAATGTTACTGGACTGATGCAGAATTATATAATAGTTGCTATCTACAAAGAATAATAATAAAATGACAGGAGACAATAGTTGTTTAGCATCGTTTATTGAGCAAATGCTGCTGAGAAATTGTTCATGATGAGTAAAGTCATGGGACTGCAAACATTAGCACCTCATTTATTTCTGTAATCAAATTCAAGTCCATACTATGCTTACAAGAATGCATGTATCTATGCGTTTACAGTTATAGTTTTTCAGTTGCACTCAGGTAAACATAACAGACACTGATAAAAAGCATGTTTAAGGCTAGGAGTTTGTTCAGGATCATTAAGCTGTAACTGCGTCAGTTACTGGATGTGTATGGTCGTGTTTATCATGTGGCTGCAAGTGTCTTTCTTCATCATATGTTGTGTATTTATTGTTAGTTTCCTTTTTGGCTCAGACGATATATTCACATGTCAAGTAAGGCTTCTTTAGTAGAATGCATGTCTGTGTTGAGGATCCCTGACCCTTATATATCTGTCCCACCCCAAAATCCTCTCAACAATAACAATTTCTCTTTCAATATTCCATCCAAGTTTCGTGTTCATTTTACATAATTACTCTTTTTACAGTGTTTTCCTACCCAACATACAGATAAGAGAGGAAGTATTCCCCTCCTCTGAGCTAGCATGCAGAAACCCCCGCCCTCCCACCCCTGAGCTTGCCCACAAACAGCAGAAAGAAAGAAAAAGAGGATAAAATGTCTCAGTCGTTTGCTTCTGGCTGCGTCTGCAGCGAAGCCCGTTTAAAGCTTTCACTCAACATGCATGTTTGAACTTTGTAGCATTTTAAGTTTGGCCTCCTCTCTATGGTTTGTTTTGAGAGTGGTTGTCTTTATTACTTCGCTCTAGCTGTATGATTTTCTTATTTATGTTAGTTCGGGATTGATTGCTTGTCATGTGCTCTCCCCTTGCTCCCCGTGCCCGTCCTTGTCTTCTTCCTCCTTTGACAGCCATCTGGAGTCTGCTCAATCACCTTCTGTCACCTGCTTAATGGACTGAGTGGAGTGCTTCTCCATCTTCTTGGTGGAGACCACCTTCTCCTTCTCCTGCAGCATCTCCTCCACCTCCTTCACTGTTTCTGTCACAGTGACAGACTTGGTGACATGCTTGGATCCATCCTCTCCGGTGGTGATTGTCTCTACAGTCTTGGTGATCACAACTTTCTGGCTGCCATCTTCCTTGACAGGGCTCTCATCTACACCATTAGCGATCACATCAACATCCTTCTCCTCATCTTTCTTGCCTTTCTCCTCTGGGCTACTCTTGTCTACGTCGCCATTCATGGCAACATCTTTCTTTTCTACCTTCTTCTCATCTGTTGAATCACTTTTCTTCTCTGATTTTTCTTCCTTGGGAGCCTCAGGCTCAGTGGTTTTATTGCTAGGGGACTCGGCTTTGGGGGAGCCAGCCTTTGGGGATTCAACCTTAGGTGAGCCTTCTTTGGGGGACTCAGACTTTGGAGAAGCCGGCTTGAGAGATTCAGCTTTCAGAGACTCTGGTTTTGGTGATTCAGACTTGGGAGAGCCAGCCTTTGGGGATTCAGACTTGGGAGAACCAGCCTTTGGTGATTCAGACTTGGGAGAACCAGCCTTTGGTGATTCAGACTTGGGAGAGCCAACTTTTGGGGATTCAGACTTGGGAGAACCAGCCTTTGGGGATTCAGACTTGGGAGAACCAGCCTTTGGTGATTCAGACTTGGGAGAACCAACCTTTGGTGATTCAGACTTGGGAGAACCAGCCTTTGGGGATTCAGACTTGGGAGAACCAGCCTTTGGGGATTCAGACTTGGGAGAACCAGCCTTTGGGGATTCAGACTTGGGGGAAGCAGGCTTCGATCCCTCTGTTTTGGGAGCCTCTTCCTTGGTGGCCTCAGCCTTTGCAACTTCTGTTTTTGGAGCTTCTGGTTTTGAAGGAGTTTTTTCTGTCTTGTCATCTACTTTCTCACTTTTTACCTTCACATCATCCTTTTCACCTTTGTCTGCATCTTCTTTTTCTTCTTTCTCATCTCCACTTTTGGATGCTTTGTCACTGCCTGCATCTTCATCCTGATCACCACCCTCCTCTTCAGCACCATCTTCCTCCTCTCCTCCACTGCCCTCCTTGTCCCCGGCCTTCTCTTTATCAGGAGAGGCTTTGGACTCAGGAGCTTTGGAGCACAATACTGTCTCCTCAACTTCCCCCACCTCTTCTTCTTCTTCTCCCTCTTCATCACCTCCTTCATCATCACCACCCTTTTCTCCTTCATCTTCTCCCTCACCTTCTCCTTCTTCTTCTTCTTTCTCTCCCTCCTCACCACCTTCACCCTCACCCTCTTCTCCCTCATCACCACCTTCTTCCTCTTCCTCCTCCTTTTCCTCAGTGGGTGCGCTGGCGCTAACTTTGGCTTCGGTAGCAGCTACAACTTCCTCAACCTCCTCTCCTCCCTCTTCCTCTTCCCCCTCTTCCCCTTCTTCCCCCTCTGCTTCTTCTCCCTCTCCACCCTCTTCTCCCTCTTCCTCTTCTCCTTCTCCTGGAGTTGCAGACAGCTCTTGTGCTATCTCAGCCAGGGCCTCATCCATGTCAGCCTTTTCGTCCTCAACCCTCGTCTCCTCAATGATTTCCTCCACAAACTTGTGGTGTACTTTAATTTTGGAGGGTTCAGACTTAGGTTTGGAGATTTTGGTGGAGGTAACTGCCTGACGATAAGGGAAAGTACTGAAGTGGGTCTCCTCCCCCTCTAGGAGTTTCCTGATGGGAAAAAGAATGTATAAAAATGCACATTTAAACCCCATTTTTGAAGGAATGTTGTAAAATAGTTGCACAGTTCAACTTAAAACTTTACCTGTATGCAGCAATTTCAATGTCCAATGCCATCTTGACATTCAGCAGGTCCTGATACTCACGAAGATGACGAGCCATCTCCCACTTGGTGCTCTTGAGCTCATTATCCAGCTGGTGAATTGTCTCCTGAGGAATAACACAGCATTACAGAACACATTAAGCACAGCAGAATTATTCTCTAATGCCACTTCAGCTGTTCAGTGTTAGTATATTACATTGAGTCATGGCAACAACTTTACAAACACTTTCATATTTCTTTTTCCATAACCACTGCAGAAAAATTCTTCTCCTCTTGCCCGCTGAGGGAGCTTGCTGCTCTAATATATTCTGATGTAATCCAGTATTCTAGAGATATTGAAAGCCTGTTTCAAGGGCAAGCTCCACACAGTTTCAGTGCACCCACCCCCTCCCATCCCGAGGGGTTGGGGGGGACCTTTGTTGTGTGATGTAAGGACACAGCCAATGAAGGCATCGACCTGTGCCTCTGACTCAGCAAGAGAGAGGGAAAGAGAGCTAGAGTTTATGCTGCAGTCTGGCTTTAACCATTTCCTACCACTTGGAAGTCTCCCAAGCTCATAAAGAAAAAAAAGAGAACGTCAGTGCTGAGTAAGCACAGTGGTGCAGTCCAGACAAGCATTATGCAGATTAAAGTTATTAAAAAGAGGCAGTTCAGTCTGAAAATGTTGTCATTAGGGAAAGTTGTCACTTTTAATCACCTCAGATATAAACTGCGTCACTTTGGTGAAAATGTGCTGAGTCATTATAGAAACTTAATCCTGATAATTGAATTTTAAACATAGTTTAATAATCGGTCAAATGCAACATAAAGTACTGTTTTTCTCTGACAATGAAGTCTACTTAACATGTGTTTACAAGTCTTTACGCGCAGCTGCCTACCTGCAGGCTGGCCAGGTCGCTGTTGTGGCGGTCCTCGATGTCATTGAGCTGTCTCTCCAGTGAGTCCTTGGTTCCGCGGACGGATTCCAGCTCTACCGTCTTGGACTGCAGCTGACGACGATAGTCGGCTATCTCATCCCGGGCGGACTTTATGGCGTCCTTGTTCTGCTCCGCAGCCTCATTGAGCTTGGCGTAGCGGCACATGAACCAGTTCTCCACCTGCTGCAGGTTCTGGTTGGAATGGCCCTCCAGCTCGCTGCGGATCTCCCGCAGAGCCTCGGTGATGTCTGCCCTCTGGGGGTCCCTCCTCTCCACGGTCACCTGAGACGCCTGGATCTGAGCGATGAGGTCGCTCACCTCCTCCTCGTGGTTGTTGCGGATGAAGGCGATCTCGTCCTGCAGCGACTGAACTTTCTTCTCCAACTCGGACTTCACCAACTCCGAGTCGCTCGTGTCCTTCTTGAGCGCGCGGATGATGGCCTCTGTCTCCTCGCGGATGCGAGCTTCTTCCTCGAAGCGGTCTCTGAGCCGCTGGATGTCCTCTTCGATGTGGTCGGTGTCGACCTGAATCTGCGCCTTGTCGCGGTGGACTTGCTCCAGCATGGAGCGCAGTTCCTGCAGCTCCTGGTCGTACAGGTTGTCCAGCTGGGAGCGGGACACCTGCTTCTGCCGCAGCGCCTGTATCTCCGCCTCGATCTGCTTGTTCTGCTGCTCCAGGTAGTGCACCTTGTCGATGTAAACAACGAACCGGTCGTTGAGCCCCTGAAGTTGCTCTTTCTCGTTCGATCGCTTGTAGTCACCGTTAAAGATTGAGGTCTGGCTGTAGTCAACGCTGTCGGCGGAGCTGAACACCGCGGGGCTGTACGCTCGGGACACCGGCACGTTGACGCTCCTCTTGTAAGAAGCGGTCATGGTGGATCCGGGACTTGCCCGGGACCAGGACTGGGAGCGGAATCCGCTGGAGGGGGTGCCGCTGGGGCGGCCGTAGCCGTAGCTGCTCGTTCTAGTCTCCATCGCTCTCCTGAAGGGGCTTCCTATCGTGTCCGCCGGGTAACTCATCCGGTCAGACTGCCGTAGTGGATGTGCGGCAGGGATGAAGTGGGACGGTGCTGGAGGTGGAGGCGTGCTTATGTGTGTGTGTGTGTGTGTGTGTATGTATGTGTGAGAAGGTGAGGGGTGTATGGCTCTCACAGCGACTGAGACCTCCTCCGTCGGCTCCTTATATATCTGAGCATCTGTCACTAACAGGGCAAGTCCAAGCACTTTTGTTTCGTCCATTGATGGAGGGAGGGAGGGGTGGATCGGAGGGAGGGGAAGGCGAACTCCCCTCTTTCCCTGTGCTGATGGTCCCAGGTAAATTGAAGTATGAACCACGTGGGCTGGAGAATCTACGTGGGTGTCCGGTTTAAAGCATCACACATATATACAAAGTCAGGTGATGGCAAATGTGTTATTAAAATTGGCAGCATTTACTTATAGTAATTGGTATAATCTATTTTTTTCCCCTACGTGGTAAAATGTTCACGGTTCGCATCAATAATGTCTTTACTTTGTCCTTCAGGATCAATATGGCAGCAGTAACTCAGAGCGCAAACTTGAATAATGAGATTAAGTTGAAACGGAGGATAACTTTATATATATATATATATATATATATATATATATATATATATATATATATATATATATATATATAAATTGAAAAATGTTATTGTCCATATTTTGTTCATTACATGTCGGATATAATCACTTACCTGGATGAAGTGTTGTGACAAAAAAAATGAGGTTTTTGTGAGGCATAAATAGTTTCAACACTGTTGTAATGTATGCTGAGGTTTTGGGGGGTTTTTTTAATCTCACTCTACAGACTATTACTCCATTATTCACTATAACTATCACAACAATTCAAAAAATCTGCACAATAAAACATTGAAGGGACAAAAACATGTTCTGTGCTTGAGACCATTCAGTTGAGTGTTTGAAGCCACTGTCAACTCAAAGCTTCTGATATAACACAACTTGAGTTCCGAGGAGCCTATCTGAACAGTTCTCATTCAGTGAGCCATCCACACCTGCAGGGTATTGTGACATCACACTGCCAAATTTGAGTAGAATGATCCAGCCGGCCATCTTCTTTTTCTCCATGCACATCATGCTGCAATTCCAGCATCTCCCAGGTGGGTAGGATAAATCTATTACACCAGTTTGAAAAGAGGGGGACTCTGCAGCACAAAAGGGTGGAGTGAAGTCAACTCCACCAGGTGATATAAACAGAGCAGTGAATCTCTGGGGGAAGGGGTTTTGACCAAAATATGTATCAGACAATCATTAGGAACTCAGAAAATTGTGTGAATGTGAAAACAAAAGCAGAATGTCATGATATGTCTCCTTTAAGAAAATATGTAGAGCCCAGGAGCAGATGTTTTTGACTGCGGAGCTATATATTGTGAGGTTTGTATAGTTCTGACATCTTCATTTATCTACATAGATCCACTTGCATACATCTTCCACCCAACTTTTCAGCCACCTGCTGGATGTTCATAATGATACACATGAGCCATTTTGGATTTTTTTTTTTTTTTTTTTTTTTTTTGATGCAACATCTCTCCAAATAGCATGACATGCAGCATGCTGTGTTCCGGTCTGGTGCATTGGCCTCAGCACAACTATTGATCGTCTGTCAATCTTGATGCATCAGTATCAGGTCACTTTGATCAATATGAAACAAATAGCAGTTGTTGTAGGTAATGCACCGAAAACAGATGCATGTGTCTGTGTTTTCTCATTTTGGATCCTGTTGTGTTTAATTCAGTCAAATTCATGCAACTGTGCCTCTGTAGTTTCAATAATCAAACTCACATAGTAAATGCAGAGCATAATTGTACAAGACACACACTTATGCTCACTGGGTGGCTACTCATGTACTCTGAACTAAATTCTTCCCAAATATCAATAATCACCTGCATTATCTTGTTCGTCCTCATTGGCATTCTGCTGCAAAGTTTGCTGATGCAGAGCTGATGCATCAAGCATGGCCAATTTTAGATTGCTCCAGAGACAGAAAGGCAGACAACAAGAGAAAAAGAGGGAGAGAGCAAGATAGAAGAGAAGGGAGAGGGAGAGACGGTCACAATGACTTTCTTATCCCATGCATGCCTATTTTAAGCACTTTAATGTATTGTAAATTGTTATGCTCCAGCCACAACCTCCTTGATCGCTGATGTTACAGTGTCCTTCAACGCTGTCACAGAACTTTTATTTTTGCCCGTCAGGCCCTGGTTCCAGCTGCAGGATTTCATATTTGCCTTTCAGCGCAGGTGCTTTCGGGTGGCCTGGTGGCGTGATGCTCATGATGGTGTGAGGGTGTGTGGGTTGGGCAAAAACAGGAGAGTCATTAAACATCAGTTCTGGGCTCCAGCGCACTGCAGAAGCGTTAGTGTTTTCAAATGGCACTGCAGTAAGAAGAAGCGGCAACAGTCAGATGAGCCCATCCCAGTCAGTCCCAGCCTATAACCTGAAGGGATAGAGGGTTCACTGGGTTGTAAAGAGTGCATTCCCCCAAATCATTTAGGTTAAGGCATGGACATCTTGAAGTTGCATGACATTCTGTTGTTTATGCTGCAAAGTCAACCTGACCTTTTATGTTGGACTTTTTACATGTTTTCTTTCAAAACTGGTCTGCTATGACATGAACTGGAATGGTTACACAAGCACTTATGGATTGACTGCTTTGCTTACACCAGATCATGAGAGGATGTAACTGCAAAATAAACAACCAAACCATTCATCAACAAGGGCAATATTATTATACTCGCTTACACAAAATGCATAATTTCACTTTAGAGTCAGACTTTTGATCTCAATTGTCTCATTTGAGCCAGACAATTAATGATCCATGTCCTGGGTGATATCAGTGTCTGCATCATGCTCTCCTCTGTCTCCTTCTCTCTCCCTTCATCATTGTGTCTGGCTCACAGCCGCCGCTGCGATAGTCTTCCTTTGCTGTGATAACATTATTGCTTTTCCACCTTCGACAGCATTAGCATCCATCTGCTACACCTGACGCTTGTTACCCACAAGCAGTCATTACGCAGCATACAGTAGGTACATATGTCAAGGTCACAGCGACTGGCTGACTTGATGCACCATTAAACCAGAAGCATTATGTGCCTGCGGTGCGCTGTACTGATGGAGAGAAAAGCATTAATGTAAGATGACATTAAATATGGATATGTTAAATATAAATAACTTAATTTAAGACTTTGGTTGGCACAGTATAGAATATCTTATTTAGATTTATAGGCACATGTATGTCAGTGGTAGAATTACATTATTGCTCTTTCAGCTCTTTTTTTAACACAAAACTGAAATTGCAAGAACTTACGGAAAATCGATGTGCAACTAATGCATCTGAAGACTGAAACCTGAAGTTCTAAACCTGCTTTATAATAATGCAATGTTAATTACTTACCACGTTAAACCCAGTGGGCCTGTTGGTGGTGAATTATTTACAGTTGTCCAAATTTGCAAAATCTCAAGGATAGTAAATATGTAAGACTGATTTTTTGGTGGGTCTGTAGGTGTAAAGTAATGAGAAGCTGTAAAATGCTGAAGCAGCAAAGTTATCAGTAGTAGTCAATGCTACAACAGTGTCTGTGAAACATAAATAGTGGAGAACTATTTAAAACAGGTGTTTAGGAGCACTGAGAAAATCTGTGTTATTCTTGATTCCTGAAACAGCAATGTTTATCATAATGAAACAACATAATGACTAGTCCAGAGTTGTGGTTTACTGATATGTGGTTTATAGATTTTTTATAACAATGAGAGCTGGTCAAGGCAGATAGAACTTTCATGATTTTTTTGTTTCTGTCCATACAGTTAGTGAAGTATGTCTATAAGTTTTATTCAAATGTAAGAAGGACTAGGCATGATATTGTATTCAATGCAATACAATTTTATATTGTGGCTAATATACCTTATCCATTAACATAAAACAAGAGCTACTACTGCTCAGCTAGAGATCATTTTCAAATTTTTTGCTTCCATATTATTGCATCATATTTTTTTTCTTAATTTTCCTTAGAGAAAGCAAAGGTCAGGGCTCAAGGGCATCATATGTACATATAATTCCAGCTAGAGATGCAGTTTTATATAATCGACCAGGGTTGCCAATCCTCTGCCGCTTAACTAATCACCAGATAATTTTTATTATACCAGTAAATATTGTTTGGTGGTAAAAATGCTGAAAACATCAGATTCTAAAAGTTCATATGTTTTCTTTGGGGAATAAAATCTATATTTGTAGAGTAACAATGTTATACCCTGTGGGTTTTATTTCTTTGTTTTTTTTGCTGACCTTGTCTTTTGGTTGTTTTATTTTGGGGGGGTATTCGTTAATCATACTTTGAATTTTCATTTTTGTGTTTTAGTGTACACCTGCCCTTTTCCCAGAGAGAGCTGGGATGGGCTCTAGCAGAACCCTGTGGCCCTGTATAGGATTATAGGTATAGAGAATGAATGGATGGATAATGAATGGATGTATATTTTAGCATTAAGATTTTTTGTTTATTTGTTTTGTTTAGGCAGTATAGTTCTTTTCCATTCTGTTTAGTTTTCCTGTTTTTGTCTGTGTTTCGTACCTGGATCTTCACAGCTGCATTACATTAGCCATTACCTCCCTAGGCATGTATTCTCAAAAGGTTTCTTTGTTTGGTGCCAGATCCTGCTGTTTGTTTGTCCTTGCTTGCATATATTCATGTCTGTTTTCTGGCTGCATCTTTGAATTTTTGTTTTCTTGATTAAATTAGTTGCCTCAGCAGCATCTTGAGTCTGTTGTGTCCTCTTCTTCTTTTTTGTCAGTAAGTTATTTAATTTATTTTTATTTTTTCTATCTACCTGCCTTTGGTCATGTGTCTGCTTCTGGCTCCACTCCAGTTCATTCTTCGCCAGTCTTGACAAACAAGGAAGCACAGTTGCCACCTCAAAATTGTATGTAAGTAAACTGCATGAACGCATATTATGTTTCAGCATTGCAGTTTGCTCTACAAGCATTAATTGATTAAAAAGAAATGTACAAACCTTCTTGGGATGCTACTGCAAATGTTTCAGAAGAGTGGCTTTGAAGCCCAACTCTGGTCATCTCCTTGGCATGAGTTAAAAGTTTGACGCCCATTCCTGGCTGACCCAGAGCTGGTCCCAGCATACCACCACAGACAGATTAATTAACAGAGGTCAGTTTTACTGAAAGTCGTAAAAAGCTAAATGGATGAAAACTGCTTAACACCATATGCTGCATTTGTGGTTTTATATAATTATCCCTGGCAAGTTAAAAATTAGCCCCTGTACCGCTGTCATGGCTGCTTTTTTTGTGCTAAACTGTATGTATATACACTTGCGCAATAGCCACTTTATTAAGTACTTATAAAATAGTAAGTGTATATACTGACCACTTTATTATAAGTGGCTATATAAAGTGGTGAGTGTATGTACTTACTGGCTTTTTATAAGTGGGTATAGAGTGATAAACATATACATTCACCCAATCATGATGGATACCTGGAGTACCTCATGAAGTGGCCAGTCAGTGTATCTGCTGTGAAGTAAAGTGCTTTTATATGGGGGTCAAAGGCAAGCAGCTCACGTTTGGAGCCAGCCCCTCGTGGTCATTTGGAGAACTGTTAGTTTGTTGGATTCATTTTTCCAAACCGGAGATTGTCTTGTATATAAGTATGTGGATTTACAGTATTAGCACTGTATTTACATTTTTATGCTTTACACTGATATACAGGCCTGCTATTGATTAAGTTCTAATATTCAAGTATAAAGATAAATTTGGCTTCACCTGCAGTACTCCATCTGCTTTTTGTCATAATCGTGCATTTGACATAAGATCATAATATTCTGAATGGACCTAGCAGGCACATATGTCTTTCATATGTCTATTATGATATGCAAATATGCACAAATTTTACATGAATCATTTATATATTTTATTGGAGCTATAAATTAGCACAAAATTAATACTCCATAAGTCAGCGAGTTTTGGTGAAACAGTCCTGCAACTGTGATGAAGCAGAAGACTTCTACAAAGCCATCAAGTCTTCTGCAAGAGTCAAAGCTGGGCTGGTTGCTCAGATAGATGGGTAAGGGGTGTGAGGGCCAGAGGAGGAGATCACGAGGTAAGCAGCGTGTGACAGGTCGTAGATAGCTGTATGGGGTGATGATAGTGGGAGGTCCAGAGGCAGTGACGTCATCTATCATAGAAAAAAAGAAATTGAAAAAAAGAGCATCAACAGTGTAAAGGGGTGTAGAGGAAAAAAGGAAGGGAGGGGTTGCACTAGGATCTGCAGTTTATCTGCAATGCATCAGTAGCTCCCCCCACACACCCACTGCCCCCACGCAGTGCGTGTGGACCAGGCAGAGGCAACGTCTTTTCTTGTAGGTGATCCTCTGTGGTTGGCTCACTAGCCACAGAATCAACTTCTTCTGCATTCTCCTCATGGAATCTCTAGAAATAGTTGAGATTGTATCTCACGCACATCGATTACAACCCGTGCACACACACAAAGGCCATCAGACTGGGCTTATGTGAAACCCTTAAGATATTTACAACACATATAAATGTATTTAAAAAAATCTCATCAGAAGCTTCCATAACTAATTAGCTTTGTTATTGTTCACAATTCAATGACAGAAATAGCTGTGGAATTAAGACACAGGTGGAAGACATGCCAACAGTCACGTCACCTATTCCTCGACATATGTGAAAAAAAAAAACATCAAAAAAGGTAACAAGTTGTGTGTTTAAACAGATGTTTCTTCAGCAGGATGGCAACATTTCTGTCAGTCTTTTGCATTCAAATTAAGTTATGCAAGCAAATATAAACAGAATGGGGAGTATGGCATAAATCTGTCAGCTCACCATGTTGATGCAATCCCATTTAAAATACACACATGCTAAGTTTGTTTCTTCATGTCCCAGTGATGAAAACGCTGCTGATGCTTGATCAGTGATTTATATTGTTGTTTGCTCTTAATGCAGCATTTGCTACCACAGAAAAATGACTTTAACCTTGCCTGATAATTACACTCCTTACTTAAGTCATACATTATGTTAATATTTGTTCCGACTCCCAGTCATCCACACATTACTTACCCTCAGAGCTTTGTGCTGTGGTGCACATATTGTGCTCTCAATGACCACACAACAGAGAGCAGTGTGATTAGTGTGCAATGGGTCTCAATTGATGGTGGTATTGTTTTTCATGTTTAAATAGCTTGTGATACTTTACCAGTATTCTTGTTTTAAAATAAAAAAAGTGCAGGGTTTGTTTTTAGAAAAATGATATTGTCACCTTACACCATTGTATTTCTATAGTAACCAAAGACAGTCAAATCAAACATGGTTTTCATGGCCACCCAACACGTTTTGAGGAAAAGCTTACGGAAACAGTATCCTGCTGGTTGCAGTTTGCAGCTTTGCTATTAGATATAATATAATCTCACACAGTGGACCTTTTAAGGAGTACTGTCAAAGCTAGCCACACTAATAAGCATCAAATGCATTCATTTCATCCTTTTTTAACTTCAGCATGGAAATGAAGTTGTACAGACCTTGCAAATAATCAGCATCACATTCTTCTTGCTGATTTTTCTTTGTTCAAATTCTCCCTTTAAGCACCTCAACCTTCATTTGGATTATGCATTAAAAACAGGCTATTTCATACAGCTGAAACCATCATAAGGTTTATGGGAATTTTTTAAAGATGCTTTGAGAACCCTGGGAAAATTCTGTGCAAGCATACAACTGGAGATGATGATCCTGTCCAAGGTTGATGCTAAACTAGCAAAGAAGGAGGTTTTTTCCATTTTCTGAACTCTCAATGTGACACCTCCAGCTCTTCCAGGAGGATACCAAGATGATACAAAGGTGTTCTCTGTTCATATCCTGGCTCTGCCTCAGTTGGCCATGCCTAAAAAAACCTCCCATGGAAGTGTCAAGGAGACATCCTCACTAGATGCCCATACCACCTCAAGAACATCTGAACCTATCTCTAAAACAATAGCCCAGCTATTTTAGCTGATTGTATTTAAGTTTTCATTCTTTTGGTCACTACTCGGAGCTACCCATTTGTGAATGTTGGAATGCAGATTGGCCAGTAGATTGCCTTTTGAATCCGCTTTCTCCTGACCATAACAGAGTGCTCAATACTTTGCATTACTGCAGATGCTACACCTATCTTTTCTTCACTCACTCCATTTTTCCCTGACTCGTGACCAAGATCCCAGCATATCTAAACAAAAGTGTAGGGAATACACTTTTTTTAAAACCCAAATGGATTTAATTTCTTTCCTAGTGAAAGGTAGGAAAGAAATGGTCCTAGATTTGGAGGTATGATTATCATCCTCACCATTTTACACTTAGTTATGAACTGGTCAAATGAAGGATCCTAAGTGAGACCTGAAGAACTTTGCTTGTTGCTTCCAAGTTGACAACATCATCTGAAAAAAGCAGAGATGAAATTCTGAGACAACCAAACCATACCCCCTCCTACAAATTTTGTTTATAAAAATTATGAATAGAATTAGTAATAAAAGGCAGCCTTCTAAGCCCAAATCCCACCTGGAATAAATCCAACTCATTAGAGGTGGTGCAGAGAAAACTCTCACTTTATTTGTGGAGGGAGTGAATGGCCTTAAGGGACAGTCAAATGCCTTCACCATATCCATAGAGCACATGTGGACAAGTTGGGCAAACTCTTAGGTCACTCCAGACCACCTAGCAAGGGCACATAGGTGGGGCACCATGATGGCTTGGAGGTTAGCTCCTTTCTCAAATCCCATTTGGAGCATTTCTCGGTGGCATTTGCATGTTTTCCATGTGCTTGAGTGGACTGTCTCTGGCTTCCTCCCACTGACCAAAAGTATGTATGTTAGGCTCATTGTTGAGTCTAAGTTGCCTACAGAAGTAAGTGTGAGTATATGAGGTCATTTATTTATGGGAGTGGTCCTACAACGTTAACCTGCCCAGGCTGTATCCTTCCCTTTCACCCAAATAGATCTGGGATAGGCTCCATGTGACCCTGTATGGGAATAAGTGAGTAATAGAGAGATGGATGAGTAGAGGGTGGATTTCGTATTCCAGAGCCAGGACAGAATCTACATAACTTCACAAAAAAATGAGGTTTGACTTTGGACCACACTTTTTTTTCCAGTTCTCTTGCCTGATTTATGCTTCTCTGTTGAATCAACTTCTTTAAGATGCAGAGACTCTGCGTAGATGTCAACTGTCCTCTCCAGAGTCTTTCAAAGCCGAACGTCTATCTCCAAAATTTGCTGACCATGCGTCAACACACTGCTGACTGCAAGGACTGTGATTGGTCTTCTGTACTGAATAATTTCCGGCACTTCACTTTTCCAATTTGTCCCTTCTGCTGGACTCGATCAAAGGGTGTACACATCACCACTGCGCACAACTTTTCTTTTGATCACATTGCAACATTTACAATAAAATTTGCTTTTCCACATTGATCAGCTCAATTCCAACAATATCTGCTCTCACCGAAAAGTAAAACCGGAGGGTAAACAGACAACTGACGCGTTTCACATGATTTCACAAAGGATCCTCCAACACTAAATTTTTTTGCAGGGAATTGCTTTGTGGCACTTTGCGACATATATGACTTCAACCCAGAACTTCAAAAGGTACATGGGATTGAGGTGACGGTTCTCTTTGGATCAAGTTGATGACCAGGCTTAAGTCCCCAATCCAAAAACACTGTCCCAATGTCCATGCAATGTTGTCAGAGGTTTATCAGTCAAGACAGCTCTACAACAAATGACGTGTTTTGAAAATTAGCCAACAGCACAGTTAGTATAATTAATGGACTAAGACAGTTATCATACTCAAACATTTGTTTTACTTTCAGATAATCTCTGCTGTTGCTGAAGTAGAATCAGTGTAAATGTACTGCTCTATCCTGTCAGGATGATTGGGCTGCAGCCGTGAAACACGTGTACAGCAGAAATTCTGCAAAGTTAGTAATTACCAATGCAGAAATACTAGATTTTTAAAAATACATATTTGAAACATAAGAATGTATTGTTGTTTATGTTGCTGTGGTTTTCAGCATAATGTATACAGATACTGCATTCGACAGAGTTTTTAGGTCTGAGAGACCTTGCTGTCCCTGATCCACATCTGTCAGCATGTATTGTCTAAATGTTGTCAATACGTCCCAGTGTCATTGAGGCAAATTTGTTTACACATGTTAGTTTGCAAATTGGTCAGCTACACCTCACCTCCAACCCCCAAGGCTTGATATATGTGAAGGGATACATTTGTTCAGGGTCAAGACAGGCATATGCCTCAGAGCAGATCAGTGCCCTTTTTCTCTCTCTCTTCCCTCCGCATGCTGACAAGGAGTTGCCTCACGATGAGCCTGACAGTATTTCAAGCTAGTGTCAGCAGCTTTTGTTGTCTGGATGAAGAAGTGAATGATCAGCTGAAAGCCAAGCAGATTAAGCTGAATTATCCCAGCGAGGGGGACCATTCTAAGTCTCCTTAATTGTTCAATTAGTGTCTTTTTTTTCTTTGGGTTTTACTTTTTTTTTTGACATAATCAGCTTTATTATGTAAAAAGCATCTTTTGGTAGGTAACCATTGTATTTTTTTAAAAAAAGAGCAAAAGAAAAAAACATCTACCTGAGACAAGAGTGAAGTAATCAAATGGGTGCAAAGTACCTTTGCCATGTCCATGATAATTAGGATGCTATGAAGTATAAATACAAACCAACTCTTAAACTAGTAGTGAATATGCATCATGTCTTTGTTACCCCTCTCTTTTGGTTGAACTGCATTAATTGTTCCATTTAGTGAAAATATTCATCACTAGTTAAATGCATTGGACCTGCAGGTCTTCATCACACCACAGTTTCACAAATCTGCTTCATATTCCTGGTGTTCCACCGTGTTTCAACGTCATCTTTTTAATTTGCAGAGTCACTCATCACCCTCCCACTCTGCAGCTCCCCGCAAGCCTTGAACAGAGCATGAACAGAGACTTAGCAGTCTCTGTTCACGCTGAAGCAGGTTCACTGTCTTTTTTTAATGCCCTCATAGCCCTCTCTATCATTTTTTGTAGACATTTTAATGCCCCTACTGATCATTTATCTAGGACTTGTGCTTCTTTAGAAAATTACTTTGGTGCAAGTTGTCTGCTGCCCTACAGCCAAAGAAAGAAACATGAGAGAAATAGAAAATGTTTAACGATGGCACTTGGACCTGTATCTGTGACAGGATGAGCTAAAATTAATCACTCCCCGAGTTAGGTAACTCATTTATTTATTTGAAAAATATTGTTTACAACTATAAAAATAACTCACACAGAACACACACCCCTTATTTTTGGCAGTATCTGCAAGTATTTCCAGTACTGGTATCCCTATGAGAACAACTCTAGTATCATGGGGTCCAATGTGTTGTTCAAAGACATGCGCAAAGGCTGGGGATCAAACCCCTGACCTTCCAACAAAACCCTGAGAAGTAAAAACAAGCGTGACCTCAAAGTATGACAATGACAATGTTGTGAGCAACATAATATCAGTCATTCTGTTGGCGGGGAAAACTTGGACAAGTAGTTTCAAAACAACCTGGGAGTAAACAGTAAAAAGAAGTAGACCGAATACAAGGAAAGAGGATCAGAATGCCTCACAGGACACTTGCAAATGGAAAAGTGAATCTGAGTGCAGAAACTTGGCCATTTTTGAAACTGAATATCAGTGTAGTATTCATTATGTGTACTATAAATAGTCTGAGTGTAAAAACTAGTAGGACTGTATCAAGGATCGATCCTGAGCCCCTTCTTGTTTGCTATCATGTTGAATGGATTGACAGAAAAGGTCACACAGAAGTCTTTACTAACTTTGATGTTTGCAGATGACACTGTGATTTGTAGTGAATGCTGGGACCAGGTGGAAGAAAACCTGAAGAGTTGGAGAAAAGGAAAAGAGGTCAGGTGGAGCACAGCAGACTGCGTGTGAGTAAAGGAAAGGGAAGCAGGCAGAACAGTGAGAGTGCAAGGAGTAGAGGTGATGAAGGTGCAAGGGTTTAAATACTTGAGCTGAACTGTTCAGAGCAATGGGGAGGGTGGAAAAGAGGTGAAGCAAAGTGCAACCAGGACAGAGTGAAAGAGTGCCTGAAAGGTTTATAAAGAGATAGCAACACTGGCCAAGAGACAGGAAGCAGAGCTGGAAGTGTCAAATATGAAGCTTTTAAGATTTTTGGGGGGAGTGACAAGAATGGATAGGATTAAGCACAAACACATCAGAGTAGCAGGCTAACTTAGACATCTTTGACACAAAGTTTTTTTAAAAAAAAGCTAGATTGAGATGGTTTGGACACGTAAGGGATTGTGAATAGAAGGAGGTGGAGCTGTCAGGCTGAAGAAAAAAAGGGACAATCAAAGAGGAAATTTCTGGATGTGATGAAAGAGGATATGCTGCATGGGTGTGACAGGGGAAAATGCAGAAGACAGAATAACTTGCTATGGCGACCCCTAAATGGAGAATTTTAAAAAAGTAGAAAGAGAAAGAAACACTCATTTGTATGTTTTCTTTTCTTTTTGGGTATTCTGCCTACACAAAATTAGAGAAACATGTCTAAAATATTTTAAAATGCAGAAAAAATAATGACTAGAAGGAAAATCAGTGTTGCA
This sequence comes from Zenarchopterus dispar, assembly GCA_028564865.1. Classification (NCBI taxonomy): domain Eukaryota; kingdom Metazoa; phylum Chordata; class Actinopteri; order Beloniformes; family Zenarchopteridae; genus Zenarchopterus; species Zenarchopterus dispar. The sequence goes on from JAOWBL010000004.1 coordinate 11,292,112, forward strand.
GTGTTGTCTTTCAATAATTCGATGCAGCTATGATTTATGGAACTGCTGCAGCAAAAATAGACTGCCTCACCTGCTCACAGTAAACGTTTTCTTCTGTACATAGGAGGGACAGTGAGGTGGAAATAATAGCATGAAGTGTGTATGAAAAAGAGAGAATTAGAAAATATACTTATACGTATATGTGTGTGTGATATATGTTTGCCTGGAGCTATTTCAAGCTATTCCAGTATTTCCCAGACCGGTCAATGAAGTGCCGAGGCTGACAGAGGTGCAGAGAGGAAAGCGGAGTCATGCTGCAGAGGCTGAGCTGCAGAATCATGAAACAGCTGAAAGAGGGAGGGAGGGGAGGGTAGAGCCAAAGGAAGAGGCAGAAACTAGGTAGTAAGAACAGCAAAATCTGATGTGTGTGCCTGCTTTGGGATGCTAAGTATTCATTTGAGGTGCATTATGTAACTGCATCTGTTGCTGCAGCACTGAAAAAAAACACTGTTGGAAAGAAAGGATGGTCCAATTCCTGACAGAATTTTTAATGTGTTGCACATCCAGTGTAAGATTTCATTCAGTAAAGACCACTGAACCTTTTTGATCATGTGTACGAAAAGTCAAATTGAGCTATCAGCACATCATATTAAGAAAGGGACAGCATCAACATAAAAGTCTCAGTTTTCACACCTATATATAAGAACAACTGAAACATAAAGTATAACTCTCTCTCTATATACACTCTGTGATAAAATTGTGGTGGGAAAATTGTTCTGGCATAGGTCTGAAAACCATTTCTAAAGCTTTTAGTGTTCCCAGGAGCAGCGTGGCTTTAATAATGTTAGAATGGGGAAAAACATTAGACTATTTCCCAGAGCTGGACGTCTGGGTAAAATGTATGATTAAGAGGGCCTTTATTCAGAGAGGCAATCAAGAACTCTTTTGTCAAATTAATACCCTTTCCAACCAGTTTAAGTTGGGTGCTAGTCCAAGGCTAGTGTTTTGGTGATTATCCATAGTTAGTTAAGCTTTGAAACTAAAGAGACACTACAGCAATATTATGGTCACTGGAAATATGAATTGGTTCAACACTAGCTAAAATTTGATAGAGGAGTAGCATCAAGACAGAGAAACGAGGCATAACATTGACTTAGCTCTACTTTGTTTCTTTCAAGTCTTTTAAAACTTCTGCTATATCATCAGAAGGTCTGTGTTTTTGCTTTTCAAAATACAAAGAACTGATTCATCTGCATCCTGCCAATCCTCTCCCCTTAGAGAAGCACGGCATGGGGAGAATCATCATGCGGGAGAGTTTCAGCAGTAGGTAAAGGGGGACTGGCTGGAGCTGAGTGAAGGATAAGTGGTACACCCAAAGACCTTGAAGAAGCCCTATGACTGAACACATCTTGAGATAATCAACAAACACACATAAGCAAGAAAATGCAGGACTTCAAGCAGTCCACCAAGGAAACATCACTGAGCATCACAGTCTCCTATTTGGTGTTACTGTGCTTCATTTTGATGTAACTTTCATGTTTATTTAGTTGTGGTGCAACTATGCCTTTTTATATATATCCAAATGAGTAAATGGGGGAGGGAGTGTTCACATCCTTTCAACACTAAAACGGAGAGGAAAAAAATCACATCTGTGCATATGTGTACAGTAAACTAGAGAACTATGCGTACAGCGCAAAGGATTATCAGCGCATTTCTGCCTTTTTTGACAGTTTTCCATATGAAACAACACAAAGTTTCCTGCACCTTCCCTCATTTGTTTAAAGCTACTGCAGAATTAACCCAGGAAAGTACTCAAATCTGCAGGTGCTGCTCAAGAAAATATTAAATCATCCTGAACACTGGTGTAAATAAGAGTTTTCAGTTATTTGATCTTAAATATATATTTATATGCGATCCAAATCTAAAAGTATGTTTTCTATTTAGCATCTTCAGCTGCTGACTATAGACTTAAGCAAGAATTCATTGAGCTTCATTTAGGATGTGTTTAGTTATTGCATTTCACTTTAAACACCACTCTTTCAGCATCATATTGGTAACAGTCTGTGTGCTTAAGACTGCAGAGGAAGCCTTAGAAAAGTTCAAGAATAGTCACCACCTCTGCAACACATCCGTCAAGACTATTACAACAGTATTTGTTTGGACTTTGGGATTAAAGTAAAAGTGATTCAGAGAATGGCTGGAAGTGTATGTGAGTACATTTATTTACAGATATTAATCGTTTCAGCAACAAGGCCTCTGTGTGAGGTTGCAACACAAAGCTCCTGACTTCCCGGCCTCTTGAAGGCCGACAGCACTTCTCGCATGACTACCACCTTCTAGTACCATCACTACTACCATCTTCTTAAACACCACTTATTACACTGAGACCATTTGTAATCCCTAATGTCATATATACTGTTCCAAACGACAGTTTTCCTTTTATGTTTTGAGTCAGTGTGGTGATGTTACATCACAGACACTGTTACCCCCACAGTAGCATCTTACTTATCTGTAACTTTAAATACAAGATGATACAATTAAGCTATCATGATTAAAACTGAAATAGCAGAATCTCAATTACAACCTCAGATTAACAAAAAATAGCACGTGTTGCATGTGTCGGTGTATGAATGTCCTCATCATCAGTCTTCCATGAGGAGTGTTTGAGTAGTTGACTTGAAAGTAAGAATAAATCCTCCTCTCACGTAAAGGGGTGGTTTGAGGTCTACAACAGTGTTTTAAGTTGCATGCTAAAGATTATTTTAAATGGTATGTTGACTGTTTTACGACATACTGTTGCAGCACAAAGGTTCTGCTGTAAAAAAAAAAAAAAAGTGGTATACAGTTTAGATCAAGCTGCTAAAAAAAACCCACAAGGTTTGAGTTGTCCTAGTTGAAAGTTAACTCCCCCGATAGCCTTTATTTTGAGTAGCTGTTAGCCTAAATCCCCATCAAAATGCTTCCTGATTCTTCAAAATACTCCTGTAGTTACACTGTAGCGTTCAAGTGAGCTGCGTCCAATTTTTTTTTCCTTCCGTGTGGCAAAAATTACCAGTAGAAGTGTATATTTTGTGTTTTTCACAAAAATTTACAATGTAGTTTTCAAGTGCTGTTTAGAAAACTAAGATTTTTATTTATTTATTTATTGCATGCATTCTTGCCATGAAACTTTGGCTTTAAACATACTGCTTATACCTTATATACCTACTTGATGTGTTTGCTCTCAGTCTGAGAAAAACTACCATTGGATGTAGAGTAGTGATGCATTAAGCATAAGAAGGGATGGATGGATGGTTAGATGAAGGTGGGGTAAAGTAAGGGCTCTTTAATAGAGATGAGTCATGACTGTTGGGACCTTGCATCAGCTTTAAGCCACAGCTTTTGTTCCTGTGCAATACTTTGAAGTAATTGCTTCCCATTTTATTAAAATGACCAAATCTTGCTTTTTATTAAGACCACCGCTATCCATAATTTCTTTGTGATCTGTGCATTTTGCTTGTTTTTTCATTGCATGATTTAAAAGTATCGCTAAATAAGAAAGCTTTATTGGTGCGAAGTGTGTATGAATAATTCAAAGCATAATATTCCATAATAAATCACGCATTTCAACTTAAAATAGCCTTAACTCTGAGACAGGGCTGATTTTCTATTACTAAAACATAAAAACAATTTTAAAAAATCAGAAAATGCATCTATTTCCACTGACATGATCTCAGTGGAAGATTTTTCTTACTTTTTTCATATGAGAAACACTTTTCATCCTTCAAGAGGCAGAAAGCATAATCTGGAGTACTACTTCTCTGGAACGGTGCAACACAGTCAGAGTAGTATCACGGTTGAGTAAGCCATCTCTTTAGTTTGGGTCACGAAACTCAGAGTCACGCCACCCTGGCTAGTGAATGGCAGTTACTGAGCTTAAACTTTGCATATTTCATGAGACTGACACAGACTGCAGAAAACTGCTGTGCACCAGCAGAATGTGTGTGTAGGTGGACGTGTGTGAGTGTGTAGAGCAGCTATACAAGACCAAGTGAGAAAAATGTTCATCAAAGAAATGTGATTCAGTCTTTGTCTTTTGTTTGTTTCATTACTACTAGAGAGTTATTTCCCTCAGCCTTATTGCTGACTTCTTTTAATCAATTTAGCCTTCCAGCAGTGCAGGAATTGGATTGAGAGTGGAAAGCTAACTGCATTTTTTTTAAATGACATTCGTGGGATATTCCCTGTTAAGTGGAGCAGTTTGACATCTAAAAAAAGTGCAATAGAGACAAAATATGTTAAAACTCTTGAAAGGGAAGAATCACACATACTTGAGATCATGTTTTGTGAGACAGATTTGACAGCTGGTAGCTCACCTGGCTGACTCGCTCCAATGTCAAGAACTGAAATACTGTGTCTTACCCATGGACATTATTTATCAGCATATTTTATGTGAAAATGTGAAATAAAGGGGTAAGTAACAGGAGATACTGTATGAGTTTGGGGGTCTAACATTTTTGAATCAGTATGTCTTCCCCCTTGCATGACAACCACAAAGTTTCTCCTCCACATTTATTCCCCAAAACTATTTTTTTTTGTTTTTAATCTTTTATTATGCCTGCTAAATTGTATTTTTCTTATAGCTAAGAGAGCTCTTAAAGCTCCCACTCACTTTGTGCATGTGTGTGTGTGTGTGCGAATATGTAGAATATTGTATGGCTCAGGACAAGCATGCACACATTAGTTGCAGTAAGTATAGACATTTTCTTTGCAGTTAAAACCTGAGGTCACTAATAGCGAGGATTTGGCCTTGCAAAGCTCATAAATATCTAATAACACACATTCAGTACAAAATTGGGTCTGACGCAGCTGGGTACTGGTTCTATAAG
>JAOWBL010000004.1:11304103-11317425 GCA_028564865.1 Zenarchopterus dispar
TTCTGGATCATTTTTGTTATTAAATTTTTGTATTGGATTTCCTGCATCTGAGTCCTCTGCTTATTCCTGGCGTGACAGCAATGGCTGAAGTCTTGAACCTGTGGACAGAAACTGGTTTGTGGACAGAAACTGGGCCTTGCATGACCATCGGTTCCCACTGGCTCCATGTGTTTTACAGACGATGTCAAAGGATCACAAGCAGAGTCAGACTTTTCACCATGTCATTCTGATTCAGGTTGATTTTAATTTCACCAGTAAAAACAAAATCTTTCTGATGGAATGTTCTTGGATACGCCCTCCACTTGGATGTACGATGGCTCGCCATTAAAATTCAAGTGTAATATCAAAACAACGATGAGACAGTAAAAAGAAATGATTAAAAAAGAGACAAAGATAATGTGATTATGGAGAAACCTGGAAAAGAAGAACCACCTGCCTTCTTTAAAGTCTTTTGCATAAATGATGTTCTACATCATTTATGTAAAGACTAAGCCACCAAGTCTGGCTCAGTTTCTATTAGACTCAGCTGATTGGTAGAGGGATGTGTTTATGGAAGGTTATGGACATGGATGTTCTTACAGTTCCATAGAAAAAACTGACCTCTGCTCATATTGTCATTTCTTTAACAATTATAAAAAGAATAAACAATTAAAACAATGTTGGGTCTATTATTAGATTATTCAGAGTGTAAGCTTTCATTAGAGATCAAAATGACAAGAATTCAAGCAGATTTGAGTTAGAAAGAAATGTAAGCACAGGGGGCAACAGAGCTAAGTCAAATAAAAAGCTATGTTAAACCTCTGACAAGAGTCAAAAAAGTAATTATATTTACAAGTCATAGTGTGGATAGGGTTACTATAGGTGAACCAAGGTCATTTGAACTTTTTATGTATACAGAAAGACTTGTTTGTGCAGAAATATTCCCCTGGTTGCTGACACTGTCATAAGACTGAACAAGTCGACTACAGATGTCAATCAAATCACTGTCAATAAATGCAATAGCATGAAGCAAAGAGAGGCAGAGAAAGGAGGAAAGTCCATGGTCCCTCTTCCCATAAAACTATCGGAAGAGTTATACCATTCTTATATATTTATGACAAAATAGGCAAATGTTAGCGATAGAAGCCATGAACTCTACTTCCTTTGGTCTACCAGAAGGAATTTTGCAACATTGGTAGTTGGCTTGTGTGGACTTACGACGTGGTGACAGTGATCACACTGCACAAAACAGTCCTTTCTGTACTTTTTCCGTTCACCAACAAAGTTAATAATTACCTCAGTTTGCTTGCACTACCCATTAAGTGAATGAGTTTTTTTGAGTCTTATCGTAAAGGTCACGACATGTGTCCCAAAGTGATGTGGACTCTACAGAAAGACCCAGAGAGGTCAGTTAAATGAGTAAAGAGTTTATTCAACCAGATGTGGAGGTACTGGAGAATATAGGAATCTGGAGATCAGTCCAACACAAGGTTAGAGTTATCGAATTTGATGTTGGAGACAAACTGATGGGAGCCCACTGGAGAAGAAGAGCTGCAGGAAGGTGGGCAGACAAGCAGGAGCTTGGAGTAAGTTGTGAAGATGGGAGATCTTCACAGGAGCTGGTTTAATCAGAGGAGACCAGTTGGAATCAAAGCGGAGTGAACCACTTCTTGACCAACGGGGACTAACACACTGAGGAAGCAGACAGTCTGGCAGAGACTGGGAGCTCATGCTGGTCCCTAAAAGCAGCTCCGGTAATGAGGCTGGTGGGCAGCAGGTGCAGCAGCAGGTGGACTGGAGCCCAGGCTCCACCCAGGAGGAAGGAGTTCAGGCTGGTTCGGCCAACCTACAACTAAAAAAAAAAAAAAGAAATACTGACAACCAGTGAAAGATCATGACAAGAGGTTTATAATAGCCATTTATTTTGATGTAGCTTCATTCCCCTCTCTGCTAACATTAATTGCTATTTTGTTAAAAAAAAAGACCTTCTACTTTAACACAAAATTGCTTCAATTCATGGTGTCTTGAATCCTAAGAAACATTTGTTCTCCTTATCATCTAATAATAGATCAGGAGTTTGTTGTCTGGATTTTTCCTTTCAAGAGCTTCTGACTTCTGAATGACGAGACAATGTTTGAGCTGAAATCTGAATCATCTGCCTCTTAAGATGCTGTTTTTTAATGTTATTTTTGTCATTTCATTTAATTTATCCCTGAGCTGAAAACTACTCATGCCTCAGCATCTGCAAGTGGTTTTGTTTTTAAAGATCAGTGCACTGTTGGAAGGATGACAGTGTCACGTCATGACTTTCCATTAAATCAAAGCTTTTTTAGAACCTAGTCCCATCTTATTCATCCATCATTATTGTATTTCATTCTATCCTGTGCTGTCTATTCCTATTATGCCACCATCCCTCAGTTGAACATAAGGTGAAGACGATGGTTACAAAGAAGGAGTTTGTTGTACTTCCATCAGCCAGTGAAAGAAGATCAGAGCTCCACTCGCGTCAGAAGATGTACCTCCTAATCTATGGAACATGCTAATTGCCATTGCAGTTTGCAAAAACACTGCAAAGCAAACACATTTACCGTAATGTAACTCTTGTTAAAAAAAAAAAAAGAGGCAGAGAGAGAAGCACAGTCGATAAGTATTGATTGGGAGCAATGCAGGTTTCTTCCAGAAATGCTCTTGAGGTGCTCTCTCGGGCCCTGCAAGGTAATCCAAGCCTCAGAGGTCAGCGAAATTCCCGTCAGGTTCAGTTAGACATGGCTGCAGCTCCAGAGAAAGAAAAGACAGGGCTACAGGACCCAGGCTTCAGAAGAGCTCATTTTCCTCTAAAGTAGCTAAAGACGTCTAAGATACAGGTGGTACTGGAAGGTGTAAATTTAAGTCTAGTTCCATAAAACTGATAAATGTTCAAGCAGTACCCTCATCAGCTGCTTACTAAAAAGGCTTTGACAATGAAAAAGGAGACCGTATTATAACCAGTGAAGAATTGCCGTGTGTGCAAGTCTTCATGTCAGCATTTCAGGCAGAAAGAGAGAAAGTTTGCATTTTTCTTCTCCCGGACAGGAAGATGGCCTGCAGTACTGCGGTGTCTTGGCTTCAGCAGGGGTGACTCTGTGATAATGTCTTGGGTGTCTGCCAAGTGCCTTTCACCCCAAAGCACTTTAACTATTGATTGACCCCTGAAGAGCAAAACACAGAACCCCAATCTAAGTGTGATACTCCTAACCGCAAACTGTGTTTTCAACTCATTACATTAACCATTTTGCACATGTGACAAAAAGCAGAAGAGTAAAAGCACAATGCATGGGATGGGCCTTCAACCACTTCCCCTCCCTCCCTGTGAGTGTTTGCGGTCAAAAACAGATTCATGAGCTCTGAGACTTTGGTGTGGTCATAGATACGATGAAACATTTGGCTCATTAATATCATATGCTGAGACCAGAGAATTGTTGAACATGGGTTTTTATTATTATTATTATTAGGCCCAACTGTAATCTGAAGAAATTAAAGTGATTTCTTTTTTCTCTCATTAATCTGTGGTCACCTCAACTCTGTGTGAGCATGCCCGCTCAACATGACAGTAACTAGTGAGACAACAAACAATTGCTGGTCAAGTTATTGATTGCTTTCCAGAGGAACTGCCACACTACTGATTAAATCTAACAGAATTCTGCAACTGAAACGGAACAAGTTTGCTACAGGATGGTTTAAAAAAATGGTTTTGGAAAAAAAAAAGAGCCTATGCCAATCTGAGCCAACAAAGTTGCACAAACAAAAGAACTGTAATTTGCTTTCTCATAAATCTCTGCTCACCCTCTGCCTGCACACTTGCTCAACGTCAAGTCTCTAAAAGCGTTATCAGTTGCTTTCCAGAAACATTATTATAGACTAATTCAAAGAGCAACCTCCAGTTTTTCTTTTCTGATGCTGGTGCAGATGTGAAGTTCATAAAATAACTATAAAGTCACATCCAAAGTGAATTAATTTACATTGACCCACGTATTTAAATGTCCAGCTTTACAGCAACTTTAAACGTATTAACAGTGTGATTTTTAAAAAAATTCACATCCATGACCACTGTCATTTTATGTCTTTTATACTGTGGCTGGTTTTACATTGTTTATGTTACAGTTATATTGTTTGTTATTTGATTGTTATATTGCCATTGCATTGTTGCACGCACTTCTATGGAGAGTGCATGACATTGTGGCTGAATGTTTTACGTTGTTACTGCTGTCTGCAAAAACTGATATTAATCCACCAATTTATGCAGAATTAAAGGCATGTTTTTTATGAGTGACAGCTGGATTACACTCTTTGATGTCAAACGGCTAGCTGTCATCACTTTAACTAGTTAGTAATTTCAGTGAACTTGACTTCTGAGCTGTGAAGAAAGGTGCTAATGGAATACAATCATTCTGTGTGTTAAATGTGCAAAACCTTTAAATTGAAGTAGAATCAGATGTTTTAAGAGGTCCGCTAGTGGTGCTCCATGTATGCGCCAAAATATTCCAGGGAAAATGTATGAGCAAATCGTTGTTCATTGTAGTTGGAATATAAATCACACAGTGATCTGTCCAGCTGTGTTTGACTCCAACACCCCCGTGACCCTCCAAAAGGCGAAGCGGGCATAGAAAATGAATGGATGAAATAAAACATGCTGTTCTGTGGTGCAGCAGTTAAAATGCTGAGCAAGGGATAATAGCCAACTTTTTTTGTTGCACTATATACCTGCATAACTGCATTTACATAATAATACGCTATTTCCATCTGGCTAAGTTTAACTTTATGTAGCATATGCCGTGTTAGGCCTGAGCATTTGGGGCTGCAGTCATAATTTTTTTTTTCTGACTAGCCCCTGATCTCAAGGCAAAAGCGCTATTAAACCCACAGGTCTATTGCATTCAGGCATTAACACCCCAACAAGTAGCATTATAATAATGTAAGTTGGCAGAAAAATGGAAGCAGACTATGTTTGAGTTTCTTGTATTTCACATCAGCACTATCTGCTTCAAGCAGCCTGGCACCACACACCGTCTAGACCTGGCGCACACATCATTTTGCACACCGCAACCCCAAAGAGACAGCACGTGCACTGTGTTGGTAATTGTTGGCATTGAGTTCTGCTCAGTTACACTGCAGATAGAAGCTGCAAGAAATTGCAGATGAGGCAAATTCTTGTAACCTCATCTGCAAAAAAATGAGTTAAAAAAACGTCTTCTATGCATAATTTCCCTATATATGTGTATATGTAAGCATCTTTACACCAAAATATCTAATTATAAGTAATTTGCTATATGAATGCAAATTTTTTTATGAGCAGGACTGGCGAGACGAAAGAACATGAGGACCTGCAAAACTGAAGAGTACATTAGAGTAAGTATCGGATAAGATAGGGGTTAAAGGAAGATTCTAATCAGAGTTAAATCAACTCGAGGTTGATTAAAGTCTGATTTAACAACAAGAGCGGTTTTGGGTGAAAATAGTAGGTATAGGTTTGCAACAAAAAGGCTATTAAATCTAACAACGGTTTTAACAACAATTTAACAACAACTGCTGATGCAGAATAGAAGCAGAAAGTCTTAGACCTGAGTTGATGAGTTTCAAAACTGAGCAAAATGTCAGCATCATACAAATCAACATCAGTGTTTTGGAAAAGCATAAAGCATAATGACAACTGACCTGTACTCATTTCAGTCATCAAAGCTGACCCACAGGGCAGACTACTATTACACATCTTCATTTAGCTCTGACATTGCTTGAGAGGTAGTTAAAATGTTGCATCAAATTCCAGAACATTCTTGGCTTCCTCTACATTTCTGGAAATATATATAATAATAATTCATGCTGGGGTTGCTGTTTGATTAATCACAATATTTCAGAACGGGTAAGGTGAGTTTTAATCCAGTGGTCTCATCATTACAAAAAGCAAGGAAAGCGCTAATCCTAACCCCGACCAAGAAGTAAGAACATAAAGAGAAGAAGCAGCCACTATTATCATATCAGAGTGAAATTTTATATGAACACGACTTTGTATCCAGTCTTTCATAGTATGTACTGCAATGCTATACAGCATTATACTTTCTCCCTAATGTCCTGTGTGTTCAGGCGTTTCTCAATGTTGTCCTGACATCTACTGTGTAAAATGTGTAAGAGCAGTGTAAAAATCATAAAAGGTAACAGCAGCAGTGGTGGCAGGTGGATCAGTAAGTTTAACGATAATATAACCAGTGAACACAAAAATAAATGAATGGTTTTATGAAGTATTCAGAGAGAACGTCTGATTAATAATGTACTAATATTCACATGCTATGTGCTATATGTGTTTAATATCACTTTAGTTTTTAGTTACAGTTGGAGTTGAATTTGCCAACCAAAACTGAAAAAAAACATTCACACACATGTGGAAAAGTTTTTCCCCCATATATTCAAAATCCCCAAAACTCCCTATATTTTTTATGTGGTTTTTACACCTAAGAAGCTCCAGTGGGTTAACTGTAGCAGTGGGAAACAGACAGGTGATGGTGTTTGTTCTTAGAAGCACATGTAGGGAATAATTACAACAAGGTGAAGTGAATGACGTGTACATATAGAACACAGCATTGGCTGAGTAGCAGAGTGTTTTTGCTGAAGTGCAAGTTTTCATCAAGGGCAGAAAAGGATACACAGTGTGTTTTGGAGTTAGGCCAGATGGCATGTGACATAACTGGAAAGGCACTATAAAGGATATTTCGGGCATTTCACAGACATTGAATAATTATACCTATTGCATCTATTAATATTTAGAAGGCAACCAAAATAGATAATAATAACAAAAAAGGACATAAATGAAAGACCAACTGCTAAAATGGTAAAGGGGATTCAAAGTTAGAATGAAAAGAATAAAATCGGAACCAACACACTTCTGCTTTGAATGTTCTGTTTGGCAGACTTTTGTTTGTACACAGTAATTCAGTTTGCTGCAAGTTGCATATAATCATGACCACAACTGTAGTAACTATTAAGACAAAGAAGATATCAGTTTTAAACTCAATGCCAGTATGCCTCTCATCACAAAAAGAGTATTAAACTAACCCATCATAACACAGTGCATCATAATAATAGATGTGCCTTAAAGGGGATTTGACACAATGACTTAAATTTTGGATTTAACAACACCTTAAAGTAGCATATGACCTCCAAAAATCAGTATCTTGATGGATAATTTTTGTTGCTAAAAAAAGAGAAAGAAAAAAAGCAATTGCAACTGCTTTCCACCTGATGGCAATATAACACAGTGAACAACAGATTGAAAACCAAGTTTAATTTGAGGCACTTCACTCAAATATATATATATATATGTATGTGTGTGTGTGTGTGTGTGTGTGTGTGTGTGGTAGATCTTTTGAAAAGAAAAGCGAAAGAAAAGGAAGGCTTTTAAATGTTTCTTGATATCATGAGGTAGCTTCTCACCCATGGTTCCTGTCCTTCTGCTTTATGTTTAAGCACTCTTACAGCTACAGGAGTCCTTTTACAATGGCAGATATCAGTGTTCTCTGAAGGTTTTCAATAGGGCAGTTGTCAGGTTTTTGACCTTTCTTTTTTGCTGCCAGATGAGTTTTTCAGCTTGTCTGGCTAAAAGACCCGAGAGCTTTACCACAAAGCTACTGGAGACACTGGGCAATGCTGTTGTACTCTCAAATCCCTTTGTAATATGCAGATTTCACAATTGCTTTGATGCATTTCCTGTGGGGCAATGAAGCAGCCCCACAGCAAGAAAGAATTTCCATGAGAATGTACAATAAGGCGTACATGTTAGTGGTTGCAATAAGTTAACTTTAAGCAGGCTGTCATTCACATGTATAGTAAATTAAATATCAAATGAATAAAACCGATGCAGCTGGGTGGAGTGTAGCATAGAGCTTAAAGTGTGAAGGCTCAATAACTGGCAGTGCTAACCGAATGAGCTTAGCACTGGTAAGGTGAATCCTAGTTGACAACAACATAAAGTACATGTGTAAAACAAGAGTTATGTGAAAGACTGGCAGTTATAAAAGTATCTATAATGCTACATTTGGCAGATTTTTGTAAAACTAAATTAAATAAACACTCAAATCTCCTCATATCACAGAAACTACCTCAACATTTTTCAAAGGTGTTGGCATTGTTGAAGTAAGGAAAATTTTAGTTCATTGAACTACCGCTGGGGCCTTGCTTCCAAAAGTGAGTCAATCTCCCTTGACACGCCTGTGATTTTGATATTTTGACATCTGAGCTTTGAATTACAAGCTACGAGGGCAAAATTACTCTTAGTTTAAAGCTACAGCTCATTCTTTTAATTCTCCCAAAAGACTGCTGTCACAGGCTCTGAGTTGGTCTCGAATGGTCCTGAAGGTCGTGGGTCAGCTCTGAGCCTTTAACTGGAAGTTAAGCCAAGCAACCAGAAGTTACCTTTGACCCTGCTAGTGAGGGCTAATTAAAGTGCAGCCAGCCCAACAAGCTCTTTGGCTACTACTTCTTGCAGCAGACAGAGAAGCAGAGGTCCATTAATCCTCTTTGGAGCCCCAGTAGCACACGTTTCAAATGCTGTTAGGGTAGCAGCATCTGAAATAATGATGGATAGATAGTATTGATTACAAAAATACACAACTAGTTAACATCATAGTTTAAAATGAGCGAACTCAAGCTAAAATAGTTAACTAACTCATTTTTGTGGTAAGTGAGTGAAGGTAGGCATGTTCCAGCTGGTTTCTGGGCTCGGTCATTTTCCCCATTTACCTGTTTTCTGGATTAACCGAGGTTGTTCAGAATCATCTCAGGCATCATCAACTGACTCCTTGGAAATCCAATGGTTGACATCACTGACAGTTTGTCCAGTTGTTTTTATACCATCTGTTGTTGGAGTGTGAACTGTTTAGTGTTCCCAGCCTCATTCCCAGGGGGATGAGGCTGTGAGATGTCCAAAAATAATGTTCAGTAATAATGGCAAATATTTAGCTATGAGATTTACGTCACCCTCGACTGGTACATCCACATCCTTGAAGGTCATTTTTATGTGGAATTTGCATACATTCCCTGGTAGAAATTTAAATATCCAAGTCCAGATACTGGATATGATGTATTTTGTTTTTTATAAAAATCTTAAACATTAGCATGTAGCAGGAGGAAATACAAATTTGTCACTCAAAAGAATGCACAATGGAACATGTAACCTGCAAAAAAAAAAAAAAAAAAAAAAAAACTATATTTATATAGAGGCACACATATGTAGGGTTGAAAACTAGTGAAGGAAAAGGAGCCATCTTTTGAATACTGATGTTCTACTGACACATGGCAACTATTAATATAACATGTATGCATTGGTAGTCTTGTCACATGGTCTCTTTGATGAAGGCTCTGCTGCACTTTACATTGCTACATCATCCTGCAGAAAAATGATGTTGCAGGAGCAACAGAGAGTGAGCTAGTAGATTTTCTGAGGATCAGTGAGAAGCACAACTATTGTGACATGTTGTGACTGGAATAAATTTGAATAAACACAAGTTATGTAGACAATTACCATTGCCACTGTGATTGTTGACAGATATTCATCATTTTACAGCTCCAATTTGGGATTGTGGTCTTTTTCTTTACTCTAGATTTTTTTAAAAAACAATGAAAATAAATCAATTTAAAAACAGGCTTTTTAAGATATTAAATTAAAACTCAATGTATTTTCACATTAATAAGAACTAATGAAATCATGCTTATTTATAAGGGACTGTACAGTTATGGCTTTTACCATGAATTAATTAAAATACAGTGTAAGTTTACCTTCTTTGTGATCTTCTTAGAGCACAAAAAAATCTAAATAATTTAAAGAAATAGCTTTAAAAATTACACATTATTTTTTTTCTTTCAGATGTCAAATTATAGACCAGTCGTTATACCGGTCTTTATGCTTCAGCAACTGATCTGCTGCATGAAACACCCGGACACAGTCTCTTGACATAAACCTGGCAAAAGGTTATTGAAAGTGGTGAAATGGAGGAAGAGGAAGAGAACATACAATTTTAATGAAGAATTCATGTTGTTCATTTTTTTCTTCTTTTCTTCTTTTTTCACTAAAACATGAGAGAAGTAGGATTACAAGGTTCCTGAAGACATATTTACATATGCCACCTTAACATTGGTATTTGATAACCTGCAAGATGCCATATATTTGAGATCTATTTTTCTCTTCCTTTATTTTACATATCTGGTCTTTCTCTCCATCAGGAAGGAGGTGCCAGGAAAAGCCACGGTCAGTCAGAGATGGGAAAAGAGCGAGGAAAGAAAAATAAAATGTTTTGACAGCATTCCTGTAGCTTTGGCACTCGATTCTTTTGTACCTCTCTTATGCAAAGTGCGACAGCTTTTGTGATGCCTTTCATTACGAAGGAAACTGGAAATGAAGAGGACATTTGACAGATAGAGAGGGGAGAGCTCTGCAGCAGCATCCCCACTGTGCTCAACCCAGAACTGCGTGACTGGTCTCAGCAAGCGGAGAGAGAAGAGGGAGAGAGGAGAGAAGGGAGGAAGGTAGGAAAGAAAGAAGGGGGAGGGGAGGCAGCTCAGCGCAGTGCCGGATGACTGAATGAGTAGCAGCCGCGGCACAGGCAGCAGCATCAGCACCACTAGCCGTAGCATCTTCCTTTGTGGACGCTGAAGGCTGTCTTGTGGCAGGTTGTAGGAGCATCATTACCTGCGCATCCTAACACATATCTGGACACTGACTTTTCGTACCTGCTTGCCTTTCACACACATGTGGTAGCCACCAGAGAGGACGCAGTAAGTGACAGGGGCTCGGGGGACAGAGGGACACGGGAAGAGGAAACAGGGACGACTGGTGGTATAGTGCAACAGAGAGGAGGGCTGGAGCGACGGCGACTGGAGCAGCAGCAGCAGTAGCAGCGGCACCATGGCGCAAGCCGCCAAGCAGCTCCGCAAGACCAAGGACCTCGCGGAGGCCGCCGCCCAGGAGCAGAGGGAGAAGGAGGAGGAAAAGATAAAAAAGAGGAATCGATCTAGGGATCGCAGACGCAAGGTAAGGCTGGTTTTCTCAGGAGACTGGGGAGGTGACGGGGGCTCCTAACTCTTTTATCCCCATCCATCTCTCCTTCTGACAATCAGTCTCACTCAATCCATTGTGCTTGTTTGGTGGGGATGCAATTACACAAGTATAATTACACTGTTGGTCTTCTGGCCTGAGCTGGCGTGTGTACCCGTGTTTGTGTGTGTGTGTGTAAGATAAGCAGCCAAGCATATATGCTCTGGTGCGGCTTGTGTCTGCTCCATCAGATATTTAGCTATGGGGTAAGGAAAAGGAGTCTTATGACGACTGTTTGTGCCAGTGGCGGTGTGACTAATACTCCCTGTTGGTTAAACATCAGGAGATGTCACCGTTTTCTTCTTTTACCTGATAATACTTTAGTGGGTGCATATTAATGAAAAGCAAGTTCACCCCACTGCATATACATACATTTGTGGATCAAATCCTAGTCACTGTTAACATGCTTTGCACATGTTCTTAGATTTGGTGTTTTCCCCCATATTACATGTTTTTTTTCCTCATTGGGGAGATGTAAAATGGAGGGGGAAGATGGAGGTACACTAATAATAGATGCAATTGTAATTCATTTGGGTTTCTTTTGATACGTTTGCGCTACATCGGTTGTGTAAGAGAGAGATCTAAAATTAGACTTGTTTATTTATTTTTGTAAATAAAGAATAATTGAAAACTGTTGCCACAATCTAGACACATAGACTATCATCGGATGAAGATGAAAGCTTGTATTCACCCCCACATCTCATGACTCTGGTGCACTCTTCTGCTCTTGCTGTGCCATTAGGTGGAGATATCAATGAGGTTGTGCAGCCTTGTACTCGTGCCTTGATATATTTAAGCGATTTCTGGAAATATATGTTCTATTGTGAAAAATGATTATTGTGGAAAGAAAGAAATCACAGGATTATTTGATTTTTAGATGCTGTGTGTTCAATAAAATACCAGCTGTCCCATTTTTTGTACAGTTTTTATATATGTTGTCTGCAGAAGAGTTGGGGGTCTTTTGTATTTTCATTGTGTACATGAAAGTACAAAAATATGTTATCGTCAGGAAAACAGGAATGTAGTATACAGATGAATCAACAGAGTGCTAATTAATCCGCAGTTAGAGGATTACACATGAAGTCTGCAGAGAGTCTGTGGTACCTGTCGGAGTGTAGCCAGTTTCTTGGCAGTATAAGACCATCTTCTTTTTTTTTAATTGGAAGATTTTGCTGAGATGATTAGGTTTTGCCAAGTGCATAAAATTACATTAATTTATTGTCTTAATAAAATGCAAAGTACATATATATATATATATATATATATATATATATATATATATATATAAAATGAGACAGATGACATTTTACTGACGTGAACACTAAATCCAGCTATCCAAAAATTTCCTTACTTGTATTAATTTAGGCATAGGATGGACACATACTTTTGTTTTTTTCCAGTTTTTTGTTTGATGTTCATTGAAGCATTTGGATTTATCAGCGTCTATAAAAATTTAATGACTATATTTTCAACAACTGCTAAATTGTTACCTAAATTGTTACAGTGAGAAGATTCCTGGTTTGACTCCTGGGCCTGCCAGGAGTCTTTCTGTGTGGAGTTTGCACGTTATCTTCTTGCTTACACGGATTTTCTCCAGGCACTCCACCTTCTTCCCACAGTCCAAAAACATGTATGTCAGGTCAATTGAAAATTCTAAATTCTCAGTCGTAGGTGTAAATATGAGCGTGTGTGATTGTTTGTCTCTATATGTGGCCCTGCAATTGATTGGCGACCTGTCCAGGGTGTACCTCTGCCTATCATCTGTAATGAGCTGGGATAGGCTCCAGCAGACCCCTGTGATGCTGTAAGAAGGACTCAGTGGGGATAGAAAATGGATGGATGGATGGATGGATGGATAGCTGCACCAATTAATCAGCTAGTGTCATAACTGGACACTTTTTATCTGATTGGCTCTGACAGGTATTGGCAAATTCTGGCTGCTGATATCACTACTCACATTGATACTGACCGATATTTTTTAAACAAAGCAATTTGAGTACACAGCCTACAGTTTCTGCTATATTTCACCATAACGTTAATTTATGCAATTGACTTTAGTTGTAAGAAGGTAAATCAGAATTGGTCAAAATTTGCAGGTCATACCATGAAGAAAAGCAGAATTCACAGTTGGCAAAGAAAATTGGAATTAGTGTGTCCCCACACACACACACACACACACACACACACACACACACACACACACACACACACACACACACACACACAC
>JAOWBL010000004.1:11319158-11367348 GCA_028564865.1 Zenarchopterus dispar
ATATATATATATATATATATATATATATATATATATATACATATATTAAGTGACCCACATATGGATGTGCAGTACCTAACCTAGTGATGCATTTGACTCATCAAAGCTCATTAGCAAAATCATGTGAGCACTGTTAATTCCAACAAATCATTAGAGGAAAAGTGAAAGTGATGCAGGCTGGCACAATGCCCCTCACACTGACATGGAGACAGGGCACACACACTTCCACACACACTTAGAGCAGTAGCTGGGCGTTATGTAATGGAATTAGTGCTCCTGAAGGTCTACAAGGATCATGTGGCCTTCAGGAGCCCACTAATGCACTGAAGCAGCCTCTCTCAGGCGCACTCTGACTCCAGCACTTTTCTTCCCTGGCCTAAACGCATTTTACAGTACATGTGCTTGCTAATGGACGTAGCGTCTGAACAAATATGGAAAATTATACACGTTTTTTTTTTTTTTTTTAATGTGTGTATCCTTTTTGTGTGGACATATTGACAATATTTGTACAAGTCTGCATTTGTCAGATGTCTGAGCTCGAGTTTGCATTTTAAGTTTAATTCTGGGTTGTAAACAAAGCTAAATTTGATAAGTGTCCAAAATGAAATTATAGACAGAAACATCCTAAGTACAATGCATCATTATGTCCTTTAAAAACAATTGCCATGTAATAAATGATAACATTTGGAAGCTTATACTGTTCTTTTATTCACTCACTGTGCTTATTTTCTTCCTAAACGATTTTAGTGCCTTATTTATCTTATGCACAATTCATACAGTTGCATCTATTATAAATTCATCATATTGGTGTAATTCCACTGATGAGGCTTTGATGTCAAGTGATATAACTATTTTGGGCCTGTTATCTGTTCCTACCAAGTTTTGTCTTGAAGACTAGATTTTTATAAAACTCTTCAAAGAAAAGCTAAAGAGAAAGAAAAAAAATCAGAGTAAGATTTTTTTTTAAATGCCAGATTTATAAAAAATTTAACTAAGCTTCTTTCATCCATTGAAGTATAACTCTCCATAGATTGTTTAAAGTCTGAGTAGAGCAGAAATAAATCTGCTTTTTAAGTTTTTCACACCACTGGAAAATATGTTTTAACCATTCAACTAAGCATGGATAATTATAACAACCCTCCAGCAAATCAAATTAGATTTCAGTCATAACAAAATGAGAAATGGACAGCGACTGACAGATATTAGATAAGCTCAAATAAACCAAGCCAGCAGGAAAATCAGAGCCCCAGTTTATATTAACTACATGCACGCTGCAGATATTACATATTTTGATTATCCTCTTCCAGTGGGTGGGGTTAACAACATGGTTAAATTTTGTTGTAACATAATTGTTGTAAAGTGCTGCTCCTGCAGGTACGGATGTAGGAGGAAGCTCAGAGGGAACAGGGCTTTCTCTGTTGCTGCTCCCAACTATGAAATAACATGCCCCTTCATTGTTCACTTTTGAAACCCATCTTAAAACCCTTTTTTATTCTTTGGCTGAGTGTCTTTATTTAATCTTAGCTGTTTTAACTGGTCTTATTGTGTTGAATGTAAATTGTTCTTATTTCGTGTTTTTTAAAATATATATAGCTGATGCTCTTTTATGTTTCCTATAGTTCTTAGTATGCAGTTATGTGCAGCCCTTTGTTTCAGCTGTAGTTGTATTAAAGTGCTTTACAAATAAAGTGGTATGGTATGGTATGGTATGGGATGGGATGGGATGGGATGGGATGGTTTGGGATGGTATGGGATGGTATGGTATATGCTTTCATAATGTGACTATCTCCTGCTGATGATGCAGTCAAGTCCTTCTGCGCAGTCAGCACACTGGGGGCAGAGAGAGTGAGTCAATCCATCTATGATTAACTGTGGCATCAGTGCATTTCATCATTTCAACTGTTAAACCACAAGGTTAAAAATATGGCTAGGATGCTAGTGAGTCTTAACCCTCTATTTTTGTGGCTCTGTACGAATTGCATCGCCAAGTTACGTCTGAAACTTTGCTTCCCTTACAGCCGCATAGCCCTTGCACTTCTGAGGTGGAGTGTTGGCTCATTACAAAGACAACCCAGAGTGTATCACTCACTAAATAAGTATTCATACAGTTATGTACAACAGGATTGTAATTCGACCCTTCAATCTACCAAACATAAATCTGATTTTCCCATCTTGTCTGTAGCCTGCCAGCATCTGCTTTACTGCATTTCAACTTCCCTTTTCACAGAATTAATCCAGTTCCTCGTAGTCTTATCAATCCTCTGCAGCTAAGGAGAGCAGGCCAAATTCTTTAGATTCTCATATCTGGGTAGATGTTGGGTAGGTAGTTGATGAATCTGAGTAGACTTAATGATAAAATAATGGTCTCAGGATAGGTTCTTTCAATGGCACTAACTCACCTTAGATACTTTGTGTCACACAACCCTGACGTGAGTCCTTCCCCAAACAGAAAAATAAATCCTAAATTTCTTTACCTGGACTTTAAATATCTTTGTCTGCACCTCCATGTAAGTATAAGGATAGGAAGCGGAGGTAGTCAGTAGTCAGTGGACTCTCTTTCTGATGATCAAAAGAGTTCAATACAGACTTCACTCAATAACCACACACACACGAAAACCAGATAAAATCAAAATGATTGAATTAAGACAGACCACTTTCAGTAAGAAGCATTGGTTTTCAACCTGCAAGGGGACTGAAAAGGCTCAAATAAAACATCAGCAGATTCCCAGCAAAGATGAGTTGCTGTTCATTTGCTGATCTGACTTCACACTCTCTGATCTGAGAGCAGCTCACTGACGGCAGCTGGGCTCAGGGGCGCATGGGAGGCCGCCAGAGCAGACCCAAAGCCAGTGTTTCTACTTAGTTGACACAAAATTCTTGTTATTCCTTTTTTCCCCACCACCTCTTTGTAAGTAATTCTTTGTCCTCCCCAAGCGATCGTTTGTTTTCATCTGTAAATATGTTATGTCCATTGACTATAAACAGAAAAAAAGGATACTAATAAAGGATACAGCATGTTTGCTGGATCTGTCCTTTGCAGTGGTTTCTTGTATATAGGTATTCAGCTGGAAAATCCAGTCTGCACTTGTATAAATACTTCATTGCTAATTCAATTTTAACTCTAGATGCAAGGAAGAAAAGTTTAACAACTGTTTGTTCCTCCACTGCTCCCTCACTGCTTTTCTCCTTCAGCTATCTGCCCATCTCTCTACTTGTTCTTGTTACTTAAAGTCAATTCTGCACCTTCTTCCATCTCACCTTTCTCTTCTTCAACCACTTTGTACTGTATATCCTGTCTCATTACTCATTTATTTGATTTGGTTTCTACTGATTTACTTGTATCAGTTTGAGTCTTTAAGTCCCTCTTGTTCCATCAGAACTTCTCTGGTCCAGCCAGAGATCAGAGCACGACCTGTGTGGGAGTCTTCTTTTACCAGGAACTGGAACACGAACAGCACTGGATCGGGTTTGCACCGACATCCTTGGTCAGGCTCTTTTGGGGTTCATTTGGATCTTCATGTAGAGTTTTTGTGGTGTGGCAGGTTATGTTGTCCAACTTGGAGAGGTTTTTGTAAACGAGGAGTGGCAGTTGGGTCCCATCAGGGTTCTGGTATGTGTCTGTCCAGCAAGGTTGAGAAAAGTGAGATTTGTCAAAGGAACATCCACATAAATGCCAGGATTCAGGCTTTCTCAGCACAATCTGATATTGTTATAAAATATGATCATCAATACTATCAGTGTGGCACACATCCCATGGCAGTGGTTATAATGTTGCGAGCTGGTAATTTTTTTAGATTAAAAAAATATATATATAGTTTTCAGAACCTGCTGTTAATTTTCTTAGTTATTAATCAGATCACTCCACATGAACTGTTAAAGACCGCATGATGTGACAGCAACATATAAAACAGTCACAACATTTAGATTATTTCTCTCTCAAGAGTCAAAGAAGCATCAAGAATAAACCAGTGAGCAATACACAGTATGTGTCAACGCTAAGTAGTTCATTGGTTGTGTAAACACATCTCAGTCCACCCACACAGTCTCGTCCTCTCAAACGTCTGTCCAATATCTGTTTACTCAGGATTCAGACAGTTTGAAGGATTTCTCTGTGGAAAACTGCACTTGTTGCTGTCAGAAAAACACACTCGCCTCCTTTCCTCTGCCCACATCATTCAGCCACTGTAGTAGTTGTTGTTGATTGTTGTTGTTGTTTGTTGAACCAAATTTTCCCTCCAGAGCTTCTCTGGAGAAGGGCTGCAAAATTAATGTACATGGCTACTTACCCCAATTTTGTTTAAAGGTCTTTGAAACAGCATTGAATTATTGATTTAAATAATCCAGCTGCTAAACCACAAATCAAACTTGAAGAAGTCTCTCCTCAAAACCATGCAGATATTAGTTACAGACCTTTGATCCAAAGATACCTTAATGCATTCAAATATTCCTCAGATTTCATTGTCCATTTCTCTTGAGTTTCCTTTCTATTGTAACGTTTTTTTAAGACATGAATAATCAGCTGCAAGCCATAATACACATTCACTCAGTTGTTTTTAGAGCAAATACATCAGCAATACAGTCAAGTATTTCAGTACAAATGATTACTATAACTATCCATTAGTATTCTGTTGCCTCAGAGTTTTAGCCTAATAGCATTAAATAATAGGATTTTTGCTTTTAAATGGCAATACGATTAGCAGGAATGTAAAATGTTGTTTTGCTTTGTTGGAAAATCATTTCAACTGTTACCTCTTATTCCAAAATAAGAGAAAGGAAAAAAAAAAAAGCTGAAGTGGTGATTGTTTTCTGTGAATAAAGTCTTGTCACTTTTTGTTTACTACAACCGTCTTTTACCACATCAAAAGAGCCAGCAGGAGAGCAGAGTCCAATGAGTAAACAGCAGACCTTGAGACATTATCTCATCAGCATAGCCAGTTTCTGCTGTT
The DNA here is from genome assembly GCA_028564865.1 of Zenarchopterus dispar. Taxonomy (NCBI): domain Eukaryota; kingdom Metazoa; phylum Chordata; class Actinopteri; order Beloniformes; family Zenarchopteridae; genus Zenarchopterus; species Zenarchopterus dispar. The sequence continues at coordinate 11,324,105 of JAOWBL010000004.1, forward strand.
GCACTATGATTCACTGTATGATCTATTCTCAGCAGAACTGCAGGTTCACAAAAAAAATAAAATAAAAAAAATACACTTGTTCAAACTGCCTATGGGACCATACGGTGATGCATTTGCAAGTGGACTGGAGAGGGCTCAGCAGCTGACAGAACCAGTGAGTATTCCGCCTTGTAGAAAGTGCTATGCCTCACTTGAGTTATTGATTTATTGCGAGCCTTGTCCAGAATACTTGCACCTTTTTTTTTTTCTTTCTCGAACACACGCATACACAGCTTTTACACTGCTGTTCTCTGTTTCACAACTATGACTCATACGAACGCGGACAAGCTAAAATATTTGTGGATCGTGCTCTGCCTGTGAACAAAGCAGCGAGCCTGACTCAGCTGCTTTAAGGTCACATTTCTGACTGACAGGGTGACAGAGTGACAGGGTGTGTCCTGCTGGCTCTGCATCAGTGGTCCCACAGGGAAAAGGACCAAGGTGAGAGGAAAAATGCACAGCTTCTCAAATATGCACATAGCATACTTTAAATCCTCCCTTTAACCTCATGGTTTAACTGTGGTTCCCCCTCGACATTTAGTAACACTGAGAAACCGAGCTTATTCAAATATGAATGAAAATGACAGTTGCTTTCTGCAACATGCAATTGATTAATGGATTATCAGTAATCATGACCAACTTTAAAAAAAACAGATATTTTGCCAGTTTTCTGATGTGGAGCAATCATGTCTGTTAATATAATGCCAAGAAGGATAGAAATCAACAACGAACTTACGGTTGTGCAGGCATTTTTGCCGTGCAACTTCACAATTTATGATCACATATTTATACGCAGCACAGACAATAAGTGTCAGGAACTGCTGAAGGATGATTGATGGTGCTCTGAATGAAGTGCAGCTTTCTGCAAATGCAGTGTGTCAGCTTGTCTATCCCATATTTTTAGCCCTCCCTGGTGCATAAGGTTTATTATAGCCTCAGCTTTGGAAAGAGCTCAGTGTCTTATGGTGAGACCATATAAAACAGTCATGCTGTTTTCTTACTTTGGGTCTGTGCTTATGATGAGTTTGGCTGAAGGTTGATATTTATTCATGGTGAATTCACTTAGCCTAACAGTTGAGGATGCAGTGTTTTATTGTTTGAGTCCAAACACTTTCTGACATAAGTGAAAATGAAAACATGGTTTTCTGAAGAAAGAGACATCACCCATATGCTGCTATTAAAACCAACTGACAGAGTTTTTCTATCCACTAATGTCACTGTGGTCATCTAAGAGTCAGTTGTTGCTCCCGCTATGTGTTTTATGGGTTTAGCTCCAAATTATTGCCCTTTTCCATCTGTTCTCTAATGCAAAGTTTATTTAAAGAATTATTCTTCAACACAGTCCTTGTTATGCTGATGAATTGAAAGCCCGTGCTTTCACCCTTGCCAGACCTTGTGCATCAGGCCTGACCCAGCTATCTGGAGCTCGTTGGTTTGATGAATAGCGCCTTGTGGGATAAAAGAAGCTGCACAGAATGCTGAATCATGAGGAGAAGTTTCTATTGACTGATTTAGGGAACAGTCACAGTCTCTTGAAGTCCGTCACACCACCAATGGCACTGGGATGGAGAGTAATGTCATTTTGTCATGTGACTAGCCACTTTTGCTCTTCTAGTTTTATTTGGAGACACTATGCTTCTGTCAGTGATAACGATTTTAACTTTACATAGCAGAATTTTTCACAATGAAAAGAGAGCATGATCAAGATTCCTGATTGCAGCTCCAAGGAGCCTCAAGACATTGTGGTACTGCATTCCTTAATGTTATTTCTGTATCGCTGCTATTTTTAGCGGCTGCAGTGATCCTTGTAGATGTTTTAGCAGTTGGGACGTCAAGGTAGTCATGCCCTCCTCGGATCTTGTCTTCTAACTTCTCTTCTGTTTGTCCTTGATGACTTTTCCTTTCCTTGTCCTCCCCCTCACCCCTCTCCTTTCCCCCTTCACTCACTTCAGCATGTAGCTCACCGGTGTGCATCTCCACCCACTGGGTGATTAGTGATGACCCGCTGTCACTAACATAGACACGCACAGCAGGGATGCCTTAATGTGTATAGGCTAGATCAGGGGTAGGCAGTCCTGGTCCTTGAGTGCCCCTGTTCTGCATGTTTTAGATGTTTCCCTGAATCAACACCCCTCATTCAAATTAATGGATCATCATCAGCTTGTCATCACGGTCTGCAAAAGTCTGTTAATGACATAGTTATTTGTATCAGGGTGTGCTACAGCATGGACACATCCAAAACATGCAGGAGAGCAGCCCTTAAGGACCAGGATTGCCTAACCCTGGGCTAGATCTTACACATAGGCCCAGAAGCTATAAACAAAGTTATTTCCCATTATGACAATACTGACATTCACTCTTACCTGTGATGAGAGATTTACTAAAACAAATACATTTAAACCTTTCTATTTACAGTATTTTTCTCAGTATTGTGAGTAGGAAAGAACTGATCGTTCAGCTTACCAGGCTTGACTGGTAACAGGGAGATCAGGTGTTCAGGATGATAGATATTTGTAATATCTGCAGACATGATGGCAATTTATACTATCTATAAGGTCTTCAAAAATCATGTCAGAGGATGCGTAAGCTGTTATACTTATTTATTATTATTTACATCACCATTTTTACAGCAGACTGTTCTGTGTAAATGCTAAATTGTAAAACAGGATTTGTGTTACTTGTGTGCACGGCATAGTGAGATGACAAAGCTGACATGTGCAGGCTTGCATGTGTTAGAGTCTTTATATCCTGCAGTGAGAAACATATGTCAGCCTCTTTGACTGTCTGTTAGCAGCAGGCCTGAAGATGATGTGTGCAAATATGAAAATATCTAACAATGTAAATATGAATTTGCATGCAAATATGGTCTGTGTGTATGAATTAAGTGCATGTACGTGATAAACTCCAAAACCCCTATGTGACATCGCCCTTTGTGACATTCTGATGAGTGCTCTGATGAGCTTTTATTTAGGGGTTCTGGGTGACCCTATGTTGGCAGAACTGACTCTTCCCAACACCCCAGTTGATCTATAAAAGAGCAAATAAGCAGAACCTCTTGCCAATGGATGGAAAACACTCACCTGACATCTATCACCACAAACTCAATATTTTAGTTTAGCTTTTCTCATGCACATATATTTATTACATTTCATTAACTAGAGACACAGCAACTCCTGGCAAAAAATTCCTTGAATGTGTCTACGTGGTAGGCCAATAAAGCTCATTCTGATTCTGATTCTGACCTATGATGCTTATCAGCATGACCTTATACTGATTTTGATTGAATCTGTCCATCCATCCACATTTCAAATGTCTCGAAATAAAAATAACATCTGAAATAAGGGCTGCCAAAGCTGAAACTATGGCTGCTAGATCTCCAACTGAGCTTTGCTGGGACAGAGTTATCAGCATGGGTCAACAAGCTGACATTTGACTGTCTTTTAATGGCTGCGTGATCCTCAGATCTTAGTTAGAGCTCAGTTTCTCTGGATGTTGGTCCAAGTAGAGCTCAAGTTCTGGTGAAAATAGCTAGCTGACCACTGGGTAGCTGTCTGACACAACAGACTGCAATACAAATGTCAGAAAATATTTTACGAATAGTTTTCAATACTATTTGTCGTTTTATATCGTTTTAACTGGTGGGGAACATAGAGATTCCTCTCTGGTATAGTTTCCATGGATATGAAATCTAACTATGGTGTCAAAAACATTTTTCTGGACCAGATGGTGAATATTTTTACTTCTGCTGTAAAGCTAAACATTTAACATAAAAGTTAATAGAGATTCACATATTTGAAGCCATTCCCTAGTAGTCGTTTGATGAACTGCAATTTTTCAGATTTATTTGCAGAAGGCTTTGAAAACTAGATTTTGCTCCGTTAGAATGAACACACACACACACACACACACACACACACACACACACAAAAACAGTTGGTCCCCTATAATTTAAGTAGGTTTTATGGCCAAGATTTACTCTTGTCTTGTCTCTCACTTGGACACTCTCATTTTCTCTTCCATCATTAACTTCTTAAGTCTCTTAGTTGCCTAATCCATGATATCCACCGGAAGTCCGAGAGCTAGTTTCATCCTTGTTGACATGTGATAAAATGCTGTAACACAATATGCAGTTGTCACCAGAGACGTCTGTTTTTGTGTTTTTACTGGCTGTGAGAATTAAACAGCACTCCTTCTTGTAATCAAATATTTCTTCAAATTTTAAACATTAAAAATCTCCTTTGTGTTCCTGTAAATTTGCACTACACACAAATTTGCATGTTTTAGTGTGCACACACAAACAGATGTCCACCTGCATCTCTTATGTCCACATGCTTTCATGTACAGATTGTGGTTGTGTGTGCTTTTATTGTGACGGTCCATGTCCAGATCCAAGTGGGTGTGTGTGAAAACCAGAGCCCTCACAGTCCTAATTCATGACATGGGCAATTTGGTATTCAGTCACTCAACATCACAGTAGGACTGCAGGGCACCCCCAGGCCACATTCAGAGATACTCTCACATTTACAGTTCAACTGTAGCTTTTGTAGCTTTAGTGACTGAGTTATGCTGCATGACCATATAGTGACTTCTGCGGTGAAGTTTCTGGTTAATTTACTAACATGGTCTTCCAACCCAGTTGTGGTTTCATGTGCCATTGCTGATTGTTTGGTCAAGATTTTTTTTTACCAGTGCAATTAAGATTTTCTTTCTTCTCCCTAAGTGGCTTGTTCTCATTATGAGACTTATTTATCAAACAGAGTTTGTGGTTTTTTGTTTTTTGTGTGTGTGTGTGTGTGTGTGTGTGTGATTTGTGATGTTTTTTTTTTTAATTATAAGCAATATTGGTTCAAAAAGGTGAACCATTTTTGTATTATTTTACATTTTCTTTAGTTATTTAAAAATCATGAAAAAGATTCCATTTTATAACTTGTTTATTTTTATAGTTTTGAGGGAACCCGATGACAAGATTTCATGCAACGTTCAGTAATAATATTATTGGAGGTGGCACAAATATGGGTTCTGTTTTCACAGAAACAGGCACTTACATAGAGAAAAAATGAATTGAACTCAGAATGAGATTTTGTATGTGTAAAGATGTTAATACATCTATTGAGATGAGTGTTTAACAACAATATGTGAATATTGCCATCGATAGTGTAAGTTTGCTGAGTCAGTGGATCCTACTGGGTCTGATACTGGAGCCTGAAATGGTCTGGGATTGGCTCCAGCAGAACCCCGTGACCCTGTAAATGGATTCAGCAGGTATACATTAGAAAATGGATGGATGGATGGATGGATGGATGGATGGATGGATGGATGGAATTGTTTTGAAATTTACATCTGATGTACTTCACATTATCATTTCAAACACTTTGATGGGAATTGTTGGAGCTTTTGGCTCTTTTCTCTGTGGTGGAGAGTCATGTGTTTTGGTCTGTTCATTTTTGCTGTTAGTATTTGATTCAAGGCAATGGGGTCAGTTGCTGGTGACAAAATTAAACCTGTAAGAGGAAGAAATGCTGCTGTAAAATGTGGTAGTGGTTCCATCATGATCTTGAGCTGTTTGGTTGCGTTTGGAGCATTGAATATATCAAAGAAATTATGAAATAAGACTTTCAGTGTTTAGAGAATTTGCACTCAAAATTTAGTCAATGCAAAAAGCCAACTTTGATAGATGTAACAAATTATGCTTATATTCTCAAATTTGTGGATATAATCTGTATTTACCTTGCATAACTGTTTTAAAATTGAGATTATACTTTTGAAATTGGTTCATATCCATTTTATTTCTGAAGATATTCTGAACCCAAGTTCAGACTTGAAATCAGAGGCGTCAAATATTGTCACCACATTTCATTCGTCATTCGGTTAATAGGCTTTTGCTCAGGTAGCTTTAACTGACAAATCACCATTAAAGTCAGATTTTCATATTTCATGAATCATAAGATGGCCAACACCTTATATTCTTCTCTAAACAGCTAACAAATTATATTTACTTAAGCTACCCTGTGCACCCAAAGTTCTGTTTGAGTGGCAGTTAATCGTCAATATTCGCTACTTCCTGTGTGCTATTTAAATAGATTTTCAGATATTAGTTATTCTGACAAGAACAAGACTTTGGTTAAGATACTGAAATGGGGAAAGAAACACAGAATGTCAACACAGAATGATGACATCAGGGTCACACTCCGAGAAACAGCTTTACCCAGCATGCTTTGCTTGTAGCATTTCTGCAGTGCTCATAAATATTGAAAGATTATGAAAAGAGAGAAGAGACATGTTGGGTGGGAGGGGGATGGGCTTTACAAAGTTGCATGACAAGTGAAAGATCTTAAAGGAGGAGAGAAACATGCTCAAGTAGTAATGAGTGAATGAATGACAGTGATAGATGGACAAAGAAAGTGCTTGTGAATAAAGGAGTTCAAGGCTGCATCACACTGTTACTTTATTGCAGGTAGAAATGATTTAAACGTTACTTCAGTGGTAAAGAAAAAGCTAGAACTCATAGCAAGGCAGAATTAAGTGTAACTTAAAGAGGAAAATTTTAAGAAATTATTTCACAATCATCAAAATTTAAAAAAAAAAAAAAAAATACAGCCACTCCTGGGTTTATGCACATGCAACAACCACCAAAAATATTAAAAAGCATAATCAAGTTATTCAGAATTTGAGGTGGCTCTGGAATTTCTTTATAAAGTGTAGCATTTCCCATTTTGTCATTATTTAACAGCAGTCAATGCAAACAGTGGACAATGTGATATGGAAAACAGAAATGTAAATGTATGTATTTTTTTGTAAATAATTAAATTATTATAATTTTTTGTAAATAATATATTTTTTGGAAGTAATTAAATTATTAAAAAATAAATTCTAGAAAAGTGACATTCCTTTTTGTTACCTGGGTTCATGTATTTTTATTTGGTATTTTTGTTATCCAGATTTATTTACTGTTTTACTACAATATTGTGTAAAACATGAATAACACGTACAAAGATTTAATTTTAAAAAATACAATGGAAAATGAAAACAAAATGCAGAAATTTATCCATTTTGGTTCATAAGTATGGGCAGAAATAGACAAGTGAAAAATAGAAAGAGAAATGCAAAGACAAAATAACTAAATTAAATAAAGGAAAATTATTAGATTAAACATCTACAAACTAAAGTTAATATAAGTTAAGTGAGCCAATTTATGCATGTTTGTACTTATCTTGGCTTTTGAAAGTTTCAGTTTTCTGTAGTGTACAAGACACACTTGAAGGAGGTCTGGGACACTTGTGTCCACATTTACTTTGTAGTCTCAAAATGAAACTGTCCTGGTATATAATCAGGGAACACCAAACAAACTATCATCCCTGGTGTAAGCGATGTCTCGCTTTGATTTTGCGTGTGAGTGACAATAGTGAAACTCCATCATTCAGTTTCTTCTTGTTGTTTTTGGCAGATCTGAACCTGCACACCTTAAAAATTGGACCTCTCACTTTAAAATGTTGATGCTGCTTCTTCTGGTCATCCTCCAGATGCTATTTTATTTACCCCCTGTGCCTTATACAATGTTTGTATATACATAGCCATATTGCTTGGCTATTTAAAAAATTACAACATTTGTTTATCTATTATGCTGAAGCTTATATTCTTAGTTCTTCTTTTTTCTTCTTTTAGTTAATTTTTTATGATTTTATCTCTAGTATATATTTTTATTCCTACCTTTCTTTTTTATACTGCACCGAGATTGGAGAATGATTACTTTGTTCATCCTGTAAATGGGTCAAATGACAATAAATAAGTCTGAGTCTGATCTTTCCTCATATTTTAGATTTATACAAACTGATTTGTGCATATTCTTTGCTGAGTAAAGGCTGAAAAAAAGAAGTGTGTAGAGCATTTTTCTCGTTATTTTCAGCTTTTTTGTTATGAAAGTTAAAGTAAGTTATTCCAAGATGCTTTCTTTGTCGACTGGAAATAACAATGCATTTTGCTGTTTGCAAGTGAAAATGGCATTTATGTTTATTTGCAAATTGAGAGGGAGGGTCAGATCTGATTACTTGAGATTTATTTGGGTGAACATTTCAATGCCAGGTGTGAACACATGCGCTAAACACTGGCCACTTGACATAAGAATATAACAGGATGGATATTAAAGTCTGAACAGGGCTAGAGATCTATTAGTTGAGCTGGGCATGTTAAAGCAGGAAAAGATCTAAAACAGAAGAGTTTTAGGGGAAAAAGACAGAAGAGGTAGAGTTTGAACAGCAGCTTCATTTTTCATTTACACTAACAAATTAATTTTTTTTTTTTTTTTTTTTTACTTTCTTCTTTCCAGGGTATAGCATTTTGTGCTCTGATATGATGGGAATTCATATGTTCGCTTTCTGGTACATGAAGTAATAAATAGTGTAGCATTCTAACATATAAATCTGAATAAAATCATTGTGACTCTAAGCAAGTGTGTAGGGTTAGTCATGAGTTATTTATATATAGCATATAGTTATATAGTACATGTATCTGTGTACATGTATCTTATTTTCCCTGTTTGTTTTGCACTGTTTCTGTGTGTGTGTGAGTGAGAGAGAGAGAGAGAGAGAGAGAGAGAGAGAGAGAGACATGCATGCACTTAGACATGAAAGCAAAAACGAAGGAAAAGCATGCTTTGATTGTAATGGGCTGCAGAAGCACTGGCCTGACAGAGGCTATAAATATTTCACAAGCTCCGTTTTAGCACAGAGATGGAGAAGACAACAGGAAGATCCTCACTTGGATGTGTCCCATCATTTTGAGCTCTGGAAGAAAGATGCAAACTACATCCTCTCATCTTTTCAGATTCAAATTTTTTCAGTTCTTAACATAAAGAAGAGGTGGACTTTTACTGATTACCTATTTGAAGGCTTTGACAGACAAATATCCTCATTCTCAGCTGCTCTGGACTCAATATTCATTTGTCACACTGAAATGTGTAATTTCACAGAACTGATGATGTGTACAAATAAGAATTTGAACAGTACCATTTGTAGCGAGACAAGGTTTGTGTTATTTCGCTAGTTGTTGGCTATAAGTTGCGGTCTGTCATGGTTTGAAGTAGAAAAACCAGAGACAGATATCAGTCAGGCAGATAAAGAACAAAAGTATCTTTAAATAATATGTACAAAAACAGACAGAAAACACTGTTCAGAAAGTGTCCAATGACACAAAGAAATCCAGAAGGCATCAAAACTGAATGGCTAACACAACAGATGAAGAGCTAGAAAAAAAGAGAACAACCATAAAGACAGAAACGATAACAAGACTTTGAACATAGTGGAATAACTACCTTCATATCACCAGAAATACTGGTTTTAGCCTCTATAAACCTCTCTATCCAGCTAAGCTCATTGAAAAATATGCTCTCCATATGAACTAATGGAGGCAAGAACTTTAACAAGAATAAATACACAAGAATACACAAGATCTCCAAAATAAAACAGGACGGCTAAGCAGCAGAATGCCAATTTCAAAATAAAATGAATTATTTAAAAAAAAAAAAAAACAAGGCAAAACTCGATCAAAGAATAATTTCAAAATGACAACGCAGAGGCCCAAAAGTAAAGTCCAACTAAACGGAAGACCACAAGCATGAAAAAAAAAACTGTTAAACACTGACATGTAATCTACTTACAATGTCAAACATATTGTTTCCATAGATGCAAACAATATGTATTAATTGTAATTTAGACCACAGTTTAGACATCATGCTGATAAGATTTGATATTCTTTTTCCAGTAACAAACATATTTATGGTATGAGTAAAACTGGCCCTCTGTATGGCACATGATCTCATATTCAGACACTCTTGCTATCTATCCATCAATAGGGGCTCAACTCCCACCCTGTAAACTATTGATTTTTCATTCTTTGTTCAGAGACTTCAGTGACTAAACCCATCTTGGATTTTTTATTATCCAGCCTGACTGAGGACCATGGTCTCGGACTTAGAGGTGCTGTTTCTCATCCCAACTTTTTCACATTTGGATGTGAACTGCTCCAATGAGAGTTGCAAGTCCTGGCCTGATGAAGCCAACAGAACCACATCATCTGCAGGAAGCAGTAACTTGATTCTGAGGTCACCAAATCGGACCCCCTCAGTTGCATCTAGAAATTCTGTCCATAAAAGCAATGAACAAATTCTGTGACAAAGGGCAGCTCTGGAGGAGTCCAACACCCATGGGAAACAAGTCCAACTTATAGCCAATAATGCTGAGCAAGCTCTGACACTGGATGTAGAGGGAGCAGACACCCCATGCGAGGGATTCTGCCACACCATACTCCCAGAGAACCACCCACAGGAGTCCTCGAGGACAAGGTCGAAGGCCTTCTCCAAGTCCACAAAACACATGTAGATTGGTCATTTCTCCTCCAGGACCCTGCAGAGAGTGTAGAGCTGGTCCACTGTTCCATAGCCAGGACAGAAACCATACTGCTCCTGCACACTGCTATGAAAATCAAAAATTTTTAATCCCAGCATTCACATTAGTTCTAATGTACAATGTGTTACTGCATCTTACATTTGTTCATTATGTACATTTGTTCATGTACATAAAAAAGGTTAAAGGTAAAAAAGTACAAGGTTTACATTCCTGAAAGATAGTTGTAATCCCTACATGCACGAGTAGCCTATGCAATGGTCTGACAGGTTGTACTATGTGAAAATATAACCAGAGGCAGTGAAAAAAGGTCATGCAGAGGGTTGTGACCTTTTGGACTTCTCTATTGACTTTGGCTACAATCCAAACTTTAGGTGTAAGTTTTAATAAGGAGAAATTTAAACAGCCCCACTCCAGTGATTTCAAAGTTGAACTAATTGGCCAGTGAACGGTGAATTAAGTGGCAACTCCTTTTAGTTCTGCTCACAGAAAAAAAAGGCAGAATATTTTTCACTTGCATTAAGGCAGGTTTCACACAGCTGTGCAACAAATGGTTCCAAGAAAATTAAAGTAGGACTGCTCAATATTAAGACCCCATTTAACATATATTATCAGTATTGAAAATTTCATTTTCTCTATGACTTATCTAAATAAAGTATAAAAAATACCTGTGTGTGTCTAGGTTCTTTTTTTTTCTTTAGTCAAGAGTACTTCTCTAGCCATGTTTTCCTCACTCCTCTCTTTTCCTTCTGTCATCACAACTCTCACACCCTCCGTGGGCTTTAGCATCTCAGCTGTTAGCATCTAAATTGGAGGAGGGCAGTGAGGACCTATCTCATTTCTGTTATGGGGACTGTTCTGGAGCCTCTAGAGTTGAATGTGTAAAACAGGATATTTCAGAGAATGAAGAAGGTTCATGGGCAACTCTGAGCATCCTCCTCACAACATAGCGATTCAGTGAACAGTGTCAGAGCTTCCTTCAGATCCAATGCAACACAGGCCGCTACGTTCCTGCCCACAGCAATAAACCTCAACAATGAGTCTTTGAATAGACTTAAATAATGACAACTGCGAAATCAGCGATAGCTGATTTCCCTCCAGGGGTTAATAAAATATTTTTTAGTTGGCAAAATACAGCATATTACGTACATCCAGAGCTTGAATGCATGACAACTAGAAAATAAAACAAATAACGTATTTCATGTTTCAGTATGCTCCTGTACAAGCAACTCCTCAAGAGCTTCCATTTCCTGTCAACCTCAATTAAAAGATGTCATTAATAGGAGATAACAGAGTAAAATGATTATTACTGAAAGATAAGTTGGGCAAAAACCCAAATTGTATGAAATATAAAGTAAATGATGTTGATGACATATATAGTTGAAAATGTTGGGGTCTTTTTTTGCTTTTTGTTTTAATGTATTTGCTATGAAATTGACAAGTAGAGCTGCACATCTTTAACTTCTACTTGTCCTGCTGTCAGAAGCAAAACATCATATATAGATAGCTTTAGACAAACATCCATCCTCCTCTACGGACTCTACATTGTTACAGCTGTGTCTGATCCTAATAATGTGTTTGTGTATGTGTGTGTGTGCACATGAGTTTGTTTGGGAATCTGTCTTCTGTGGTAAAAGTGGGCCTTTGTTAAAACCCATGAGAGTTCATTACTGTGATCCATCTTCTTCCCTTCAGCACCAACACTAACATACTGTGGCGTCAATGTAGCTATTTTTAGTTTGGGCCTGCATGTATGTGTGTGTGTTTGATGGTAATTTGTCTTTATTCATATTCTTTTGTCATTATGTGACTTATTTTCTTGTTTATGCTCTCAGCAACAAAGAACCACTATTCCTTCACCCACAGCAGTAATCAGTCTCTTTTCATCGGTATTTTTCATATTAGAACTTAAAATATTCTGTTTTAGTTCATACATCATTGCATCTGAAGACATTCAACTGTAGAAGAAGTTGAAAAATCATCCAAGCAAAGGAAAGAGGTCTTTATTTTGCCAGCCTTATTTTAATACACACAATTTAATTCTTAGATTGAAAATAGAATGATAATTAATTGTCTCACTTTGTCAACATGGATTTAAACAATAATATGCTAATCCTCGCAGAAAAAAAATATAACTGGTATTTCTAGCACCAATCAAGTCTGGAGTGAAGGAGATGAGATGCATGTTGAACTGTGGAGAGAAATCTCAATGTAAAATGACACCAGGACTCATTTCAAAATCCCAAGTGACAGGAGCTGCCACTACAAGAAGCACACACATTCAGCATTCTGTCAGAGTCTTCTGTCACAGAAGACCCACAGTGAGGACAATCAGCAAAAATTTCCCGGAAGAACGGTTTGTGATTTTTAAATGACTGGATTCCCAAAATTCTGACTGCCTCTAACTCAGGGAAAACGTCCATGTGGGAAAGCTAAAACCTAGCACCTGTGGATGCGAGAAAGTGACTTCTTGGTTTTCCCTGGGACACAGTTCGCCACAGCAGATCATTGGATTTAGCTTAAGTTTTACACAAGTGTCAACCATTTTACTTCCACATTGAGGCTCGTGCAGAACTGCGGTTGAAAAAACTGTTTTGATCTCAGTCGTTTGAGTTCACATCCATAACAACTTTGAGGGGGGTGAAGTTTTTTTGTACCATGCCAGAAGAGTTTATATCAAGCATTATACATCATTATAGTTCTAATATAAGTGATTGACAGTCGGCTCAGCCAATGGCTAACTTTATTACTTCCTCATCCGGAATCGTCACACTACTGCGCTTAATAAAGCTACGTCCCGTTTGTATCAGTTAAACAGAACAGTATTTTTTTTTTTAATTTTATTTTACCATTGTGTCAACATGTTAAACGGTGTATTTTGATGTAAACGTCTAACGGCAGCTCTACAGATATATCAGCGGGGTTTGGCTGAAGGTGCTGGGAACAAATCTAACTTTTACATACGGTAAAGTTTCAGAATTATGTGTCTAAGTCTTTAAGAGAGATTTAATACCATATATGCTAGTTTTATGCAATTATGTACACTGTAAATTTTCTTTATGTTTTGTTTGTGTTTGGCCATCAGCTTTCTGCATTGAATAGTTCCTCTTTTTTTCTTTTTGTTTTTTTTGTTTGTTTTTTTAGGGGACTTTTCTTGCTACTTAGCCTTTGTAATACAGTAAGAGTTTAAAGAAGCTGAAATATAAAAATATCTGACTTATTGGACTGACTTTTGGCACTGACTGGTGTGCACGTGTCGTCCGGTTGAGACTTGAAATCTGCAGTTTTGCGTTGCTTTGAACTTCTCTGTTCTCTTACATTTTAGTCAGTCTTACACACCCCCCTTTGTAGCTTTAAAAGTGACATTTCATTTGTGCTGTTATTTTAGTTTTGCTTTCTGTGCTTGTTTGTTGCACACCTGTTCTGAGTTCAGTTGACGACTCCACTGTTCCATTCCAGCCGTCCACACCTGCTTGTAATCAGTCATGCGTTTTGGTTTTGGTTTTGTTTTTTTCACTACTGTGTATTTCCTTCTAGTTTTAGTTTTTCTGTAATAGATTGCCCATGGTTTTGCCTTTTGCCATCGCCTTACCTGTGTAGTTTTCTCCTGGATTGTTAAATACATTATGTCTCTTGCCTTTTTGCTAAGTAAGAGAGATGAGATTAAGGGACATGTTCTGCTCATTTTATTGAATAAACTTTACCTTTTCGAACCTTACTTGATGTCCTACATTTAGGATCTTGCGCAAGAAATTATCTCAAAAGGGTCTTAGAACATTGATTTGTTTATTATGCATTTGAAAGTAGGTATTGTAATTTCATCTCACCATGATTAATCTAAAAAAAAAATGTATTCATATCATGAGTTTTTAGTGTTTTAGTGATGACATGTCAGTATATATAAAGTTCCAGATGATAAGATGCTGTGGTTTATCTTTTCCACTGACATACACTGTAGTGTTTTCTTCATGACTTTGAGGGTCAAAGATTTGGCCTGCTAAACCCACACCCACATGTGGCTGGCCAAATGTGCAGTTCTGTGAATGACCACTAGGGGCTGATTCCAAAAGTCAGTCAATCTCCTTTAACAATTTAGTCGACTACATTTGTAAACTGACCTTGGTGGTTTAATTTTCATATGCCATTGGATTATTCCTGATAAATCATAATTCAAAATACAGTTTATTAAAGAAAAGCTTCACTTTAATTTCTAGCTCTGCGGGATACATTAGTTAAAAATCTATTAGTCTGATTTGAAATAGAAAAGCTTAGGAAAAAAGTTTAACACATCCTTCATTCTCTGACATGAATTTCTGTTAAATAAATTATATATCTAAGATCTAAATAAGTTTAAAATTAGGTATCAGAAAATCTGTATATTGACTTCAAAATTAACTTACTTGAGGTTTGTGAATTTATGATCACACCTTTAACAACTGACTAAATGTTGAACATGTTGGTTCAGCAAATTGAGCAACTGATATATTTTTAGAGGAAAATATAGTTCAATATGTCTGTAAGAGAAGGAAAAAACCATAGAGGGAAGATGGGACTTGCTTACAGGGAGGTTAAAGGCAAAGAGTCATCCTGAGTGGTGGAAAGGCAGGGGTTTCTGTAATTTGATTATTTGGTGTAACCGAAAAGGTGACTGTAAAAACTGCAGAAGAGGGAGGAATGAAAGGCTGGATGGAGGGAGCAGTGAAAAAAAGAACTGTCAAGATGGTCGCAGAGCCAAAAGAAAAATAGCTGCCTGAATGAATTGCGAACAGAAGCTCTTATTGCTTTCTGGAGGCTGGTGCAGGACTTTTTTCATTTTCTGCTGAGTGTGGTCAGCTCACATTATAGGCTAGGCCTCACGACACACTCATTAACGAACACATATTGCACATGATGACTGCAGATAGAAAACGGGTTCATGATGCAGCGGTGGGGAGTTACAGCGTGGATGAGGAACGCAGGTGGAGTCTGTGGTCAGTAATACAGAACGCATCATCAGCACACAGAGGAAAAGAAACATCAAAGGAGTAAACTGTGAAATCTGAAATGGCTTTTGGCTGTAAAATAACATTCGTGACATGTAAATTTATTCAGCTGAACACTTCAAAAGCAGCAGTGTGGGGTAAAAGTTTGTAATACATTGGAAAAACAAGGTACCACATTGTAAGTACATATAATACTTTGTACTGCATGAAATATTGCTTTCTTTGTAGTTTGAATTTTTTAAAAAAGAGAATAGTTTTGATTGTCTCTGCTGCGTACAGTGTGTGTACAGGCTGAAGAATTGTAGAAAATACAAAAAAAAAAGTATCCAAGATGCCAATATAATATTTAGAGTACAATGTGTTAGTAACTGGTACTGAATGAAAAAGCTGTTGTGACATGGCTGACAACTGATTGTCACACGAATAATTCAGAATAATTATTTGTCTTTCTCTGTACGTTTCCATTGTGTCATTGCTCTCAGATGAATCAACACTGCCAAGTTATTTGGTTCTGCTTTTCAAGTTGGCTTCAAATTTCCCCACAGCTCTGCTGCAGTGTTTGGTTCTCTGACTGTTTTCAGTTTATTATAATGCCAGTTCAGAGCTAGTTATCTCAAAGTGCTTTACACAGAAAGCAAAGACATACTGTGCTTGTTCTTCAATTTAATGCAGTTATAATCAAAATCTTTCCACTTGAGACTCAAATGTCATTAAAAAAATTAATTAGAATAAAAACCAAAAACATCCTTGCTTCAGAATCCATGACGTAACTGACAAAGAGGGTCATTCAGATATGTATCTAACATGAGAAAAAATTAGATTTGAAACTTGACTTTTTTATTGTTGTTGATTTATTATGAATGGGTACCAGTTACCTTTTTGAAAACAACTCACGTTGAATTATGTTAGCTGTGCTTTAACGTGATGCTACCTAAACCACAACAGTTTGAGCTCAACCCATAATCAATGTTGAACGTGATTACAGGGTCACACCAAAGATCCGTTCTGCTTGTCTGGAACTCTCTGAAAACTAGTTATACAAATAAAGCTAAAGTTGTGTTTGTAGCATCATAGCTTTGTTACAAAAAGGCCACATCTTAATCAGAAGCTATAAATCGGAAGCTAGCTTCAGGTATGTAAGGTAGAAGAAAATGTTGAGAAAAGAGAAGGAAATGTGGTTGGTGTGATTCATTTATTTATTTTTTGAAGATTTTATGTGGCTGTGGTGGCTTTTATTAGAAAGTAGCTTGACAGGAAATTTAGGGTGTAGAGAGGGGGAAGTCATTCGACAAAGAGTGACAGGCCAGGACTCGAACCTGGACTAGCTATCTGGACCCCTGATATGAACATTTCTGAGGATAAATTGAGATAAAGCTGAGCTTCAGTTCAGCTTTAAATAACATCTCTGTAAGGTTCAAGATGTCGCTGGACTTTTTTATGTCACATGATTTAACAGCGGGTTCATCTCCACAGCTGCCTGCAGTGCAATTAGCTTGTGATGTTTTTGTTTGTTTTAACCAGCTGTTTTTATGCGGTTGAGTTTATACACAGATAATTATGTAAATTTTATAAAATGATCATAATCATGTCAAATAACTATGATTGTAATATTATGTACTTTATGTAATTTGTACCTCTGTAGACTTAATGAAAGTCTTGTAGTAACTACTGTATATAATAGGTTTGTAGAGAAAACAACTTAGGATTATGTAGTAAAGAGAGGTTTTTTTTAAGAGAGAAGAAGACCCATGTTAGTTCGTATGTTCATGTGTAAACAAGAGACAGTAACTCATAATACAGAAAAATACATTCATATGTTTTCTACAGATTTTTCAGGACTTGACTGGAAAATATATGCGCTACTGGATGGTGAATGGTGTGTTGGGGGAAACAAAATCCTCTTTGTTTTTCATGTAAAATCTAATGCATTTTACACAGAAAAGAGAACACTGCTTCGTGATCTATCACCACAAATGAATCTCAAAGAGTCTTGAATAAGAGACGTGAGGAGAGAAAAAAAGCGTGTCTGTCATTTCAAAAGGGCAGGCATATCTTTAAGCAATATAGTATAATTAAACCATTTGGGAATAACAGCTGAAACATAATTTGGCTGGTTACAGGGTTGGAGAGGGGGTCAAGAGTACCATACTTTGAGCATTATCTTCTCTTCAGGGTAGTGAAAACATCCCATTGTTCAGGTCAGTTGTATTATGCTGTTGGCCAATGAATGAATTCAGAAGTGGGCGTACAAACAATGGCACGCTCCGAGACACAGAGCACAGGATCCTTCCTGCCTGAGATCAGACAGACAGCGGAGATTGTGGCAGAGTGTGCTATGAAAGCCTGCCAACTGACTGTGTGGGCGAAAGTGGGCTGTAAAAAGTCTGACATTTTATTTCCCTCTTGCAGAGGCAAGGAGGAGCAGTGAATATAAGGTATCATATTTCCTGCACGCTGCCTATTGTCTCGCCTTATAGTGATGTCACAGCCTCAGATTAGTTTGCTTGACTTAACGTGACTAGTTGGAGAAGTTAATGTGGACTAAATGTTATATTTTTGTCATTTATTTATGTTGAAAATATCCAAATTGTGTTCTTATATTTATAGTTCCCTCTCAAAAAATAACTGTATTTTTGCTCTGAACACTCATTCAAAGGAACTTTTATAGGTTTTAGCTCAAAGGTGCCGCTATAGGTGTGAAGGTTAAGGTGCTTTTACGACATCGTCAGATTTACTTTTGTTTAGTGTCTTGCTTGTTCACTTTCTCATTCTCTCTTCTGTAATTACTCTTTTCAGTCTCTTAGTCTCATTTACCCCGATGTCCACAGAACAACCTTTATCGTTGTTTATGTATTACATAGTGTCATAATTTAATGTGCAGTTTATCCCGAGAGAGACGACCAGTACGGGAGTTCAGAGTTACTTTGGTTGGTTTTTGCTGATACTACGGGTGAGAGACCGCAAGAGGTAGATGACCCTCCTAAAACACAAGCAAACTTTCTTTCATTTTAATTTGAAATATACTTCATCAAGAACAAAAGTCCCTTTTACATCTGTAACATCCTCTTGTCTAGGTTTAAGTCATGGAGACCTAAGTCTTTTCCCTCCATGTCCAACTCCTTTTGCTCTTCTGTGAGGATATGGAGTGGTTTCCTGGCCAGCTGGGAGGGTGGTTTCAGTCTACCTCAGGGACTCCTTCTGCTTGGACATGCCCCAACACCCCCTGACCAGATGCCTCGACCACCTCAGTTGATGTGGTGGAGCAGCGGCTCTACACTGAGTCTCTGTTGCCTGAACTTCTCAACTTACCTCTTTACCCTGTGAAGGAAATCCATTTCAACTGTTTGCTTTCGTGACTTTGTTCTTTTGGTCATCCATAAAGAACCCGTGAGCATACGACAGGGTAGGAACAAACACTGGCTTTTGGGTCATCCCCCTCTTGAACACAACACACCAGTACAGAGTCTGCATTACTGCACCCGCCAAACTCAGTCATCTGTCCATCACCCACTTCATTCTTTCTTGAGATTCCTAAACCTCTCCAGCTGAGGCAGCAACTCACTCCTGACCCAGAGAGGCGCATTCAGCCCTTTTGTAATGTAGAATCATGGTCTCAAATTTGGATTTGAGTTGTACACTGAAATATGTTTTTGTTAATCTGCATTTACCAACACGCTGCTTTTCTCTGTGCTTTTTCTGCTCACTGCAGGCCGATGCAGCCACCAGCTTCCTGCGTGCAGCTCGTTCAGGGAACCTGGACAAGGCTCTGGATCACATCAAGAACGGAATTGACATCAACACAGCTAATCAAGTAAGACACTTTCAGTCAACTCTCTCCAATGTAAACATTTGTGTCTGTGTTGGTTGAGGTAAAAAATAATTCTGCCTATAATCCACTACAGTGTCACTACACTACACTACACTACAGTGTCTTAAATTAGCACTTTCTTACACTAGATTAAAAAGAAATAAATGCATATACAAATAGTAAAAATTAAAACTATGAAGCAATAAAATATTCTGCAGCTTGCAAAAATGAAAGATTATTGTTAACTCATATTTTTCTGCATGAGACAGAGGTCAAAGAAAAGACATAAACTTCATTGCTGGAGCTGCCAATGTCTCTCAGGAAGAATTTCCAGCAGAGCAAGACTGAAAATTTGACACTCTATGTCCTTTTCTCCCAGGCTCAAACACTTCTAGACCAACAAGAAAAGTTATGGGTTTAATCTGGTGCATACTTGTCCTTTTGATTTGTAAATCTTCAGCCACCCTGGCCAGGTCTGTCTTGTAAAAGGGATTTATGATCTCTATGGAAATTTTACCTGATTTAATAAAGAATATAATGACATAGAAAAATGATTCTGAAATCTCTGAAAAGAAAAATAATACAAAAGAGTTTAACATCCCAAATGAGGCAATGATAGAAAGATATGGGAATGAACAGCAACATTTTGAAATTAATCAGAAATATTTCAAAAGAATTCGGATTTTTACATTTACTTTAATGTTTTGCAGATATTACAAACCTAAGATCCTTCCTCTTTTTATGTCATTTTTTAAAAATTTCATTTGTTAATATTTCTTTTTGTAATATTCACCCATTTTTCCATCTCAGACCTGCAACACATTCAAAAGTGATAAAGAGCTGTGAGTGTTATTTAGACCAGGCTTTTTTGCACTTCGTAGGCGGTTAAACGGTAGATTTATTTATTTAAACATTTTCCTTGCATTCTCTGTTAGTGTCAGAACTTCAGGGAGCCTCGACCAGCACACGTGTTCTCTTATTGTCAGCCCTTACCTTTATATTGTGTGCAAAGTGTGGTTTTGTAGTATCTTGTTTTGTTTTTTCTTTTTTTAAAAAAAAAACAAGAAAGAAAAGGAGATCACTGGACAAAATGACAACAGGCATCATCTCACCCTTTTTGAATCTTTTTGGGTATCATCCTATACCTCACATTTCTGCATTTTCCAAGTTTCGTCAACTCTGCTCGGCAGAATTATTCGAGTTCAACTCCGTTAGATGAAGAGTGTCGGTTGGAATCCACTTTTATGTCTCTCTAGTGGAGCTCTGCCAGGCTCAGGGACAGATTTCTGCTGTCACTCCAGGACTTTCGCAGATCGATTGATTGATTGATTGATTGATTGATCCGAAGCCATTCTCAAAAGTCTATTGGTTGCTGTCTCAGTGAAATATATACCGTCTCTACAGCCTGGAAACATGGGGATTTTTGGAACAGGTTTTCACTCTAGTTTGTGCTATTGTACATCCCCCTCAACCAAATCCTGTGATTAGTTCCCATCTTGCTCCTGCAGAAAATCGTCCAAGCAGAAAGATTCTATCATCACCAGGTTTGACTGTGGAGACAGTATTAATGAAATGATGCTCAGTGCCCAGTTCACAAAACAGTCATTGGGAGTTGTGGCCAAAGAGTTCAATATTTGTTTTATCAGATTAGAGAAAGTCCCAGCAGTCTATAATGTCAGTTTTAGTAAGTCTAATATAAAATCATGATTCATGGAAGAATGTATTGACGTTTGTCCTTCTGCTAAGATTTCTTATGTCCACAAAAGACCTATGATCTCTTAGAGTGAATTTATCTGCGCAACACTTGTCAGCCATGCTCACTCTGGATGAGCAACCACATCTGAGAAATCTGTTAGTTCTAAACTTTTTTCACATTACTGGTTACCTCAAACTATCTCACATCAGTGCATTAACAAAATGTTGCCTTGACGATGTCTAGGTCTTGAAGCCTTCTTGGCATGTTTTTACTCTGAAATAAACCATGAATCACGAGACGAGGACAGTCATGTTCCTTCTTATTTATCTCAGATGAATTCACACAGGTATAGATGGAGTCTCCTCCACCTGTAGAAGCATCTCAACAAGCACTGATGGAAGTAGCATGCACCAGTCAAAGGTCATTGTGAAGTATTGTCTGTAGACTTATAACAACTTTAGACACTTATGAAGTTTTCATCCAAACAGCATGTAATAATGAATAGTGATGGATAAATATGTAACATCAGCTACAATCCTACCTCTGAGTCATACTCTGCTAAGTCATATCCTTATAAATACTCTGTCATTAGATGATTGTTTTGTGTCCTGGATGACTGGCTGCCAAGAGGAACTCTCAAAAGAAGCATTCAAGACATAAATGAAAACACCTCTTACAGAAATGTGCTCATGGATCTTAACTCAACACACTGTGGACAAGTAAAAGGCTGCCTCTTAGCAGGAAAGTCATAATGATGAAAAAAGCAGAATAAAGAATGATAGTTTGTTTTATTCCTCTGAGTAAACTGTACAGAGTTTGGTCCTTAGATGGATGCACAGAGATGGATGCACGTACTGTCATTTCAGTGTTCTCAGTGGATTGCTGTTTCACTGGATCAGCAAATTATGTAAATGAAAGAAGGAAAATTAAACATTTATACCTCCCACACCCCTTTATTCTCTGTGTGTAAAGTAGTGTACATGAATAATTGAGTATATTAGATAATAGTTTCCTTAATCTACCAACCATACTGTCTGTCGTCTTACATCTTATTCCATTAAAACAATAACATAACCAATCCAGACTACTATATATGCTGAAAAACAAGGTAAATTGTTCATTAGTATGTGGTTATATTCAGGATGGTTGCAGAATGGCGTGATGTAAATCTAAACATTAAGAATGGACGCTCTTTTGCATTGTGCTGCTGATGTGAGACAGAGAAAGATGACTGCAGTTTGTTCTCGCTCCAACGGCCTCATTTACAGTTTTGTCAGGACCTCTTGGCATCACAAATCAAAACAGAAAGCCGCCTTTAGCATCAGTTTTCATTGTGTCGGGTAAATATGATAAAACTGTGAATTTTCTGTATTAGTCTTCAAAGTGTCAACCAAACAGCAAATGAGACTGAAAGTAACAGTGAGCGAACACAAGGGAAACAAGGTCCTCTTGTGAAATGGGCGTCGTGATTGTAAGTCTTCTGTCTTTCCTCCACCTTCCCTCCGGCCATGTTGGGAGGATTTTGTCCAGTGTGCTCTTTCCGGTGTTTGTCTAATAAGTTTCCACAGTCCACATGCCAAAGGACAGCTAGCGTCCATTTCAGAGAAGATATGGACTTTGATAAAAGTGCACCCTGCATACATGAATGGGACAGGTTTAATTAAATGACCAAAATCAACTGTATTGTTTGATGTTAAGGAGTGTAAACTTTCACTGGGGACCAAAATAACATGATTTGAAGCGATTTGGAATATATTTGTGCAGGAAAATGGCAATTAATGTTAGCGCAGGTGGCAATCAAACTAATAAAAATAATCTGACAAGACTAAGAAATTCCATTTTATTTAGGTGATGTGTGGATAGGATCATACAGACAAACCATGGCCTTTCTAAATTTCTATGTAAAGAAAAAGTGTACAAAAAAAAACACTGTACAAGCAGATCCCCCTCCAGTCATCTTGTTAGAAAGTTCAACAAATCAACTACTGAATGTCCCAAAAACTGTCAAATGAGGCCAAAAAATAAAGTATTATCTAAGTAATAATCCAGCTTTATTAAAACAGAAGCAGTGAACTGGCAAGTTGACTCCCCTGAGTGTGAATGTTGATTGCAAACACAAATTTTGGTCCCTAATGTGAGCTTACACTCATCACCATCTAATAATAGGCTTACGGTTGATTTAAACCTGAAATGTTTCTTTAAAAACAGTTAATAACTGTGTCTTGATCACAGTTAATAAGATAAACATTGATTGCATGTCATGCTTACAACTGCAGTTCATTATTTGAATTTTTTTCTTTTCTTTTTTTTTTCTTTATTCTGAACTAAAACAAGGTCAGACATGGTATTTTTACATGTGGTTTATCACATTGTGTACCAATAGCATGCCCTTGCTATACACACAGAGCTGTAAGCTATAGTTGGCGCTCTCTTTCTCTCTTCCTATTTTTACCTGCATTTATTGACCTTCCTTGGCTGCAGCATTATCTTTGTGATGCATAAGTGCATATAATAGTGAAAGGTGAGTATTAGTGGTAGAGGTCTTGATGGGTGCTGGAGCCTCACTGCGTGTCTGATTCAGTCATTTGCTACCTTCTAAGAGTGGGTGTAACTGTCACAGATACACGGTGTGTTTCCTCTTACTGTGTACATGCTCTCAGAGGGAGTGCAAGCTGCTTGAAATGACTGACACTGCAGTATCATGAGAAGCCTGAGAGCAGTCTGGACCGATGTGACTCCTTGTGGTCAGACTGGTTACAGCAGGCAGACTGCAGCTAATTCAGCGTGCAGCCAGACGCCAGAGACAGAGGGACAGTCAGACAACTCGACAGCCTCTAGTTTGAGCACAAGTGTCAGAAATCATGATCTTCATGCGGTCTTCCAGTCCTCACAGTGCCATGACGCTAAGGATGTCTCTTTCTTATATGCCTCCTAAATTCCTCTCAATTAAATATATGTTTTGAATCAGATGGTTTATAGACTAAAATAAGCTCGGAAATGTATTCACCTTTTCTTCTGTGTTTTATCTCCTCTCACTCAGAACGGTCTAAACGGGTTACATCTGGCCTCCAAAGAAGGTCACGTCAAAATGGTCCTGGAGCTGTTACACGCTGGCATCGAGCTGGAAGCAACCACCAAGGTGATCTGCTCTCTCTGTCTGTGTGCAGCTTAACTTAAATGGATAAAGCACTGAACTTAAACTTTCATTGTAACTCTAGATGCATGTTCCCTGAAACTAATCCACCAGAATCGGATAATCTGGTCAACAAAGTCATGTATTGTGCAGTCATATTGGGGGGGGGTTGTCAACCTTAATCAAAGTTCACAGCGTCATTAGTGTCATCTTTTTTTTTTTTTTTAGTTTTAGAGAAATTATTCTGCTTTTGAAGTTTTATATTACATCGAGTTCAAGTTTTTATCTTGTGTAGCTGTATTTTGGTATTAAGGTGTAAGTGTGAAGATCTAGGTCAATAGGCTGCCATAATTGTCTCCTCATTCACTTTAATTTCCTTCTCTCATCATCTGAATGGTTTTTTATTAAATTTTTTGTGACCTCCAGAAAGGGAACACTGCTCTCCATATCGCAGCGCTGGCAGGGCAAGAGAAAGTGGTGGCTGAGCTGGTCAACTACGGTGCCAATGTTAACGCCCAGTCACATGTGAGTCTCCACTAACCGTAACGGAGTGAAAAGTCGATGTGCCAACCCTGTGCATTTTTGTGCTTCCTTTAATATGACACATCTGCTGAAAGGCTGTAACTTATTTGTAACTATACATGATGTGTTTATGCCCAAACAGAAAGGGTTCAGTCCACTTTACATGGCAGCACAAGAGAACCATTTAGAGGTGGTCAAGTTCCTGCTTGAGAATGGTGCCAATCAGAGTCTCCCAACTGAGGTATGTGCTTTTTTAAAACGGGTTCCTTAACTGTTATCTTTGTGTTGATTTCTCCTTACCAACCAAACTGATATCAAACATCAGTGGTGTTCGGTTTGAGTCAGAACCTGAAGTATTGAACTTTAGTGAAATTAAGTCTATGAAAGCGCGGGTCAGAGAGTTCCTGTAACCATTTCTATGGTAACATATCTTCTTCTCTCTTCTATCCATCTTCTCCACTTATTGTTGCCTCTCTCAGGACGGCTTCACGCCCCTTGCAGTGGCCCTCCAGCAGGGCCACGAAAACGTCGTGGCACTGCTCATCAACTACGGCACGAAGGGCAAGGTCCGCCTCCCTGCCCTTCACATCGCTGCACGAAACGATGACACCCGGACTGCCGCAGTCCTCCTGCAAAACGACCCCAACCCTGATGTACTCAGCAAGGTGTGGCTGCGTTCACTGAGACCACGTTTATTGCTACTATAGTCTCCATGTTGCAAAATGACCTTCAGACAGAGAAGAAGAAATATGTTGCATGATTCTAAAAATGAAATAGCTGATAAACAAAAATAGATGATGGTTATCTAATTGTTCATGAATTTGTGTATGACCTGCATCTCTAATTGAAGCATTCCTCTTGTGTCTCTGCCTCTACAGACTGGCTTCACACCTCTCCATATTGCAGCTCACTATGAAAATATGAGTGTAGCCCAGCTGCTGCTGAACAGAGGAGCTAACGTCAACTTCACTCCCAAGGTCAGTTCGACTCAGACTTCATGTGAGCAAATAAGAAGACTTTGAAGAACTACGTACTTCTCCTTGGTACTTTTACCAACATACAGCAGCTTTCGTGGTGTTTTTTGTGTTGTTTTTTCTTTCTTTTTTGGAGTTGAGCGATAACTGTGTCAGTGACTGATTTATTGCCTCTGCTTCTCTAGAATGGTATCACACCTCTTCATATAGCCTCCAGGAGGGGCAATGTAATGATGGTCAGACTGCTGCTGGACAGAGGAGCTCAGATTGATGCCAGAACTAAGGTAGTGTAGAGCTCAGCCCCCCTCTTTCCCATTCTCCATGTTCTCCACTGCTTTCATTGGTGTTTTATGTGGTAAGCAAAACGAATATGTTATTGCTTATGATGAATATCATCCAAGTATTTATTCTATTGTTGTATTCCTCGCTGATTTGCTCATTATTGTATCACATTTCACCCGCCTCTCACTCTCTCTCTCTGTTTATCTCTTTGCAGGATGAGCTGACTCCTCTCCACTGTGCAGCCAGGAATGGTCATGTTCGCATTATTGAGATCCTGCTGGAACATGGTGCTCCCATCCAAGCTAAAACCAAGGTAGTCAGATTTAATGAAATACTGCTAATTTAGAGGACTTTCAGCCACAAAGCCTGTAATCAACCCAGACATGCAAGGTTTCCTGTTACACATGCATCTCGACATTGTGATCCTTGAGTCATTTTAAATAACAGATGTAGTGAATCTTATTAATTAATCAGTTATTAATGCATCCATTCTGTAAGATATTGATCCTAAACGATGATCTGCAAGTTATTTTAACGAAGCGTATTGTATATATCATCCAGTGGTGATAGACTGTTAAAACAGAATATGAAGCATAAAAGTGTGACCTTTAAGATGCTCAAGGTGTCTGAAAGTTTATCCCTCTAAAATTAAAGGAAAAAAAAGAAAAAGAAGCACCCAAGTGGAGTTTCTGTGGGGTATATTTCAGGAAGCGGTTTGCAATAATTAGAGATAGACTCCACCAGACCCCTATGACCATGTGTGATGTTTTTCAGTCCTAAGAATTTATTACTATTATTTTTTTATTTTTTTAATAACTTTTTTTAATTTCTTAAGTGTAAGTGGACAAACCACCTCTGGTCTCCACTCTGGACTCTTCTTTGGCTATGTGCTACATATAGGGTGACGAATACACAATAATTCTTAGAGAATCTTAATCTGTCCTCCATCTTGCTTTATTTTTCTATCGCTCCTTTCTCTTCATAACTGTTCCTTTCTCTGATTTCCTGTTGCTTCACCAACAGAACGGTCTGTCCCCCATCCACATGGCAGCTCAGGGGGATCACATGGACTGTGTCAGGCAGCTACTGCAAGACAACGCTGAGATTGACGACATCACGCTGGACCATCTAACCCCACTTCATGTAGCAGCTCACTGCGGTCACCATCGCATGGCCAAAGTTCTACTGGACAAAGGAGCCAAAGCCAATGCTCGGGCTTTGGTGAGCCATTGTTATTTTTATGTGATGAGAGACTCCGTGTTACTTTGTTTGGAAAACAAAATGAAATTCAAGTCCTCTTTTAAATTATTTATTCTTGTTGAATGCTTAACAAACTTTCAATTAATTAGTATAACTGCCCAAAACGAGTCCTTGCAAGGGCATAAATGTCACAAAAGCTTCCGAACTAGCTGTGAACTCTTCTCCCTTGTGTCACTAGAATGGCTTCACACCTCTTCATATTGCTTGCAAGAAGAACCACATGCGGTCCATGGACCTGTTGCTAAAGCACTCTGCTTCCTTGGAAGCTGTCACAGAGGTGAGATGATGTGACCACGCAGGAAAAGGTTTGAACATGATGTGGAGGTTTTGCCCAGAAGGAACTCATTTTTGTCTATTGGTGACTCCTAGAAGATGTTTAGTTAGGAAAGATGGGAAATTACAAGGGAACTGTGAGCTTATATGAAACAATGTTCCTTCAAAGACATTTGAGTTTTGATCATGTTTCTTGTCTATTTGCATGTCCAGTCTGGTCTGACTCCTCTTCATGTAGCAGCATTCATGGGTCATCTAAACATAGTGAAAAACCTGCTCCAAAGAGGAGCTTCACCTAATGCTTCCAATGTGGTGAGGACCCTTTTTTTTATCTAGCAACAAGACAAGCTCTCTCTTTTTCATTTCAGTCATCATCTAGAATTACCAGGTGATGCTTACTTTCAACATAATTTTACATATTTTCTCCTTAATTGTTACTGGATCATCTGAACTAATCAAAAGATGAGTAAAAATAAATCACAAAACTATGACTTAATACAAATTAAATTCTGCATTACCAGGCTGTTTACAAATTGAGCCTGTTAGTTTTCACTAATTATGCTGTTACTGAATAATCCATTAAAAAGTGAGTAACTCCTTGTTTTATCTGCATCAGAAAGTGGAGACACCCCTCCACATGGCCTCCAGAGCAGGACACTGCGAAGTCGCACAGTTCCTGCTTCAGAACGCAGCACAAGTAGATGCCAAGGCAAAGGTACGAGCTGGGAAGTGTTTTGTTTGTTTGTTTGTTTTCATGTTTGTACAGTTTCACATTTTCAGTGGAATGTGAGCTAATGAGCACTTTCATTTATTTTGAATGCTGTTGCATGCGGAGGCCATTCTGTGTCTCAGCTGATGTGACTGAGGTGTTTACATATTAAAATTTACTTGATCTGAACAGTTCACATTTTAGTGTAGTAATTGTTTACAACAAATATGACCATATTCTGATTAAGGTTGAGATTGTAGTTTCTTATTCAGAGTGTGGAGTTCATTTACTTAACTCAGACACACTGAGTGTCACAGAGTTAAATAAATGAACTCCACCTCAAGTTCATGATAAGCTTATATGCAGCGCTTATTTAGTAATCCTCTTTAACTTTTGCTCCACATATATTCATTTCTCTGTACTTATTATTCAGGATGACCAGACCCCCCTACACTGTGCGGCTCGTATGGGCCACAAGGAGCTTGTCAAGTTGCTCTTGGAGCACAAGGCTAACCCTGACTCAGCTACGACTGCAGGTCACACACCCTTGCACATTGCTGCACGCGAAGGACACATCCACACCATTCGAATATTGCTAGATGCTGGAGCACAGCAAATCAAGATGACAAAGGTAGTGTTTAAAACTATTTCTGCTTCCTGTGCGACTATTTGTTTTTGTGCTGCTATTGTTCTGCGCCATCTGTATTTTAATTGAGTCTGTTTTTTACATTTGCTTCAATGATTCTTGTCTTTTTTTTTCTTTTGAGCAGAAAGGTTTCACTCCCCTCCATGTGGCCTCTAAATATGGAAAGGTGGATGTTGCAGAGCTCCTCCTGGAGAGAGGAGCCAACCCCAATGCGGCTGGGAAGGTGAGTCAGTCCGCACTTCCGAAGCAACGAAAGACTCTTTCCAAGGCTGTGAGGAGTCGTCAGTTTATATCCAGACAAAAAAAAAAGGAGCAGTCAGTTTGGGGTAAAAGCTTGAGTTCACTGACATAATTTGCTTTTATCAGCTTGCAGGTAGATTACCATAGTGTGTGTCTCATATATACATGTTTCTGTGTGGTTTTGTGTATGCTCCTGTCTGCGAGTGTATAAATGTTCACGTGTGTGTGTGTATGTGGTTGACAGAACGGTCTGACACCCCTTCATGTGGCCGTCCATCACAACAACCTGGATGTTGTTAAACTCCTGGTCAGCAAGGGAGGATCTGCACACAGCACAGCTCGAGTAAGATGCTCACATAAAAGTGTGCACGTGCTTACACAGGTGGACCAACACAACCTGCTAAACTCACTGCTGTCAAATCGGGGTCTTGCACACAGTAACAAATACAGCTGTCTTTGTACTGACAAATGCTCTTTCAAACACCTTTCCATGTTTTTTTAATCTAGGGGTTGTACACAGACATTGTTAGGAGGACTAGTGAACATGCTGGAGTATGTTTGTACATCCTCATTTCTTTCCACAGAACGGTTACACTCCTCTGCACATAGCAGCCAAGCAGAACCAGATGGAGGTGGCCAGTTGCCTGCTTCAGAACGGGGCATCACCCAACGCAGA
This sequence comes from Zenarchopterus dispar, assembly GCA_028564865.1. Classification (NCBI taxonomy): domain Eukaryota; kingdom Metazoa; phylum Chordata; class Actinopteri; order Beloniformes; family Zenarchopteridae; genus Zenarchopterus; species Zenarchopterus dispar. Next base: position 11,353,742 of record JAOWBL010000004.1, read on the forward strand.
GTCCCTCCAAGGCATCACACCCCTCCACCTGGCTTCGCAGGAGGGACGGCCAGACATGGTGGCCCTGCTCATCTCCAAACAGGCCAACGTCAATCTGGGAAACAAGGTAGCCCACTTTGGAGTGGTTCTAAATGAAGCTGTTCATCCTTTTTATTCAGCATTTTGGGAATTAAAAAGGTTTTGATAAAAGATTATTGGACTATAAACTGTTATAATAGCACGAAAGCTAATGCTTCTGTTTTCTGTCTTTCAGAATGGACTGACCCCTCTGCATCTTGTAGCTCAGGAAGGTCATGTGGGCATCGCTGACACGTTGGTCAAACAGGGAGCCTCTGTTTATGCTGCTTCAAGGGTAAGTTACACCACTTTCACTGATGTAAAATGAATTAAAATGACAGAAACAACAATCAAAACAATAGTTGGCAAGAATGAGCCACAGCATTATAAAATCTGAAGCCAAACAATCTCAATCCGACAGAAAACCACTCAACATCCAGATGGAACTGTTTAATTTTCTTTAATGTCTTAAAGGCAAATAAGTATTTTCAAACAAATGCATAAATATTTCTTGTTTAATTAGATAACTTTGTTTTTAATTAGCTGTTTACAGGTGTGCTTTATCTCTTTGTATGTCTTTTCACATGTTCAAATGATATTCAGACCTTTCCATTAGGAGGCATCATTAAAGTGTCTTTTCCCATGTCTCAGATGGGCTACACGCCCCTTCATGTGGCCTGTCACTATGGCAACATCAAGATGGTGAAGTTCCTTCTGCAGCAGCAGGCTCATGTGAATGCCAAGACCAGGGTAAAACTCATTCAAAGTTGGCCCTTTTTTATTTTCATTTTTTGATCAAAATTTTTACCTATTCTTTTGTATGACTCTGCATACTTTAACTTTATTGCTCCAGATGGGCTACACCCCTCTTCACCAAGCAGCTCAGCAGGGCCATACTGACATTGTCACCCTTTTGCTAAAACATGGAGCACAGCCCAATGAAATTACTTCGGTGAGACATATCCTTTCCTGTCAGTTGCATTTATGCATAATATTTAGCTAGGAGGAAGAGACATCAAATGGGACTCCACTAATTGACTTTTCCATCAATGCTTGTTGCTTGTCTGTGCAATCAAGTGTTGGTGAAACAAATAGCTTTGAATTTACATTTAAATTTAATCACAGCTACAATTTGCATACAGCTCTGCATCCGTCTACCCGCCCATTAGTCTTGCTGAAATTACTCAAGGGTTTATCATTGCATACATATACTGTGTGACATACATGAATCGGAACTAGATCTCTGTAGCAGTGGATGTCACGTTTTCACATTGTCAATACACTTGTACAATTTGTCACATGTATAATCATTCCTACCTTTCTGTCTGCATAGATCAAAATGTCCAAACCCTGTCTCCACATACACTGTTTAACTCTTTACAATGACACCCTAAAGTTGCCAAACAACTGCATTGTTACATTACAGCACATATTTGCGTTGGCTTAAACATAAAACAGACTTTACATCCTCCTGTGCATAAAAATAAACACCATTAATGTGCTTCACTTTCACGAGAAGAGAAAAACAAAAATAAGGACAAGTGTAAAATACACAACTTGTGTATTTTATATTTGAAGTCCTGGCTGAGAAATACTTGTGTGTTTTGTCGAAGTTTTGTGTACCTGTGAACTGTAAATGTGCTGTTGTTTTATTCTGAAATGTAAAAACAAATCTATTTGAATATTTTTAGTCATGTTCATCACAATTCTCTGTACAGAATGGAACATCTCCCCTGGGCATTGCGAAGCGGCTGGGTTACATTTCTGTCATTGATGTGCTGAAGTTGGTTACCGAGGAGTCTGTTTCCACGGTGAGCAACAGATCATCCGCGGTTTCTGCCAGTGCATGAACAAAAGCTTCAATGCATGATGATGTTGATGTTCAGTCAGCTACCTTTCTTTTATTGATGATGATCTACTATGTCACCTACTTGCAAACTGATCCAGAATATTGTTAACAGATCACCACAGAGAAGCATCGGATGAGCTTTCCAGAAACAGTCGATGAGATTCTGGATGTTTCTGAAGATGAAGGTATGCTTCCTGATTTAATCATCTTAAACACAGCAGTTTCATAGTTTTGATTATTGACTTTCAGCTCTGATTGGTTATTTAACTAGAAGAAGACTGCACTGGAAGTACTATGATTTATCAAAGTAAAAATATGAATTTAAATGCATATGTGTATGACTGTTGATAACACCATTTTCCGTTTGTTTTGTAGGGGTTGCCCAGCTAACGTTAGGTAGGATAGTGTGTGTTTCTCTGCCTTGTCCGCTCCGGTGGCTAGTGAACCTGTTCTTTCATTGCGGTTGCACTCTCTCATTTTTGTCTGTTTGTCACTAATTATCTTTCTAATCAGTTCTTTTCTCAACTCCAGCCCTGTCTGCTGTTGTCTGTCTTTATCTACACAGTCATGTCCTTTCTCTTTTACTTCTCGTTAAGGAATTGATTTAAAAATTGTGTCTGTTTTTCATCAGCATGAAGTCATAACATTTTTCCTTTCGCCAGCGTTCGATGCGTATGTGTCCGTGGGCTTATTGTTGACAGAATTCCAATATTTCTGCATATAAAACAAAGGTTGATTCCTCACAATTCAGTATTACTGTTCTTGCTTTCTACAGCCTAGTTGCCACATGACCTGGTTAAACACTTGCTGTGCAGCTGCTGTGACACTCCTGAAAACAACATGCACAGTTGCTGTTTAGGCAGTCATCTTTCTGCTTTAAGCAATTTAAATCAAATTCTTATCTTCCCCTATAACACTTACTTTAATCAAATTTTCAAAGCATTGTCACACCCAAGCTTCATTTTGCAAACATTTTTTGATCTGCTTCTACCTTTTTCGTGTTATTATTCATTCCCTCTTTAACTTTTTTTTTTTTTGATTTCACGAGCAGCTTGTATTGATGGATGTTAAACCGTCTATGAACGTCTCTGTCTTGTTAAGTGATATCATTATGTTACTATTCTTGTTATGATTTTTAATTTCAGTGTCATTTCTATTTAATAATTGAGATATTTTCTCCTACACAGAAACAACCATCACCACATGTGATTTCATCTTTAATGGGCATGCTCACTAAAAAAAGCTGTCACCAGGTGCCTTGCAGTTTGCTGTCCATGCAGTGTCTTCAGCTGTGTTAATACTCACTGTCTGACCAGTCCTCTTATTTCACTCCTTTGGTTTCCATTGGCTCTGGTTGTTGTTGGTTTTACTCCATTGCTTGGACTAAAATATTTGCAGTGGCTATGTGGCCGTTTTTTTCTGTGGTTTAATGGAGGTGAAGGGATGGGAAGGATGGCAGTATAGCAATTGCTGCTTTCACTGAAAGTCATTTTATGTAGCAGTACCAGGTCTGACCACATGGGGGCATATAGCTCTCCAGCGCTGACAAAAGATCAAATGACAATACTGTGCTAATGAGGGGACATGGACTCGCATGTCTCCTAATACTTCTTTGTACCATGAGAGGTCATTTTGGGTTTTGCCCAGGGCCGACTCATTAACTTTCTGGTGATATGCTGCCCCCGTGTAGACAGAAGCATTACTGATACATAGAGTGACTTTAAGAATAAAGTCAAAGTGATTTTTTTTTTCTTAGTAAAATACATAGTGAAACAATAAAATGTATTAAGGAAAAATTATATACATATTGGCACATATTTTTCCTTGGTTCAGGCAATCTTACAAGTATGAAAGCTTTAGAGTTGAAATCAGCATCACTTTGTGTGTGATCCTCTGGTCTCATCCTTTTTTCTCTTGTTTCCTTCTCTTTTCTTTGCAACCTGTACTCTACCCATTTTAGTTTTTCCATCTTTGTTCCTGTTTGGCCTGTTCTGAACTCTTTTAATTTTGCCCACAGGAGACGAGTTGCTTGGAATGGATGGAGCACGCTATTTAAAACTAGATGACTTCAAGGACCAGGACGATGACTTTCTCTCCCCAAAGAAGACTCTCAGAGACTTTGAGGGTGGTGTGGGTACCACGTAAGTCTTTATGTGTTGAGGCCTTTGATGGGAGGGAAAAATTACAAGTTTGAACAAACTAAGTGTTAAATTCAGGTATTTGTACTGGTTTAAATTTATCTCACTTTTTCTTCTCTGAAAGTCCTAACTCTAAATGGCAATACCATCTCAACCATATGAAGGCGGTATATCATGATTATTGATGTGTCAGCCCTTGGTGTAAGAAACAAAAAAGTGCACCTCTAGTGGGACCAAGTGGTTTTACAAGACTTTTTTGACTGTTCACCCGCTTTAGTAAACACAGCCGATATTTATGCCCCCATGTGGTCATCAGTTGTATTACTACATGTGGTGGCTTTAAATGGTGAAATGCAACAGAGAAAAGAACAATTATACAGGAAGAAACAATTCTCTTGTGTCTCGTCCAACATTTTTCTCATTTGTTCTGCCACAGCCCTTATTCTCCTGCTATTCCAAGGATCCCTTGTGTCTCACCGGAGACAGTTCAGTTGGACCAGGTATGCTTCACTCACATGAATTTTATGAAGTATTGTTTTACTTTATCCTACTAATAACAGATATTCAACTGCGAAAAAAAACACAGTTACAGCTGTCTTTATTTGATTAATTATTCTTTATTTAGTTTGGCTTCCTCTGCCAGCGCTAGAGATTCCATTCATCATGCTGCATTTTTTATGAACCTCTTTTCTCCCTACTTTCTTCTGTCCTCCCCTCACACTCTTCTCTGCCATAACATTTTCTCTAATTTTTTATCTCCTCTAAATTTTTCACTGCCTTTCATTTTTCTCCCTGTCTGGCCCTCAGCACACCCCCATCCCTTTGCCGAAAGAGTATGATGAAGACTCACTTATTCCAAGCAGCCCAGCAACTGAGACGTCAGATAATGTCAGCCCTGTGGCCAGCCCCATTCACACAGGGTGAGCTGGTCAACCATGGTTGTCAGTCATCATTTTTCACTGAACCTAAGTGACTATTATTATTTCATGCTTTCATCTGGACTTACTTATAAAGGGGCGATTTTACTATGAAATTAATAGGATTGCAAATATATTTCAAAGAAATATATTTCTTCTTTCTTGAGAAGTAAAAATAAGATAATCTACAAGTTTTCAAAGTAGTCTGGAGTAAAGTAAATACTAAATTTAGGTTCATAGTGAAACAATCAACAACAGCAATTAAAAATTGTATTGAGTAAAATACAAATGAATTGCTTTTCACTAAAATAGTAATTTTCTCATCTCACTCTCAGCTTCCTGGTGAGTTTCATGGTGGATGCTCGAGGAGGCTCTATGCGAGGCAGCAGACACCACGGTCTTCGGGTCATCATCCCTCCACGCACCTGTGCTGCACCCACGCGCATCACCTGCCGTCTTGTCAAACCCCAGAAGCTTACCACACCTCCCCCGCTTGTGGAGGGGGAGGGCCTCGCTAGCCGGATCATCTCTCTGGGGCCGTCCAGTATGCAGTTCCTTGGGTGAGACAAACTTGAACTTGGTTCATTTAGAATATTTGAAAATTCTTTTATTTCCTCTTTAGCATTGTTTGTGACGTTTGAAAGTGACTTTTTTGTCTATTTGGAAAAGATAATGATTTTATGTTTCATTTGGGAGATGTTTCCTCTCATTTCAGGAAAGTTAGTTAATTAATTTTGCAAAGCCAACTTTTTGAACTTTTTTCCCAATTCCCTCACTTTAAACTTTTTAAGGGTGTAGTGTGAGCTGACTGAAGTAAAAGCCTCTAAATAGATTGCAGTATTTTTATGCAGGGTTTTTTTTTCCTCCACAGACCTGTCATAGTGGAAATCCCTCACTTTGCCTCACTGGGTCGAGGGGACCGAGAGCTGGTGGTCCTCCGCAGTGAAAACGGTTCAGTCTGGAAGGAGCATCGCAATCGCTATGGCGACGAAGTGCTGGAAACTATTCTGAATGGCATGGATGAAGGTCAGCTTGAATGCATTGGATGTCACTTTCCATAAGATTTTACATTGCTGCAGATGAGTCCTCATCATGATTTATCACCCCGAAGAAGACGTTTATAAGAAGCTGTCACAGCACATGAATATACTTTGTCTCATACCCATGAAAGAATGAAGTTTCCTTACAAGATATCCATTCCAGTAGTTACCCTCCCTCTTTTTTTTAATCCATCTCCTTACCTCCTTTCCTTTTATCTTAACTTCTGAACTTTCTTTGTCTTTGTTGCAGATTTGGAGAGTCAAGAAGAGCTAGAAAAGAAGAGAATCCGTCGAATAATCTCCACAGACTTCCCCCTGTATTTCGCTGTCGTCTCCCGTATTCAGCAAGAGAGCGATCTCATTGGTCCGGAGGGCGGTCGGCTGACCAGCAAGCTGGTGCCTCACGTCGAGGCCATCTTCCCTGAGACCGCTGTCACAAAGAGAGTCAGGCTGGGACTGCAGGTACTAAGATGAGGAGAAATAACAGTATAAAAGGAGCCATAATATCAGGGGAAGGATAGTAAGTATGGAGAGCAGACACAATCCTATACTCTGCATAAATGACAACAAATTTAACTAACACTCCACCTGTAACTCATGCCACCATGTTCACCTGTTGGCTTAGTTTCTGATTATGTTACTTTTATTGTCAATGACTTTAATGAATTTCAGTCCTAAAAGTTGATATATTGCCAGTGTGACTGATGAGGTATACTATGTTAACTCCTGTTTTCACTCCTAGAGATGTGACGCCCTGTGTTGTTTTCTGCAACCAGGTTTATTTGTAATGAGGATTTTTCACTGATGAATTTGTTTCATAATCTGGTTGACTCAACAACTCTCATGAATTGTCATTTGAGTTTTTGTGTCAAGAGAGCTGTAAATCCATTTTTGATTCATCGTATTGTTATTCAGAGTTTTTGTTTTCAGTTTGCTTTTTGAATTTTTCAGAAACGTTCGAACAATAAATCTGGTTCATTAAAAATTAAACCACATGTCACATAAAAATGTAGATATGAAGATCAATATTTTAAATTTGTTGTCATCTGATATCTAGGACTATACATTTTAGGCTTAAATATGAGAACAAAGATTTTATCTTTCAAACAATAATTTAAGATTTTGAATAATTTTGGTTACTTCATTCCTGTCACTGTGCATCTTTTTTGTTGAAACATTATCTGATGTTCTAGGGAAATTTGCATGTGTCTGAGTTTTGTTTTGCCTCATGCTCGTCTTTTTATGTTGTCCTTTTATTCAGCCATTCGTCCCTCCTCAGTTCCCTGATTTAAGTTGTGAGCCACACTGACCAAGCTGATGCACTGATCTGAGTTGGGTCAGGTGTGAAATATGAATTTGTTGCATGTGTGAGTATGCCTGTGAGTTTACATCTCATTTTATGACATATTTGCTTTTTTGTTTTCATATTTCTTTCAGTTCTTCACTTTTGTACTACTCATTTGGGCTTGTTATGCTTTATTTTTGCTTAAGGTTCATGTACTCAGCCTTTTGCAGCTTCATGTCCTTTAAACTGTAATTTCAGCATCTTCCTAATAATTTCTTCCCTCATCGCCTAAACCTCAGGCTCAGCCAATCCCTGATGAACTGCTGACTAGGCAGCTTGGTAACCAGGCAACCTTCAGCCCAGTAGTTACCATTGAACCACGGCGACGAAAATTTCACCGTCCAATTGGACTGCGCATTCCTTTACCACCGTCCTGGAGGGAGAGTCCTCGCGATGCTGGCGAGGGAGATACCACCAGCCTGCGTCTCCTCTGCAGCGTCATAGGTACGGGAGGATTCTTTTGGAAGCTGATATAAAATTTAAAAAAAACAAATACTGCAGCAAGAATAAGTGTGTGAAGCATTTGCAATAAACCGGCTTTTCTGTATTAATCTGGCACAAATGTAATCTTGTGTTTATCCAAGTCAAAGAAATACTCAAACAGAATGAGCTAGGGATGATCTCACAGTACCAGTTCTAAGCCTGAGTAAATAGTAGGGTTCTATCAGGAACAGCATCCAATATAAAAACACTGCCAAATAAGTATATATTTCAGGGGAAAAGCCAAAAGAAACGGCTTTGGTTTTGGTTCTTGAAGTCATTCCACAGCATTCAGTTCAATTCAGCTTTATTTATATATCACCAAATCATTATAAATGTCTTCTCAAGCACTTCAGCAATATAGTTCAACGCATTCCAAAGTCTAATTAATACAATAGAATAATAATTATTGTTGCTTCGCTAGGGAAACCAACAGATTGCATCAAAACTTCATCAATACAATCCCATTCTGACCAAGCACCTGTGGAAAGGAAAAACGCCCTGTTTAGCAGGAAAAACTGCCTAACTTTCACTAGTTGTCATTAAAGTAATAGGTCCATTGATTCACATACTTTTTCATCCAGCACCATAAGTGTTTCAAGGACTTGTTACATAAATATATGAGAAATTATAATTGTGTATTTTCAGCTTTGAACACTTCATGTTTGTTTATAAATGTGACTTAGATGAAGATCACGTCACATTTTATGGCAAATTAATTCATAAAACCAATTCATTCCAAATGGGTTCACATGCTGTTTCCTGTCAATGTAAATAAAGTTTACAAAGGTTACACATTTTCAACATTGCCTTAACTTATTGCACACCATACCCAGTTATACCCATTACCTGCTGTATATAGAGACATGTTACTGAATAACGGATGTAAGGATCTGTAACCTTGTTCATCGGGACATGAATGACACAGTATGCTCGTTATGACTCAGGTGGAACGGCACCAGCTCAGTGGGAGGACATCACTGGAACAACCAAGCTGATGTACGCCAACAACTGCGCCAGTTTTACCACCAACGTGTCTGCAAGGTGGGCATCTCAGCAGCAATCATTATAAATTCATGACCTCAATGCTTTCTCTTTTACATTTGAGTACACTTACGCCTTCACCTTTTCTCTCTCCCCTACAACATCCAGGTTCTGGCTGGCAGACTGTCCGCGTACTGCAGAAGCAGTGACTTTTGCCAACCTGCTGTACAGGGAGCTAATGGCCGTTCCATACATGGCCAAGTTTGTTATCTTTGCAAAGATGAACGAAGCGCGTGAAGGACGATTACGCTGTTACTGCATGACCGATGACAAGATGGACAAAACTCTGGAGCTGCATGAAAACTTCACAGAAGTGGCACGCAGTCGGGATATTGAGGTTAGCAGGGGGGACTAATAAAATGGTCACCGGGAGCAAAGGGTTTAAAGAGAGCAACAGATTTTGTGATACTTCACTCATTTCAGTTGTATTTCTTCAATTGCACTTTGGTAGACACTGAATAATTTCTGTTAATATTGTGTGACATTTTCCACAGCTCATGGAGGGAATGCCACTCCACCTGGAGTGTTCTGGGAACCTGGTGCCCATCCGGAAGGCCACTCAGCAACCTCGTAGCTTCAGCTTCCAGGCCTTCAGAGATAACAGGCTGCCCGTCTCTGTCAAGGTCTGTCTCCAGCTGACTGTTCATATGCCTGCTTCTGTCACTTACCATAGACTTACTCAGACCTGTAGGCAGGGGTTTTCTTTCTTTTTTTCTTTTTTTATTTGTGTAATTTTTTTCAGTTGTTGGTTTTAGCATGTTAAGAATCCTCTCTCCAAGCAGTCAGTTTCCCCTCCTGGGCGCAAACTGACCACCCAAACATCCTGTTTACATGAGGGATTTTGAGTGTTTTTGCTTTTCACTTTCATGTCAGACAAATAGTTGTCCTCACTATCGGCTTGAGTCTCTGCTCTCACAGCATCACAACCAAACTACATTAGAAAGTTTAGTCTACAGCTGAAAAACTGACAATTTAAGTATTTTCACCCACACACACTAGAATTAATCTGATATTTTTATGTTCATGAGTGTCAGTCACGTGACTTCGTTGTTGAAAGCGCCATCTTCAGGACGTCGTGTGGCCTGTCCTCAGCCTTATCCCTGACAAAAAGCACTGTTATTCCAAGAAAATTGAGACATTAGGACTCGATCCATATTTACTGTCAAGCAAACTGCTATCTCCCCTAAAGTTTAGTAAAACACCGCCAAATTTGACATTTGTAGATATTTGCATCTATCTCATCAACAATCCCTCTCCTAAGCTTACAAACTGTTTTGTCATGATGTGCATATACAGTTAGGAGAAAATTAATGCTTTGAAATTTTCAAGATGCACACATTGACTTTGTATAAATCCCATATCATCAACTCCAGATCATCAACTTTATTTGATATATTTGTTCCAAACATGGTATTTAGAAAAAGTTGCAGCTTCTCAACAAATGCAGTAGAAAATCATTTAAATGATGAAAAAGAGCATTGCTTAAAGAAAGAGAGGATGGAACTTGCATATTTCTCCTTTTCTACAGAGAATAAATAATTGGTGGTTATGTTAGTCCTACTTATGATTTTAGTTAACACTTGGTTCCTTAGAAAGAAGTTTCTAAATATCAAAAAGCTATAATTCCTCAACTCTAGCTGTGAATATTCTCAAATTAAAAATATGCCCTTTGAGCCCATGTTCAATTGCATTGTCCATGCATTTTGTTAGCAGCTAAAATAGCAAAATTGAGTCAGTGTCTGAATATTTCTCAATTTATTCACATGAATATCAGGCAACGTTTTATATGTGAGCAAATAAAAAATCCGGGTAAATCCAAAAGGTTCATTGACTCTTTAAAACTGTATGTGTGCAAGCCTGTTGGTGTCTGTCTGGTGACCATATTGGCATATTTTTGATGTGCTGTATGTTTCTTTTAAGTACTGTCAGTGTCTTTCCATCCATGTGTATGTTTCAGTGTGACATACAGGGCTGTTCAGTATCAGCTTGTTGAATTCTTGTAGTCATGCAACAGTCAGCCTACCTCTTTAGCTGCTGAGTCTCCTGGGTAATGGTTTGCATGTCCTGTGACTCCCTCACTTTCTTTGCCTGCCTTCCTATCTTGCGGCCTTGCCTGTCTGTATGTGTCTGTCTCACTGTCTTTCTTTCTTTCTCTCACGGTCACTCTGTAACTGTCTGGTCTGACAGATGTCCAGGTAAAATGTGCAGGTAAATCTCTCCCTCTTGCCTGCCTGTGGACTGCCTCCAACCCTGTTTCCCCCTGCTTCTTGTCCCTTGTTACTGTACCTCATGGTCAAGCCACTATGGAGGAATCTAATACTTGCTTTTTTTTTCTTTTTTCTTCCTCCTACTGCTTTTCCTCTCTCTTTCTCTTCTCCACACCTTCTCTCATGTGCACCGCTCCCTTCTTTCCCTTGGATTACTCCTCTGCTCATCCTTTCTCTTCATTCCTCCATACACGACTTCTCCTCCACCACCTCTCCATTTTCTCTTCCTGTAATCTGTCTTTACTAGGTCAGAGATAGCAACAAGGATGCCACTGGGTTTCTGTCTTTTCTGCGAAAGTGTACCAAGTATGAGGACTCCCAGCACGTACTGTGTAACCTTAACATAACCATGCCACCTTGTGTCAAGGTAAGGACTTCCATGGAAACACATTTCCACTTGAATATAAACAATTTGTGCTTGAAACTCTCTCACTGTCCAGTTCTGATGGAGGAGAGGTCTGACTATGACATTCTCCAAATATGAAGTCCTACCTGTTTTAATTGAAACCAGCCCCCATTCTGCTGCTGTTTAGATTAAAATTTGTAGCCAAGTGAGGGGGACAAAAAAATTAAAGATGATGTTTTACTGGATGCAAAATTAGAATTCATTCTTGAGTGCAAACTAAATCATCAAATGTAATTATTGTTTTCCAGTTTGTAGGAAACTTTAAAATACCACAATGAATACCTGCAAAGTGACTATTTTGCCGTCACTGGGCAGATACCGGTAAAAAGGTGAAGAATTACAAAGTATGGTTTGTTTGTAATAGTTTGCAGGAAAAAAGCCTCTTATGGCTGAAAGGAACATGGAAGCATGGCTGAGGTTTGTAAAACTGCATCCAAGCTAACCACAAGATTTCAAGGACAAGTTGTTTCTTAAATAAATACAACTTTTTCAAATAAATAAAAGCATGGTGAACAGGTTGAATGCTGTTGGTTGTCTGAGGTTCTATCTATAGGTTATTATATTTTTTAGAAGGAAATGCAATAAGACTCAGGTAATTTTCTATATTTCTACACCCCAGAAAAGCAAAGCATTTTATAGCGAAAAATGTCATATTTCTAAGCTTTAACTTGGATTGCCTACAGATTAACCTCTCATTCAATTTGAAAATAAACAAAAAGTTGAGAGTTCAAGCTGCTGATCCATATTATACACTCAGAACAATGTATCTTTTATTGTATAAGCTGCCACATTTTTGCAATGTTTACATTAGCCATTTTTCAACCTTTTTTTCTTAGGTTGTTGGAAGTGAGGAGCGCAGGAGAACTCTAACCCCTCTCGCCCTAAGAGAGCGCTACAGCGCGCTGAATGAGCCTGGTGTGGGTGAGTGTTTGCTGCCTGACCTTCAGCCCTCTCCTGATTTACACCCAGTGGAGACGGGCAAAGAATGTTGCACTGCCCCTTCTGCTCAAAGCCCTGCTTCCTACTCTGCCCTATATATTTACCCTTATCTGTCTCACGTGCACGCATGGCACAAAGACTGAGCCTTGGATGCAATGCACTGCTCTACTGTATGGCCCAGAGTTATTTGCAGTGCAGTTACAGGAAATAAAATTGAATGTGCAAAAAGAAAAAAGCAGCAGTCTCAAAGATGACCCCAAATGGCTCCATGGCACTTGGCGAGTTAGCCTTTTCCATCCTGAGTGTCCTGGTAGCTATGTCAATCAGTGATTGGTTTTGCATGGCGCTGGTGTCTCCACTGCGATTTCCACTAGCATGGCAGCAGGTACTGTTAGCATTTAGCTTAGCACTGAGAATGTGCAGGACCTCGCAGTGGAGCTAGACAGAGGAGCCCTTATAATGGCCTGTGGTAACTGACCAGAGTCATAATGAGTGATCTAATTGGTTTAAATAGTGCTGATGTTAGGTACAGAGTGAAGGGGAAGGGCCTTTTCTGTCTATCAAGTGCACAGCGCTGCTATATTGCACCTCAGTCTCTCTGTAATGGTTACTGAATGCTGCTGTGATTAGTGGGACTAGCACCTGAATGAACCCCAAAGTCTAACCTCCCCTGTCCACATGATGTCTTAACTCTGACGATTATATGGATAAAGACAATGTTGTGGTCATTGGTTATTCCCTTCAAGCGAGACAAAAGGTAAGTATTGCTATTAACAGTTTTAATAGCAACTTAAGTGAGTGTTAGTCTATTTATTTTTTAATATAGACCTTTACAGCAACAACGTGCAGATGTCAAAAGTGCTTTACACCAATAAAAAGAAAGAATGAAACATAAAATGCACCAAAAAGGAAAATACACACACAGATATATATATATACATATATATATATATAATTATATATATATATAATTATATATATAATTATATATATATATATATATATATATATATATAATTATATATATGTGTGTGTGTGTGCGCATGTGTGTGTGTGTGTATGTGTGTGTGTGTGAGAGAGAGAGAGAGATAGTAAATCATTATCTCAGTCAAACATGTTACATTT
>JAOWBL010000004.1:11382985-11397976 GCA_028564865.1 Zenarchopterus dispar
TATATATATATATATATATATATATATATATATATATATATATGTACAGCAGTTAGAGTCACAGAGAGCAGACACAGCATGGCATAGACTCATAGAGTAAGCAAATCAGAAGCGAGACACACTTGTATATGAAACAAGAAAATGGAAGTGGCCAAAATAAAATGCACCAGATTCTCTCATACAGAGCTTGTGTGAAGCAGGTGTACAAAAATAATCTGATTCTTTTCACTGGAAAGAATCATTGTTATCTGTGTGAGGCATTGTTAGCCGCACAGCTAACAATGCATTGCAAATTGCTGATGTGTCAACGATGATTTCAACAAGTTGGAGTTTTTGAGGCTAACGGAGACAATTCGCATGTGAAAAAAATCAGCCATTGCTCCTGAGCATTCCTTGGTCAACTTTGTTTTTTTAATCCAGTTCTGTCATTTAATTTTAAATTTTAACCTTGTCTCAAGCATATAGAGATTCTCTCAGATTTTATGACTCTTATGATTTTTCACATGGCAATACATACTCATTCATTCATTAATTATATTCGCTTTTTTCTGTTCAGGATCACAAGATTATCTATCCTAGAAATTCCCAAATCGTTTACTATTCTATGTTTATAAACACAAAATGGTGAACTTTTCCTCAAATTTACTTTTAAATCATTCTGATCTTCTGTGATGCTGGGATACTCCACCTACCTTTTATTTTTTGAAAATTTGCTGACAGATGTCTTCTAATAAAATTTCTCAGTTTCAGACTTTTGCTACACTGCCTTTGTATTATTTTTCACGTTGAAATATTATTTGATTATGTTTTGCTTATACAGTATGTTCATTTTACACAACTTCCCAATTTCTTTTGTGGAATGTAGATACAATGTTGATAACTGATTACACTTTGGTGATAATGATTTTTCAGAAGGTCAAAGTAAGTAAGACAATTTTTGCATATACCTCTTGTTTCTCTCCATTTCTTTAGGAAAGGAAAGCCACTGCCAAACCATCCTCCACAAAAACACGACCTGACCGAAGAGGAAAATGATCAGTGGGGCGAGGACGACAAGGACAAAAAAAAAAAAAAAAAGACCAAGAGAATCACCCTCAGCCTGTGACCATGGGACATTTCAAAACAAGAGAAGAGGAGAAAAAAAAAAAGGAGTTCAACTTGTAGTTTTATAATATTTGTAAAAAAAAAAAAAAATATCAAGTAAACTAAGGCATGATAAGTCGCTTTTTTATAAAAACAAACACAAAAAAACACAAAAAAAATAAATGTGAGTAAAACAACTAACAAAAAAGCAACAAAGTGCTTCCTGTGAACTGTAATCGCATGATGACTGCTGGTGCATGCCCTTTGACTTTTTGAACTGTCATTATCTACAAACTGAAGGGGTACAAGGTATGAGGGCTGGCCCATACATGGGTTGCAGGCCTTTTATAAGGACCTTCTCCCCTCAACTGGAGTGGTTTGTGTCAGCGTGTTGAGTCCAATAACATTACAGCCAAAAAAAAGTCCCACAAAGGATGGTTGCGTACGCTGCAAGGCCTCTGCTGAGCGGACCAAAGCTTCTTTCACGGGACCCTTTCCCCTATTATTATTCTCAGTGTGATATATGCACTCTTTGCTATGTGGACATGTGTCGCTGTGTGTATGTGTGCGTGTAAATTTCTCTACCGCATGTGTTTCTTGCTTCTGGCTCGGCGCTGAGCCCTGCCTCATAATTGGCTTGTTGTCTATGTGATGTCACAGCGTGCTCAGCGCTGGAATGAGAAAGCCGCTGCTTCCCCTTGCTTGTGAGTTCTTGTCTGAATGTTTTGGGGGGGTTTTGGAGGCTTTTTTGTTTTATCTTTTCCTTTCTTCCCTTGTGAATGAGCTAGCTTCTTGTTATTTGTTTCTTTTGAACTTGTCCACTTCAGTTCTCAGTATTGGTTAACTTCTGTAGAGAACTGATGCTCTGTCATCTTGTAAATTGTGTGTTCAAGACAACGGGAATGTTTTCTTTGGAAAAGTGTTGGTTGTTTGAGTGCATTGCGCAGCAGGTCTACAACACAAATCTTGACGTTTTCCTCCATTGGGGTTTTCTCTCCATCCTTCCTAGTTGTATATTTTATCCGAAGCCGCTCTGCGTATCAGTGGTCCTTGTCTATATGCAGTAACATCACAGGCCTCTTCCATCAGTTTGAAACTTTTGTGCTCCCCCTTTTATCTGTTTGCATCAGCTGGAGCGCCTCACTGTCAGCTTTCGGGTCATTCATTCGACCAAACAAACAAAAAAAAAAGAATGAAGTGGACAAAGCATGGAATTTTCAATTCTTGAGAAGTTTTTGATGGCTCTCTGGAAAGTGTATAGTAGCATGACGCTACAGCAGCAGGTGATCATGAGAGGAACTGTGCAGCGAGTACAAACAGGTAGCACTGTGATTGTCTTATTAACACTGACCCCAGACTCGTGAACTGTCAAGACAAGCATTCACACATAGAACAAGCAAAAGCACACACGAACAAACATATAAAGTTGTAGTTGACTAATAACTGCCTGATCAGATTGTCATAGTTTTGTGGCAGCAATAATACCTAATAAGAAAAACTGGACGCTGGGGTTTTAATCATCGTCAGGGTTTGAAAATGGAAGTTGTAAAGGACTGAACTTCTCGGTGAAGGAAAAGGCTCCATCTGGACGCACAGCAGCTGGGTTTGGCTTTGCAGCTGAGCTGTGTCCGAGATGTTCCATCAACCTTGGAGGGAACGAGTCCAGAAGGCAATGCTGACGCAAGATCAGATGACTCAGCTGTAGCAGTGTGGGACTGTGGAGGCCTGAGAGACCTTTTTTATTCATTTATTTATTTATTTATTTTTTTTGATAATGTTTTCTTTCTAGCACCAAACGTAGCAAAATATAAACCAGGATACATTTATTTAAAATGATCAGTTGAGATGTTCATTGCTGCCATGAGGTGAAATCCACCAAAAGTCCATTTTATTTTTTTCTGGACTATTAAAGCTGATAGCGTTTCAAAAGAAAACTTGCAGTCATCCAACACTGAACACTTTATGCAGAAACCTGACGGCAGCATTACGTAGAGGTTGTATCATAGTAGCACACATTTCCCGTAAATCCAAACACACTATTTATCCCACAAGTACTGTAAATGCTATTGTAGCCTGAATGAGTGCGACACTGAATGAATGAACACATTGGTTATACATCACACAAATGCACTTTTTGTTTCATGCATGTGAATCTCATCTGATAATAGCACATGTTTTTTAAACATATCACATTTTCCACTCAGGTTTTCAGTTCTGCTCTGTCAGAAAAAAAAAATGTTTTTAAGTTCTGACTTGTCCTCTGGAAGAAGAGCGTGGGATACAACGGCAGTGCTTCAGAAGTTGGCTTTGCTGTTTGGGGCCGTGAAAAGGTTGAGTAGAGGGTGGTTTGTGTGCAGGTTTGATTGTGAGAATGTGTGCATTTTTGTGGCTTAGTTCTTGATTCAGATTAGACCAAAAAGGACAGAAACCTTCTCCTGTTTGGTGCTAAGCTCCTGAGGTGGCACCGATGCTGCTGTTGATTATGGTTATACCCACTGGGCTTTGTGAAGACACAAAGACATGATGAACTCATTTCAACAACGTGAAATATTTCAATTCATAATTTTGTTGAGGTGTCTTTGCTGCGTTTAATCCATCTTTTTTGACATTTGTATCAATTTCATTGAAGCGGTTGAATTTCAGATACTTCAGTCAAGCTTTGACTGAAGGCTTTTGAAACAACAGCCAGAGGAGAAACACGCTGGGCCAACTGCACTGTCACTTCGCTTGTGGATGACTGAGCTGCACTCCTACGCAGTGCTATCTCAACCACAACATTTTGAGTTTAATCTGCAGCTGCCCTCCAAGTTGAATGTGATTTCAGTAGTATTATCCCTGCAGAATCAATACAACCTAAATTAAATCAACTGCTTTACATGTAAAATTCATATTAGTTTTCAGCAAAAACTATTATTTATTTGTAGTAATAAAGAACACTTGTTGAAATTTCTTATCGTTAAAAAGAGCTGACATCATGATCACTTCTCAGCCATCTAATCATGTGTTTAATCTGTATTGTACTTTTTTTTTAACTTTAATTTAGAGATGGAATTCTTCATGGGAATAAATGAGAATAAATATAAACAAAATTGGCATGTTGGACAAAATACATCTCTCTGTTTAAACCCCCATCCTACATCAAGTTTACACAGAAATGGAGGAAAATAGTTTTTAGTGGTTGATGTGACATGTTCTGACTACACCATCAATGAGATCAACCAAACTCTTTAGCTGCAGATTAAAACACAGCCAAAAGATGTATTCACATCACAGGACTTTTTTTTTGCAGCTCGTCAGCGAAGTCAGCAACTTTGCAGTTGGCCCATGCTATGTTTACTAAACCTCTGTCACTTAAAGTCCTTGTATGTCTTCAATTATGAAGGATCTTATGATAATAGCACCTACAACATTTTCATTTTTAATCTTATTAGACTTGAGCTGGTGTTACTGTGCAGCTCAAAATGCAACATTAAAGTTTTATTCCTGAAGATATACATTAAACAAAAACTTTGTTGATTATTGCTTCTGACCATGTAGCCATCCCACAGATGTCCATTATGCAGCTATTTCTCTGTTTAGTAGTTTCATTGGTGGAGATTTTAGTTATGTAGCATGAAGAAAAAACTTGTGCTTGCACAGCTTGTGATGCAGGAGACATAAACTGGTAGATGCATTTCTAAAGAATTAAACTGTCATGAGTTTTGTCTCACTCGTGAGATGAATTTGAACAGATAGTTCCTGTGCTTTAGTGGTAAAAAAAAAAAGCTGTAAAACACATTGAAGATCATGCTGCAGGATGATGAAGGGAGATTTCTGGGTGCCAGGCAAATACTGCTGCAAGTAACATATGACAAATAGGGAGTATGGTTCTGATAGGCTTTTTAGTTTTGTTCAGACTGCAAGCAAGTCAGTTTTGTTTCTCACGTCATAGTTTTAGGACAGACTGACCACTTTTGTTATTTGTAAGTGTTCAGATTAGATTTGTGTCCAGACAGTTTTCTATGATAGATGGGTTGTTGTGGTAATGATGTAAGCATCAAGTTCCATGGACCATTTTCCTCCGTGACCCATGTCTTGAGACAATGGGTGGCAGGACCAGATAAAGAGACAAGGAGGAAGACACAGCAGAGCTGATCAAATCTTGCTAAACTGCTCTGCTAGAAGCAGCATTGATAAGGATTTGGATTTGTTTTCATCATTGTTAGTTGTATTATGAGTCACTGAAAAGAAATTTTAGCATCCAGTTTCAGTGGCCAGAGCAACTGGACTAAGGTACATCTGTGGAAATCTGATCTGAATCATATTTCCATTCTCATTTTTGTGGCTGTTTTATTCTTTTTCTTTGTGATCTGGACATGCCAAATAAATTTTCTTGGTCAGTCTGAACAAAGCTATAATGTAAGGTTACCCCTTACATTATAAGTTGAACACTTTGTGTAATTTCTTTTAAGTGCAGCCAAAATATAAAGCTAAAATAAATATATTTTAAAGCCACTCTGTGCAGCAGTACCACTTCTGACCACATGGGGGCATATAGTCCTGCTGTGATGACAGAAGAGACACTGACAATGCTGTGCTAATGAGTGGGGATGGGTCGGTACATCTTGTAATACCACTTTCTCCCACTAGAGGCACATTTTGTTGTGTTAAGACAACTTTCCTGTGATTTGCTGCCTCCATGTGAGCAGATGTGGTGTTGTTTCTTAAACAAGGGATCATGACTTTGACCTTAAATTTGTCCTTACTCAGTTAGCTCAGAGTTCAGATGACATTTAACATCTGTTTTATTGAAGAAAACACTGTATTATACTTTTGATTTCTGACATTAGAATCCCTTCTAAATTAAACTAGTATGTGAGATCTTGTGCAGTCTGATAAACTCATCTTAACCATTTTTGTGTTTTCAGTATGAAAGAGTGTGTGCATGATGATGCTCTGAAGCTTGTGGATCAGAAGGAAAAGGAATGCTTTTAACAGGCATGTGACTGAGGAGGACACATAACCTACAATGATGTATTTTACAATGATGTATTGTACAATTTTAACTGTTGCAAAGAATAAAGTTCACCTATACTCCTTTAGAATGGATACATGACAATGTAAACGCAATATTGTATTACTCTATCCTAAGGAATGCAACTGCACACATGCACAAAAATATGTTTTTATGAAAATATATGTATAAATATATGACAAAATATATTTAATTAGAATGCTATGCACCCTCATAGAATTGTTATGGATGTTCTTTAATGATTATGTAGACTAGGCCAACGCCCACATCATGGGGAATGTAGAGGCTTTGTATCTATGACCATTTGTTTTCTTTTCTTTTGTATTATCCTGGAGAGAGGATAAACAAACGTGAATATGTATACAAGCCTTTTGATCAGAATTGTTCTGACATGAAGATATGTATAGATCATCATACCCTGTACACCAGCTCTAATCATTTACAAGACTTAATAAACAAAGATGTGACATAAGCTTTGTCGTTTTCCTAAGTTAAATACCTTTTAATATTTCCATCTGAACTATTTTTAAATCAGCTGTAAATTATTTTCTGTAATGTGTTTATTATACCATGTTAGGAATAATGTATCATTGTTCAAAATTTTTTAAGCTTTTTTTTTTTTTTTTTTAATTTTTTTTTGGCAGAGAAGTAAGAACTGTTTTATCTTTTTTTTTTTTTTTTTTTGGTATTCTGAGAGACGTCCTGCAGTATTGGGGAAAAGACTTTTGTGCATAATTTAACTATAGACTAATTCAAACGTGCTACTTCATGCTATTATTTTGCATTATTTCCAGATTAACAAGTGAAGTCTGTCCTGTTGTGACCAATCAAAAACCTGTACTTTAGAAGGACCGTTTAATCCCCCAAAACAGAGACTCAGCAAAGGAAGCAAATGCACTGATGATTGCCTGACAATGATGAACAGATGGGAGATATGGAGCTGTGCCTGTGTCTGTGTTAAAGGTCAAAGAATTAACATAAGTAGCCCCATAAATATCTGTGAACATACCAAATACTGATGAGAAGATGAATCCCCATTTCCAAGGGATCAGCTGAAGAGGTATATTCCAGCATAACAACCCAGGATGCTGCTGAAATCGTATAACAGTTTCTGAAGGGAAATAAAATTAAAATAAACACCGGGCCAAGTATGTTGGCCAATTTGATTGCAATGTACACTTTCAAGTGTACACTTTGCAAGTGCAGCCAATCCAAGATTTTGTCAAAAAAGCTGCTTAATCTTCCTTTCTTTCTCAATTTTTCTCTCTCTCTCTCTCTCTCTGTTTCTCTCTCTCTCTTTTTTTTTTTTTTTTGGCCACTGCTTCCTTGTACCTGGTCTTCTTTGTTTCTCTGGCACCCCTGCATCAGTGTATAGAGTATTAAGTTGGCTTCTATAGCCTTGTACAGATGTTTAAGTGTCATGTGCTGTGATAACATAATAGATGCTCTCATGAAAGTGATCGGGCTGGACCACAAAATGAGAGGGTGCACTTTCAGACCAACCAGTCACACTACATAGATGGCAAAATTACTGGACAAACCTGCCTTTGCCTCACCCTTTGAAACCTGTTTTTGATCCCTGTTTTTCCTAATACTGTGTGGCACCATGATGCAAATGAGAATCAACTTGGAATATGCTCTTATGTAAGTCAAAGTTGAATGAACATTTTTAGGGGAATATCCCATATCAAATGTGGTTTGGTGGCAAAATCAGAAGTAACTGCCACATTTAGCCAATGCTGGGTTAGCACAAGCTGCTGACTGCTTTGCTAAACTTCATGGAATATCTTTTTTTTTCTTTTTTTCTTTTTTTTTTTTTTAAGTAGGCTGTAAATATGTTTCTGCTGAGATGTTGGACATTTTAATATGGCGGTCAGTAGAGATTGACTCACTTTTGGAGCCAGTCCCTAGTGGTCAGTCTAGGAACTGCAACCTTTCTTATTTCCACATCTGCCTCAGTGTGGAAATTAGATTGTTGGTGCTTGGTGTGCTGTGTCGGTGGGGAAGGTCAAATTTATCCTAATATGCATCAATGAAATGTTGAACTATTTTGAAACTGTAATTTTAAGATTAAAAAGTTACATAGTGTTGCTTTATTTTTTAACAAATGTCTACATTGAGCTTTTCAACTAGTTTTATATCATGAAATATTCTCATTCCAACCACAACAAAATACATTCCTGTCAATACTGATGAGAAGTTTTCATTGTGGTGTCACAGACATGATATTGTAGTTCCCCAAACGGAAAAAAACTACAACTTCCACTGTCTGTGACGCCCCCTGATTTCAGCCAATCACAGCTCCCAACACCACGTGATGTTTTGTAGGAAGTTCTCGTGTTGTTTTGGGATTTTCTTCTACCACGTGGAGGTGCAGGGCAACCCTAGCGGTCCGGCTGTGGTTTCTTCAGTGTCCTGAAATCTGTTAGGGCGACGTTCCACGCAGCTTTTTCCGTCTCCAATCAGTCGTCGCTGTCCTGTGAGGGATGTCAGCGGGAGGCCAGACCACCAGGAGCCGAGCGATCCCAGCTGTCAGGCGGATCGCCATCCACGATGCTGCCCATATGCCCCAGGACTACTCCACGACTCCAGGGGGGACTCTGTTCAGCACGACCCCAGGAGGTAAACGTGGCTCTGTCAGGACGAAGAAGGTTTAACACAACTGTCAGAAGCTGTCACAGTTAGGAGTCTTTTTTTTTTTTTTTTTTTGGCTCAACATTTAAACAGGCCTTTTTAAAGTCACCTAAAACTCTTATCAGCAATCCTGACATGCTGTCTGAGTGTCAGACTAATTTGATCCGTATTACTATTCACACCCGAGATTTAAAAATGCAGGCCTGAAGTGAAATCCTCGCTTCTTTCCGTCTCAGCGTGAAAGCACGTGACTCTAGGGTTTCAGACTTTGAGGCTTTCAAAGCAAGAATGGGTTTTAGAATTCGCTTGTTATGTTCAACAGATTCCGTAACATTAACTACAGAAGAGGCAGCACTTGCTCAGTCATGACCTATTTATAGTACAGCTACAGCTGGCTGTTGTAGAGCAGCAGCAACATGTTTACAGGAGGTGGGCTCCATGTGGTTACACGTTTTAGATTAAAGATAAAGAAGGGCCATCCAAACAACAAGGACATCTTTAATAGTGCAACCAGCAGGGGGAAATGGTTTATGCAGTAACAGAAGAGATACAGCATTTGTAGCAAACTGAGCCATCAGAAGCTGTTGTTCACCATTTAGGTCAAACATGGAAAAATCTGGATCTCTGGGAAACGTCCAGTATGGTGATAAAAGGGAGCAGGAATGCTGTGAGAAACCTGACGCAGAAGCATATGTTTATTAACTGATAAGGTGTTCTGTAACATTACCAGGTGGGACAGTTTAAACAAATCGGCAACAAGAAATCACAAGTGGGTCACTGATGGTGCATCAACCTCACTGGTGAAGATGGTAAAAGAAAAAAAAAACTAGGTTACTGGGAGTGAGCATGTATGTACATAAAGACTGTCAGGACAGAAGTCTCATTTGGGGATTGTACATGACAGCATGGAGTCTTTAGAACAAAATATTTGATCTTATTGAACATTTTTCTTCTAGTTTTGGCGATTAATTGGTGATGATGATAATGACAGTGCTTTTTAGTTATTTATTTATGCATTTTATTTACCTCTGTCCATTTATGGATTTAATTTCACTTCTTGTTAAGTCACAGATATCCTGTGCATATATGGCCACTTTTTTATTTTAATAGAGCTATTTCATGTATATTCTACTGGGTTTTAGTTCGTTTCTTAGAACATGTTTTATATAAAGTTATTGGATTTATTTATTTTAATATATCTTTATTTTATGTATATTTTTTTCCAACAGCAGAAATAAAACAAAAATATGAAAATAAGTAACAACTTTTACAACAAGGTACATTTAAAAATATGTCACACAGCTGAAGTTGGACAAAATAAATAAGTAATTGATCACTTGTTTTGCCATATGATGTGGAATATTCAGTATAGTTGGATGATTTTAAGATGACACCACCTACAGGTACCAGAATTATCTACGACAGGAAGTTCCTCCTGCAGTGTCGGACATCTCCCCTGACTCGCACGCCTCCCAAACTGCCCGATATCCCAGGAGTCACCAGACCACTCAGCTCCGAGTCTCCAGGGGACACAAACCAGCCAGAACAAACACCCAGTAACAACAACGAGTCCGACGTTCATACAGAGGAGAACGCAGGTGAATGTAACAGTCTGAAAGCTGCAAACAGTTGTGGTTTTGCAATTATTGTCCTCACTAATTGCAATGTGATTTTATTTCATAGGAGAGGAAGACCAGTTTGAAATGGACATCTGAAGAGCAAAAAGAAAAGAAGATAGTTATTTTTTACTAGAATGAAAAAAATGTATCAGTTGAACTGAGAAATGTCTCACTCAACGGTATAATCTTTCAGATTTGATCTGATTTTTTTTTCTTTTTTGTAATGCTTATTAAGTGTTATAAGGTTGTACTTGTATAAAACAGCATTAATTGATACATAAAACTTTTTTTCACTTTGATGTCACTTGATTTTCTATGATCTTTGACATAATTACATATAAGTAATCCTAACCTTTGTTCCGATAAATTTTATACAAATTGATTTGTATTATGACTTTAATAACATGTTTTATTTGTTTTTCAAAACAAATTTCAGAAAAAGATTTGTACTGATAATAAATTGAGTCTCGCCTTCGTAGCAGTAACTGATTCTGACCACTTGGGGCCAGAAAACTGCAAAGTTAAATATATATTGCAGCACAGATGGAGCATATCCGACCACCTCCAGAATATCAGAATTGATTATTTTAACTGCTGCTCCAGAATCAACTTTTGAGAAAAATACATCAGCCATTTGCTGTTAAATTCTCTCTTATGTTCACCAAGCTACTAACTTTGTTAGTTTTCAATGGCAAGCAGTTAGCAGTAAACTGATGCAGTTTTTTTTTCTCCTCCATTTGTAAAATCAAAGTAAGTGAAACAAGTCAATGAAAAAACACCTGAGCTAAAATTACAGCTTACACTCTAGGTTGCCGAAGTTAGTTCCTGATTCACAGCTTCCAATATGGAAGAAGGCTTAAGGACTAGACACGATATTTAGAGCATTTTAGAGTATGAAAAATAAAAGACATACACCACACAAGTCTGCATTAAATGATCTCTTACACAGCAATAAATATATGACACAGTTTGTGTTTTATATTACCAAGATTCTAAGCAAGTTTTTGTTTAATGGTTAAAGATTAAGTTGTTTTTTTACACAGCCATTAGCCAAACAAAATGACCTCTTTTTCTTTTCTTAAACTAAGAGGCATGGTTTCACTGAGCTTTTTTAATTAAAGACAAACATATAAATGATTCTGTCCTATTTAGACATTTCAGATTATCTTTAATACCTATTGTAGTTATTATAAATTTATAATACCTACACCTGTTATTTTTTTAACATGCAACAAAATTAAACTTGACTAACTGATTACATACAAGAAGATCATTTTTTATTCCGTTTCTCGAGCTTTTGGAGAAAGTGTTTATAATACTAACTTGGAGAGTTTGTGTGGTGTTTGCTCAACATGTATTTATTTTCTTACTTGTAACAAAATTAAACTTATATCCAAGTTTTTAGGTAAGGAAAAGAAATACAAAGTGGACAGCCTTATGAAAAACATTTAATAAAAAACATAAAATTCTTGAAATGAACAGATATGAAATAATTTACTGTTTTATTATACGGAGTAAATATAAAAGTGGGTCAGTATTACCCTAACATCTCAAAGCGCTCATATCATTCCGACATCTGACAAGTCAGCTACATGAAAAATGCATCCTAAACTATAAAGTTTAAAGGTTTTTCTGTGTCCATCTGTTCATACGAATCTTCTATAGTGCTTTACTCAGTGACTTATTGTGCTTTTTGACTTGATTTTACCATTAAAAGTCACAACTTCTCCTCTACAAAAGAACAACTGAAAGGTGATGGCGATGCAGTAGTCACCATCTTTCATCACAACAGTAGCGTCCAACCCAATGTCAGACTAGACAGCTCTGGAAAGTGCCTGTGTACATTCATCCATGTTGCCTCCGAGTGGCTCAGGTCTGCGGCCAGAGGCCTCTGGGCGTACAGTTCAACGACAGAACTATTTCTAATGTCCAGCTTTTTCTTACAGCTTTCAGATTGTTTTTTTTCAGTGGCATCCACAATCCTCGACCACCATGTCCTCGTGATGCCTCATCACCATCCTCCCGTTCTCGTAGTACAGCATGGAGAGTGGTGCCAGGCGTGTGGGAACACAGGAAACGCATGGCACCTTGTCAGGGTGGTGAAGCTGTAGTAGACTCTGGAGAAAGAAGAAAAGATAACTACTAATTAGAAATGAATATCTTTTCATAGATCATTAGACAATTATCATTAAGAATACATTTTTGTGAGTGACACTTTTTGGACGTACCTGCATGTATGCGTGGTTAGTAGGGTTGAAGTTCTCATCTACTGGTGTAGGACAGCTCCCCTCACAGCGATAAGCGTTGTACCGTTTGGGATAGACAATCCACTTGCTCCAGTTGAGCTTCTCAAAGTCCACCCACATATCCACCTTCCTGCAGAAAGGACCTTCTTTCTCTTTCCGTGAAGCTTCTCTCTGCCTCTGCTGGGTCTGCTGGTGCCTCTTCTCTCTACGGCTCCTCGTAACGGAGGTGGGCATCATTCGCTCCCTGTCCAGGCTGACGTACTTGGAGTGCTCTGCAGTGTGGATCAGCGATGGCTTTTGCTGGCTGTTTAGGTTCTGCTTTAAGAAGACCACCATCATGACCCTGTCAGCTGTGCGATGCTGGATCCCCCCCTCCTCCTCTTTCGAGTCAACCTCATCCTGCTTCTTCGTCTTCATGGAGAGATCGTCCTGCACCCTGTGGCGGAGCATCTGTGTCACATTGAATACCTTCCAGGAAGAGGATGAAGCCATGGAACTAGGATGAGCTCTGAGGTGGCCCAGGAACTGCCTGCTCTCAGCGCAAAACATGCCAGAACACCGGATCCTGTGGGAGTGGTAGATGTCCACAGAGGCACTGGAAGACTGGATGAATGCAGGTAGCCGGATGCGAAGTTCAGCCAGATGGATGTGGTCATTTGCACTCATGGAAGACAGGTCAAATGTAACGGACCATCTTCTACCAATCTGCTGACAGCCTGGAAGAAAAATAGGAGGAATTATGTCAGTTTTGAAAATGACTGCAAATGACTTTGATTTCATCATTTGAGGGAATAAAATATTAGAGAAGTATGTAAAGCTACATAAAAAATGACTACATAGTCTCCACACATCTAAACAGCTGATCTCAGAAGCTGCAGTGTCTTGGTATCGTCCTCCAGAACATAAGAAAAAAAATCAAGCAATGCTGACTTTAGAAACTTACAAATTAGCATCTGATTTCATAAACTCACAGCTTTACAAAAACAACTCTGACAAAAATTCTGACAACTTGTAAATTTGCGGGAAATCATTTTGGATCACAACACAGGTGGTGGATATCTCCCATAAAATTTAAACACTTTACAATGAAGTGACTAAGTTTCTTATTTAAATGGCTGCAAGTAAAGAAACGTAATTATGTTTTCATACATACTGTACATTAAGGGCAACCTTGTATCTTTGGCGCCCCCTAGTGGTCTCGTAGCTACAGTGACCATAAGCGTCTTCATAGTCTGTCGGAATAAACTTCTGATTGTCATTGTAAGATTTTTTTTTATTTTTTTTTTGTCCTGCTTTGTAGGTTTTTTTTTTTTTGTTTGTTTTGTTTTAAAGTTATTACAACCCTTCCACTTTGAAAGATCACATTTTTTTTCTCTGTTGAGTACTTACTTTTAGCGACAAGGCTGACCACAGAGTCGGCGTCGTGGAGACCGGGGTTATCCTCCCTCCGGAGTCGATCTACGCTTCCAGACGCAGCTCTGTCCCCGTCCTCGGTCAGTAAAATCCGGTAAAGCTGCATCATGTAGAGAGGCAGCCGACTGGTCAGCTGCTGACGCTTGTCTGTGCGCCTGGAGATGCCGAGCAGCGCGTCAGGACGCTGCGCAATCAGACCCGAATCCACCAGGAGAAAAAACACGAGTCCCGTTGCCCCAAACTTCATCTTTCCCAAGTGTGATGTTGTCGCTTCCACGGGTAAATCCAAAATGCATCCGACAAGATGCTGAGACCTTGGTTTATAATCACACGCCTCTTGACTGACGTTCTTTGAAGACAACTGTGAAGCCGCGTGGGATGAAAGGTGTGTGATCCACGCTTGTGAGGAGCTCCAAAACCTCAATAAGGTCGTTATGTATCGAAACCAAGTTGGTCTTTGTAGTGACAGTAGTTTGAAAACTGTTAGAGCCGCTGATTGTTGCTGTTTTGTATATTATAGATCCCTTTGATAAGAAGCACTGACAATTATATTAGTTAAGGAGATTACAGCAGCACCACTGCGCTGTGATTAATGGCACAACGAGGAGAAACAAGAGTTAATCAGACCAAAAAAAACAAAACAACTTTCTATAAAAAGTTAAGGTCGTCACCTGTTCTGTTAAAAATATATATTTTTTAAAAAGTGTGAGATTAATACCACAGGAAAACACAGGTCTGAATATGATTTGTATGTTTAACTTAACTAAAAGTTCATAGACTGACAATATTATTGAAATAAAATATAACTGTATTAAAACGGTCCGTACTGCGCATGCTCAAATGTACAATTACTGACCATCAATGAACATTTTTATCAAAGACATATTTTACAAAGAGTCAAAACCACATTATTAACGAAATAAACTATGTGTTCACTTGAACTGGATGTTCTTAAACCTCTTGTATAGCTTAGATATATATA
>JAOWBL010000004.1:11398076-11427288 GCA_028564865.1 Zenarchopterus dispar
GTCACATTTGTGATGGAGAGAGAGACTGTCAAGATGGATCAGATGAAGCAGCATGTGGTGAATATTTTATCTAAATGTTTTATGAATATAATTCATGAATATGTTTTTAAATGCAAATTTGAAACTCTGCCTTGTATTTTTTAGATGATTCAGAAAGTGCTTCTCCCATTCTTGTGAGAAACAAGAACTTGAATGAACCTCCGACATCTGTCAGAGCATTTACTCCACCTCCCACTGACCCTCCATGCACCAGTCCTTCAGTTCAGTGTCCAGGCTCCTCTTTATGCATCAAACCAACACAGATGTGTGATGGAAAGAGAGACTGCCCTGATGGATCTGATGAAAAGTGTGTGAGAAGATGTCCCTTGAACAGTAAGTAATGTTTTTAAACCACAACTTCAGCCAGTTCTTTTCATGCTTCTTCTCTTCTACAAT
Organism: Zenarchopterus dispar; assembly: GCA_028564865.1. Taxonomy (NCBI): domain Eukaryota; kingdom Metazoa; phylum Chordata; class Actinopteri; order Beloniformes; family Zenarchopteridae; genus Zenarchopterus; species Zenarchopterus dispar. The sequence goes on from JAOWBL010000004.1 coordinate 11,398,512, forward strand.
AACAATTGCACTCGTTTCTCTTGATCTCCCACAGATTATCTGTTCAATGATGCCATTAAAGTTTTTTTTTTTTTTTTTTTTTTTAAATCCCAAATCATTTTTTAGCTGTGACACAAGGGGCCATATGTGAATTATGACAAAGCTTGAAATATGTGTAAAGGGATAAAATGAAATGACATCTAATGTTCTCACAGAGGATAAGGTCAGCACAAGTCTGGATGTAAAATACAGTTTCAGTAGTTGATGGAAATGTAGAATGAAATGCAGTAATGCTAAATCTTAAGCAAAATGGAAAGGTTGACTGCTTAATTTTTTATTACATTTGATGTCTTGGAAAAAACAAATTTATACCCAGACTGGAGCTGTGAACGGCCATCAGAATGAAATCATTTTTATATATAAGTTGTATAGAGTGAATCAGATGTCACAAATCAATTTCCTACCCTTCACAGCTGACTTCCGCTGCAAAGACCGTCGCAGCTGCGTCTCGAAGAACCAGGTGTGTGATGGTCGTGCTCATTGCCTCGATGGCTCAGATGAGGTCAACTGTCCGAGTGCAGCTCCTCCTCCAACTACAACAGATGTCTTGAAATGCCGCTTTGGCTCCAGTCTGTGTCAAGATGGGAAGTCCTGTGTTCTTCTGAGTCACATTTGTGATGGAGAGAGAGACTGTCAAGATGGATCAGATGAAGAAGGATGTGGTGAATATTTTATCTAAAGGGTTTTTTTCACAGCAGTAATGTAAAAAGAAAATAACTTGACTTAAAAGTTGTTGTTTTTTTTTTTTAAATTCAAACTTGTTTCTTAGATGTGGAAGAGGGTGCTCCTTCTATTCCTATAAAAAATGAAAACATGAATGAATCCCCTGCATCCGTCAATGCATTTACTCCACCTCCTACCGACCCTCCATGCACCAGTCCTTCAGTTCAGTGTCCAGGCTCCTCTTTATGCATCAAACCAACACAGATGTGTGATGGAAAGAGAGACTGCCCTGATGGATCTGATGAAAAGTGTGTGAGAAGATGTCCCTTGAACAGTAAGTGCTTTGAGGTTATGACCATTACATTATTTGGTTTAATTTCAGGTTGACTGGTTCCAAACAAACTAGTTAGTTTTCAGTTTTTGATGATCATAATTGAAACTCTCTGCAAGGGATCATCAATACATTTGACAACTACTTTGACTTGAATTCTTCTGACCAAAGTCATTGAGGGAAAAAAAATTCATAGAAATATAAAGTTTCTTTACCAAAGATGGAGCTTAATATTTTAGACTGAATATGAAATCTAGTGATTGAGATTTTTTTTTTTTTTTTTTTAAATGATTCACAACTTCAAACTCTGTTTTATTGAGTATAATTCCCTTTTTAAGAACTCATCAAATAGGGTATACAGATACATTTACTGACACTTTGGGCACTTTCTCTCCAAGGTGACTTCCGCTGCAAAGACCGTCGCAGCTGCGTCTCAAAGAGCCAGGTGTGTGATGGTCGTGCTCATTGCCTCGATGGTTCAGATGAGGTTGACTGTCCGAGTGCAGCTCCTCCTGCAACTACAACAGATGTCCTGAAATGCCGCTTTGGCTCCCGTCTGTGTCGAGATGGGAAGTCCTGTGTTCTTCTGAGTCACATTTGTGATGGAGAGAGAGACTGTCAAGATGGATCAGATGAAGCAGCATGTGGTGAGTATTTATCCAAATGTGGTATTTATAAAGGTAATCTTAAAAAAAAGTTACCTCAATTGAATTGATTTTAAATACAAATGTGACCCACTAATTTCCAGATGAAGAGGTTGCTCCTTCTGTTCCTTCAAAAAACGAGAAAGTGAAGAAATCTCCTACACCTGTTGACGTACTTAGTCCACCTCCCACTGACCCTCCATGCACCAGTCCTTCAGTTCAGTGTCCAGGCTCCTCTTTATGCATCAAACCAACACAGATGTGTGATGGAAAGAGAGACTGCCCTGATGGATTTGATGAAAAGTGTGTGAGAAGATGTCCCTCTAGATGTAAGTGTTTTGAGGAAGGTGGGAGCATGAACTAAAATGTCAGTTTACTATCAGTTGTGTAAATATGAAGTGTAGAGGTCAAAGTTGGTATGTCTGTTCATTTTTTTTCTTTCCTTTTCCCCTCCACCCCTTCTATTCATAGCTGACTTCCGATGCAAGGATCGCCGAAGCTGTGTTTCAAAGAGTTTAGTGTGTGATGGCCGCTCTCATTGCAATGATGGCTCAGATGAGGCCAATTGTCCAGACGTTTCCTTTTATTCAGGCCAGTCCAACATCCTTAAATGCCGTATGGGCTCCAAACTCTGTCGAGATGGGACAGCATGTGTCCTCTTCAGTCACATCTGTGATGGGGAGAATGATTGTCAAGATGGATCAGATGAAGAAGAATGTGGTAAGTATCTAAGAAAACTTGCTGCTGTAAATGGAAATGATTGTGGAGATATTTGAAAATGAGCACAGTTTGCTCTGTCTGGGTGAAGTAATCTGATATTTGATCAGGATTTCTCTTGTAATCTATAGGTATTCCTCCTTCTGGTTTAGGAAACTCTACATGTCTATTTGACCATGAACACCATGTCTTTTCTGTTTAAGAAGCCTAGAGTTTGTGCTTATTTAGGAAACCTAAAATTTCTAAAGTGAGGAAGACATCTTTGTTTTTAAAATTAGACTTGATGCACATGAAACTTTTGGTGTTTCAGATGCTCCAGAGATGCCTACAGAAACCCCTTCGTCCCCCAAGCCATCCTGTGAGTTCCCTTTAGTTCTGTGTCCCGATTCAGCTGTATGCATAAACCCATCGCAATTATGTGACGGAGTAAGAGATTGTCCAGATGGCTCTGATGAGAACTGTGTGAAAAAGTGTGCCGACAAGAGTAAGTGCTTTCTGAGAAATTTTGAGTTTCTTCTCTATTTTAATTTGAATTTTTTTGTTTGCTTTTGTGTGTGTGTTTTAAATCTCTTAAATGTCCTCCTCTGCAGCTGACTTTCTTTGCAAGGACCGTCGGAGTTGTGTTTCTAAATCTCTGGTTTGTGACGGACGCTCTCACTGCCGTGACGGCTCAGATGAAGCCAACTGTCCAACTGTCACGGCTCCCATATCTCAGGCCAATGTTTTGAAGTGCCGCATGGGCTCGAGGCCTTGCAATGATGGTAAAGAGTGCGTATTGTACAGTCATATATGTGATGGCGAGAATGACTGTATGGATGGATCTGATGAACAAGGATGCCAAGAAACCTGCAAACAAGGTGGGGTTTTTTTGTTGTTTTCTTTAAAGCCTTTTGATTAAATATTGTGCTCAGCCACATTTTCGTATTTAATACAGTTTTGTTAAAAGGGCCATAACTCTCGACTGTACTCAACTCCAGGTGAATTTCAATGTTCCCATGGGAAAATGTGCATTCCTGAAGCTGAGGTTTGTGATGGGAGGTCACAGTGTCAGGATCAGTCTGATGAACTGGACTGCTGGGAAAAAACAAAAAGCTGTGAGCATCGTTGTGATGACGGAAAGCGCTGCATCCCAAAAAAATTTCTTTGTGATGGAGAGAGGGACTGCCTGGACAGTACAGATGAAGAGGGCTGCGGTGAGTTTCACCTGTGACTGTCTCAATATTTAAACGCTGGATAACTGATACTGCTTGGAAGATGAGAAACCCAAGTCAATTTAATACAGTTAAATGTTATGGACTTTTACAGTTTAATATCACATTTCACTAGTTAATAGTTGTCTCCATCTACAGACTCCAGTACTACAGAAACAACTGTGTCACCTGTTCCCACATCCACAACAGCTTGTGTCACTCCTTCAGTCATCTGTCCAGGTTCATCACTCTGCATCTCTCAAAATCAACTGTGTGATGGACAGCAAGACTGTCCTGATGGATATGATGAAAAGAACTGCATTACTGAATGTGAAAACCCAGGTTAGTCCAAAATTTCGCATGAGACCCCCATAGCTATTATTAATGTACGCAGAAAATTGATGGTGTTGATTCACATGATTGTTTTGCAGCCAGCTTCAGAAATCTTGAGTAAAATTTCAGGATTCATGTCCACAATGCTTCACCTATTATTTTACCTCTCAATGCCTTTAATGGTTTTTTTTTTTTTGGTCCCACCACATCAGATGACTTCCTGTGTAATGATCAGAGAAGGTGTATCCCAAGGAAACACGTGTGTGATGGTCGTGCCCACTGTCCTGATGGCTCAGATGAGAAGCTGTGTCATCCCACAGATTTCAGTGCCACGTGTAAGGCAAAAAAATGTGCAGTTCTGTAATAAGTACAATGATTACAGGAATGTCTTTGTATTACCTGCATCATGAACACAAACAAACTTAAAATTCAACCAAACTTCTCAGATACCCATTTTAACCTTAAATCCTCCCAGATATTTTACCGGTTTATTGTACCGGTTTCTCATCCTGTTCTCAAAATCTAACCTAGTTGCCCTTGTGACACAATTGTGTTTTTTGTTTTTGTCAACCCCCCCCCCCCCTTCTTCCCTTTGCAAAGCCACCATGAATGTGCCCAATGTCAGTGCAGGCCCTCTTAGGTGCACAAAAGGTCTCACACTCTGTAAAGATGGGTTGGAGTGTGTGCTGTACAGCCATGTGTGTGACGGAGAGCCAGACTGTAAGGATGGATCAGATGAAGAGGAATGTGAGAGTCGGTGCAAAGCAGGTTTGTTTCCATTTGTTTTGAAGGAAGAGATTTGTGTTCACACCCAAAGTGAATGCTTTAACTAATTTTTCAAAATCAATAGCAGAAGAGAGACATTACTAAGGCAGCATGTCTTTTTGTAATGGTTGCACACTATTTCCCCCCCAGGTGAGTTCCAGTGTTCTCATGGCAATAGATGCATCCCCCAAGAGAAGGTGTGTGACGGTCAGAATGACTGTCGGGACCAGTCTGATGAACTAGACTGTTCAAGTCTGATTGAGGGCTGCCATCAGCGCTGTGACAACAACACCCGCTGCATACCCAAGACTTTCCTGTGTGATGGCGAGAGAGACTGTGCTGATGGGTCAGATGAAGAAAAATGTGGTGGGTTATCTGCTGGATATCCTTTAGAGTTGCATGAAAAACAGTTTTTTTTTTTGTTTGTTTTTGTTTTTCAAATTTAATTTATATGATTCTGCTTCCAATCTTCAGGGCAAGTGGCATGTTTAGTTTACCAATATCGCTGTGCCAGCGGGCAGTGCGTGTCTGAGGCTCTGAGGTGTGATGGATATCCAGACTGCAGTGACCATTCTGATGAGGTGGGCTGCACAAAACCCCCACGGTGCCCAGCACAGCTCCGATGCGCTCACAGCCATGAATGCTTGCAGAAAGAGTGGCTCTGTGATGGTGAGGAAGACTGCATCGATGGTTCAGATGAGAAGGTGAGGAGCAGACTGAGGGGCATGTCCAGTACAAATTACTAAGTAGAGAGCAAAATAAAGCAGCAGTGCTTTGTCAGACATTCAGCAAAGGCGTAATGCACTAACTGCCATGACTTTTATCCAGAACTGCAACACTCCTCCAATGAAGTGCAGGGAATACCAGTGGCAGTGTGGAGATGACAAGCAATGCATTCCTCTGTCTTGGAGATGTGATGGGAAAGAGGACTGTCACAATGGCAATGATGAAGACAAATGTGAGTGTTTTGTGTTTTGGGGGGTTTTTTTTTGTTTGTTTTTGGTTTTGTTTGGGGTTTTTTTTCCCCTGGGGGGGATTGTACAAGTTTGAATGTTTCCATCACTGAAATGTATTGGTGCCTCTGTCCATGGCATGTCTAACAAAATAAGTTTTATTCACCTGCTTTCACAGGTAGCCAGAGAAAATGCCCCTCTCACCTTTACCAGTGTGGAAGTGGAGAGTGTCTGGACCCCACCCTGCTGTGTAATGGTCTCACCAACTGTGCTGACAGCTCAGATGAAGGAGTGGGATGTGGTCAGTATAATTGCTCCAGTCCATCAGCCCCTCATTGTGACCACCACTGTGTCAGCACTCCAAAGGGACCGGTTAGTAATGCACTGATGTCCCAAGCTGTTTATGCGATCACAGTTCCAACCTCCTATTTACTTCCAAAATGTACAGAAAGACAAAGCTGAAACAAAAAGATGTTTACATTTTCTTCCCAGATCTTTTATCAATCACACCCAAGCAAATTTTTTTTTTTTTTTTTTTTAAATAAAAACCTCCTAGAGGTGTTACTGCACTGCAGGTTTCAAGCTGCAGTCTGACACGGTCTCCTGTGTGGACATTGACGAGTGCAGCTCATCACCAGGTGCTCCATGCAAGCACACTTGCCTAAACACTCGCGCGTCATACCACTGTCAATGCCACCCTGGCTTCTACCTGGAGCCAGACAACAAAAGCTGCAAGACGAAAGGTACTTGTTTTAAAATAAACTGCATGCTTTATCCTACAATAGCCATTAAGAAAAAATGTGCAGAGAAAAACATCTGCTTGGCAGTGGGAAAGAATATTTCAACAGGTTGTTATGGTTTGCCATCTGCCAAAAGATCGTTTCTCTTTTTATTAAATCGAGTGGCTATAATGTAAAATGTGTGGCATCTAATCCAATCTTCACCTACATTCTTATATTTAATGTGGCAGTTTCAATTTTGTAGGGTAATCGTCATTTGGCTTCATGCCAGTAAAGAGTTCCAATGTGTTTGTCTTTAGATGAGCCTTTGCTTCTGGCCTCAGTCCAGTCAGAGCTGTTACTCCTCGGGGTGCACAGTGGCACCTTGCATCTTCTGTCTTCTGCTAACCGCCCAGTCTTCTCTCTGGATTATTACTGGGCTGAACAGAGAGTTTACTGGGTGAGCCCCGACTACCAGAGCATCCGCTGGGCTGATGTGAAAAACCCAAACAAGGGGACACTTGTCAAAGGTACAGCAGTCTTCTGAAACACTACAGTTGTGTAGATGATCCTCACTGAGCAATTTAAACACTGAAATTAGTTTAACAAGCTTTAAATTGATGCTATCATAAATGGATCATATTTATTGGATTTGGTAAAAGTTTTAAATGCAGTCTTTTATTTATCGTACTGAAATCTTTAAATAGGTGTGAAGTCAGATTCCATTGCAGTGGACTGGGTGGGAAAGAATCTGTACTGGGTGGATGGACTGGTTGGGCAGATTCTGGCAATGAAGCTTGGCAGTAGTATGGTGAAATCTCCAGACTACACTGTGGTTCTGGGTGAGGACCTGGAGCAGCCAAGTTCACTGGTCCTGCTACCAGACAAAGGGTAAAGTTCTCATTCTATTACTGCTTCTTTTTTTTTTAACATTTGTAAGAGATTAAACTAATCTTGGTGTCAAGACTGGCATGGGAGGAAGAATAGTTGTCAGATGACATCACTAAGGACCAGTCTAATTTCATGAATGTTCTCAGGTTGATGCTGTGGTCTGAGCTTGGCAGCACCCCGCAGATCAAGAGGTCTGGGATGGACGGTTCAAAGAGGAGGGTGGTGGTGAGCCGCAGTTTGAGCTGGCCAGTTAGTTTGGCCTTTGACTTTATTGACAGCAGGGTGTACTGGGCTGATGAGAAGCTGCGATGCATAGGCTCAGCCTCTCTGGATGGAGATGATATCAAGGTGATTAGAATTAACCACTCAAATTTTATGGGTTATGCCAAATTTTTTTAATCAAATGTATGCACTTCAAATTGACATGTTGAAGTTTCTTTATTCCAGGTTTACTAATATTTCATATTTGTCTCCTGACAACTGTTTTTTTTTTTTTTGTTTGTTTGTTTTTGTTTTGTTTTTTTTAAATATAACTTCTTTTCTTATTAGATCCTCCAGTTAGCTGAAACTCCAAGTCCTTTCTCAGTGGCAGTCTTCAATGATCGGGTTTTCTGGTCTGACACCAAGAGACGAACTGTCCGCTCAGCAGATAAGAAGACTGGAAAAAATCAAAAGGTTCTTCTGAAGAGACCCGGCCAACCGTTTGGACTGAAAGTGAGTGTTTGCCTTCCGATACCATGCTGACAGACTTCAGTTGTGAAAGGTTGCTTGGTTTCAGGAGGACTCACTTTAAGACTCGTATCTATGGTAAATTGTTTGAACAAAGACATCTTAGGCACCAGGCTTGACCTTCATATTTCCTGTTCCCTTAGTTGATGCATGCCCTTTCCCAGCCAGCTGTGTCCAACCCCTGTGAGAGTCTGCGCTGCTCCCATCTCTGCCTTCTGGCCCTGGCAGCAAGAGGCACATCTGAAGTAGCAGGGTCACCTGTAGCTCCGACCGCAGTTTGTCGATGCCCAAAGGGGTTGCTGCTTTCCCAGGATAAGATGACCTGCTCTCTGCCATTGGAGTCATCTTTCATCCTGCTTTTGTCTCGAAAAATAGTTTATCAGGTAAATGATCTTTTAAGCGCAGACAACCTGCAGGCTGTTATTCCTGCAAAATTAATCAGCTACTATCAGCAAAAAGCAAGAAAAGCCAATGTTTCCCTTCAGGTTATAATTAATATTCCTGGTTGCTTTTCTAATACTCTTTTCTTCCTACATATAGATTTACTTGCGCTCCATGCGTCGTGATGGTGTTGCCCTGAAAAAAATGCCAAGTGGCAGAGATTTTCCTCTCCCTGCTGTAAAAGAGCCCTTGGGACTAGATTTTTCTGTCTCAGAGCTTTCTTTGTTTGTGGCGTATTCAAGACAAGAATCTGTGGATGTACTGAGACTCAGCAGTTCTAGTTCCAAACAGGAACTCAAACCTGCTGGACAAATCCTACAGCTGAAGGTGTGCATCCTTTTCAAAGCAAATGGCCAGTTCTTCAGTCTTGGAAGGACATAAGTTATAACTGAACTGCAAATACTTAATTTCTTTGAAAACGTAGTCAGTCTGCATGTAAAATATGTTTGTTTTTGGTTGTTTAAAATGTTCCCACTAGCTTGAGATGTAGTCTCAGTTCATCTTTACATGTATTGGTGGTGTGATAAAGTTTGACTCTTTAAAATGAGCATCCATCTCCCAAAAGGAGGATTCAGTCACAGCTCTGGCAGTTGACTGGGTGGCATCCAACCTGTACTGGAGCAGCAGTGAGAGGCCTGACATCCATGTGACATCCCGTCGTCACGGCTACACCACCTCGCTGCTGCAAGGACCACTGATGGTGATGGGAGCACTTCTCATAACAATTTTTGACAATTGCTCTGTTCTTTAGAAACTTAGTGTGTTCTTTTCTGTATACATGATAATATGATGTCCAAACATTAACATGGTAGCATAAAAGATGATTAAAGGGCCTTCTACACTAGAAACTTTAGTTATGGAAGATAATGAGGCAAAGATGACAATTTTTGACTTTCTTACAGTGATTTTTAGATTAAACTGCTTGGAAAGGAAAAAGTGATCCAAATTTATTGGACATTAAATGAAGATTTCATATCTACAAATATAAAATAAACTGAGCTGAGTCCATTAACACTGCAATGATTTTATTTTATTTTACATTTTTTTAGCACAGTTTGTCTTTATTTACAAGATCTTTCAAATCATTTAATTTGACTTGGAGATTTGTGCATTTGTCTCCATTTTCAGACCCTGACCTCTTTGAATTATTTTACCTGCAGTGAAATGAGTCGTGACGCCTGACAACTGTAGACTGTATTTATATAAATGTTTGACTTTTCAGGCCACCACATCCATTGCGCTGCATCCTCCCACAGGCAGACTTTGCTACACTGCAATAGTGATGACTGGTGGGAGGAGCCGGACGGAGGTGGACTGTGCCTGGATGGATGGCCGTGAAAAGGCAGTGCTGTGGAGGAAGTCGAGCATCCCTGTCTCCCTGGTTTTTGCCAATAAGGGAACTCTCATCTACTGGGCTGATTCTGGTGTGGAGTTAAAATATAAAAGTTAGGACTTTGACTTTTTTTTTTTTTTTTGCACAAAAATGCCAAATCCTTTTTTTGTTTTTGTTTTAGGGGAAGGAGTAATCTGCTCCCTTAATATGGATGGATCAGGCTATAAAGAGTACAAAACTGGGGCCAGTTTGCTCATCTCTTTCACATACATTGAAAACATCTTCCTCTGGATCACTCAAGACAAAGGTAAAGGCTAAACATGGATACTGTAAAATGTGATGCCACACCAAACGGACCTGCATCTTGAACTAAAAAGTAAAGCAGCCTCTGATTACTGTTGAGACACATTGTTACAAAAGTCACCTGCATGAAAGCCAATCGATGGCTGTGATGTGGATTTGTAACTGTTCAGTTGCTTTCATCTGTTTTTCTCACCTCTGGGCAGTAGATGGCATCACAGACTTGTATAACAAATTAAATATTTAATTCCCTACTTGGCATTTAGTTCATTTACCACTGCTCCTGCTTTCTCAATTTTGAAAGTCAGTGTTGCCCACAAATGTGCACCTTTTTTATACACATTCAGATCTGATTCTTGTCATGTTTGATTAATGAAGACAAAAAATTATTTGCATCTCATGCAGATGTAACCCGAGTGTGGTGCAGTGATGGCCTCCAGCCTAAACAGTTGTGGTTTGAGACCAAGACTAGTGTGCTGGAAGTGAGGGCGTACAACAATAATAGCCAGTCTGGTAGGTATCTGTCAATTTCTTTTAAACCTTTCTTTTTTTATGTTTTTTGTCTTTTAAAATTTAAAAAAAAAAAAAAAAAAAAAAAAAAAGTGTGTGCCAAAAAGTTTGAGACATGATTATTTGAAATCACATGTAGAATTTAAATCTAGCAAGTAAACAGGTATTGCATGCTTCTTCAGTGTATAAAGTAGTTGGTATAAAATAAGATATAAGATACTTCAGTTCTCAAATAGAATTTAATAAACCATCTGAGATGGTGTAGATTTACTTGATCCTCAGTGTGGATTACTGAACAAGTCTGAAATTCAGACAGTGAGGTGCACTTGTTCACTTGCATATGAAAGGCAATGAAATGGTTTTGGTAGTTTTTATAGTCAAAACAAAGACTTTATACATTGTTTTAATCAGTACAGCTCCATATGCATGATTAATGGTCACTTGTTTCTTTAAATTTAGTAAAGTTTTTGCAGCTGAAATAATCTTCCACATCAAAAATGTAAGCTTTTTTTAAAAAAAGAGAATCATAACACTATAATTGTGTAGTTTTTCTGTGCCTATCACCGCTGTTTAAAATGTCGCAATGTTTTCCAGTAAGGGGAAGTGACTGGTAATGAGGCCAACAAATCATACACAAAACATGTGCAGGTTTTATGCAGATAAACAGAAAACATTCTGTGGCTCCTAAAAGCATTAAATATTTCCCAACCACTTATAGATATATGTATCATAAAATTTTACCTGTTTTACAATCATGCTGGTAAAACTGAGACAGCAGCTTGCCAACACTTTGCATAATGGTGTGTATTGTTTTAGTTCTTGCTGAGGTTGTTAAAGCTAACAGTCAGTCTTGGTGCTTGCTCTTTGCCTAATTTGTGAAGCAGGAACAAGTCAAACCAGTTTGTTATAACACAGCAATTATTCCATCTGCATGCTTACATTTCTAATTCAACTTAGTTTTTTCTGGATGGAAGCAAATGAAGGGCGTTATTGGACACTGCAGCCACAGTGAAAAGACTCACTCAGGCTCAGTTTGATCTGAATACAAAATGGTGATGTGATACCTGCTGGGAATTTGCAAGCTGAGGGAGATCTCAGTCCGCTCTGACCTGTGGTAGGAAGAAGCAGTAATGAATGGCATTAACACAGACTAAACATTCACATAGCACTCCCTCCTTTTCTCATCACGAGTTACAAACTCTTGTAGTCTCAGCAAACGTAGGGAAAAATAGAAGTGCAAGTAGTTTGCTGGTTATAACATATTAACATGAATGGGAGTTTGTTTTTCTACAAAGGCCAATCAGATTATCATGACTACTTCAAAGCTCAAATATTGGTCATTAAATCCTACAAACACAATTGAAATATCTACAGTTAGACGTGCACTACGGGTTAACACTAACAATATTAAGTTTTAATACTTTCTAGATGTTAAGGCTTTGCTCAACAGTGCTTGAAAATAAGAATTAAAAACTAGTAATGTCACCTGACTATTAACCTGGTGGTGGTCTGATGTTGTTCTGGTGTGCTATAAAGGTATTCAGGTTTGGGTGCATTATATTAAGCTTGAAACACATGGGAATATTGTTGGCTCTATTAGAATAATTTCTCAACATCGAGATAAATGTAAATTGCTAGATGTAAATGCTTCAAGACCCACAGTTGTTGAAGATTTTAGGATCCCAAAAACATGATGGTGAGGTAGAGAGTGGGGCAAGTAATTTAAATAGACATTCCAAATATGGTTCCCACCTTTGATTATCAAGCTTTAAGAAAGGTGTGTTTGCATGCATGAAATATTGTCTAGAAAGAATTTTACATTTTACCACCAATCTCCTTCAGGAACCAATGGTTGCTCCAATAACAATGGCAGATGTGACCAGCTGTGTTTGCCCTATCCTGGAGGTCGGACTTGTAGATGTGGGCAGGGTTTCTATGGCATCAATGAGACTTCTTGTGGCCCACTCCCCTCCTGCCCCACTGGAGAGGAATCCTGCTTTGACAGCACCAAGTGTATTAGCAGCACTAAATTCTGCGATGGCCATGTGGATTGTCCAGACCAGTCAGATGAACGGGACTGTGAGTTTACAGCCAATAAGATTCTGAACTTGCGTTCCTTTCAGTAATGTTTTTTTCTGTTTATCTAAATATCATTTAAAATGTCATGCCAAATGTCATTCAACATTTCAATGAAAATGGCAAAGATGCAAGGGAATACAGTCAGCATCGACTTATTCTAAAAATGCATGAGGAGTAAAAGTTCATGCTTAAATATAGTTTTAATTCTAAGTGTAGCAGTGACTTTAAGGATTAAACTACTGCCAGCAGCCTAACCAAGTTTAGCATTAACTTCCGCTTACCCGTGTTTGGGTTGTGGAGGCAGCAATCTGCATAAAGATCGAGACCTCCCTTTCCACTCGGTCACCCCATCTATCACAATAGAGGTGTTCTCCATGCCACCTGAGAGACGCATGTCTCCAGCATCTTCTAGATATGCTTGCATCTGTGACCTCATTTTTATGGTCTCTGCGTGCAGTGGGTGACCAGGTTACAATAGAAATGTAGATCTGATAAACAGAGCCTTGTCTTTTGGCTCAGCTCCTTTCACCACACCTTAATTTCAGTGTACGCAACAGAATCACCAACACTGGCTTCTCTCTAGGTTCAAGCTCCAACTCCGCATCAGGAAACAAGGTTGATGGGCGCTTGCCAGGGTCATCCTCCCGTCGTCCCAACAACCAGAAAAATTCTGTTCTCCCAGATAAAGACTCTGCACCTTGTGATCTCAAATACTGCAACAGTCATGGCAAGTGCATCAAAGAAGGCAGAGTCATCCGCTGCCAGTGTCTGACAGGTTACAAGGGAGAGTTTTGTCAGGAGCAAGACAACAGACGGACCCACCCAGCTGTCATTCTGGTTTCCTTCTGTCTCATCGCTGCAGTTATTGTGGCTGTTTTTGTTCTCAGTAAAAGGTATTCATTGAATGTTGTGTCACAGGCTTGACTTTGAAAACACATGGCGGCTAGAAATCTGTCTAGTGAGACATTTTTGTTGCAGGAGCTCATTTTGCTAATCAATACTTGGGGATCAAAGTATTGTACTGCATTTTACATTAGCTGCAGTTACATTATCCATTAGCAGCAAATAAAGCTTTTTAGTGCTTGTTGCATGTTGAAAATGCATTGATGTATGTGTAAACATTTCTTAAACTTAATTTCCTTTCAGGGATTTATGAATTATTTTGAATTTGAAATAAGATTTTACTTTGTTTTGAACAGGAAAGGACTGTGCTTCAGAAGCAAAGCTACAGATAAGGAAACCCTGATGGCCAACATGGGCCTGGCGGATGAAAACGATTCAGACTCTGAGGTAAAACTAAATAAAAGCAGGAACCCCACCCCAACCATGAAAGAAAGATTAGAGAACTACAGTTAATTTCACTTTTTTTGGTTTTGGTTTTGTGTTTGTTTTTTTTGTTTTTTAAATTGTATATCAATACTTATGACTTCATTTAGATTCCAATAGTAGCAAGAAAAGTCCTTTGTTTTAACTCTTGGCAAAGCGTGTGTGCACGTGCATACATCCTCAGGAGCTACATACAATGAAGCGTGCAATTAAATTCTGGCTGATGGTTGTTATAAAGTAAAAAGCTTTAAGTTGACCCTCCAAGGATTAAATATGTCAATTCTAGGGACTTCGTTGAGTGCCCAATAAGCAAAAGGGCCAAAATGACTGTCTTAGGCAGACATTTGTCTTGACTTTATATATGAAGGGAAAATGTTGTGCGTTTTCTTCTCCAGGAGGTGGAATCTCCAGTAGATGTGAAGAGCCCGCTGCAATCATTGAAGTCGCTGCAGCTCAAATAGAGAGCGGGGATTGCTGCAGGTTGTCATCATGGTCTTTCATAGTTAGAAAGGTGATGATCAGTGATGTGAGGATGTGTTTTTCACTTGTTATGAATTTCAACATGTTCACTGTTTTTGTAATAAAACACATTATGACCCTAAACTTGTCTTTTTTTTTTTTCTCGTGTGAGGGAGAATAAAATTTGATGATCTAAAGATCACTAAATGAATCTCTAGCTTCTCACTGGAGATGGTCTTCTGTATGCTGATGGACCACTTACTGGGAATTCAATAAGTGTTGTACAGCAAGGTTGTCTTTAATAACAGACTCGGCAGGAAAGACTTGACTGTTTTAACGTGACAGTTTAACATTCTTAAATGAACACTGAAACAATAACAAAAATGTTTCCAGTCAGACTTTTTTTCTTCAACTCTTAACCTCTCACACTATAGTTACCTGTCACTGAGGAGTTCATTTGTTGTCTGTATGTGCTGGATATACTCCTGCACTGTCCTGTTTGTTTTGCTAATGCTACCATTGTGACAGTTGAATTTATCCATTGCCAATGTGCGTTTCCTGTCAAGTGTTTTAATTTAAATTATGACTGCATACACTTAATCACAATTCATCAAGCTTTGTATTCAGTCTGTGCAGCAACACCATCTAAAAGTTACTGTGTACTGCTATCTGGTCCCTTTTTTTAAAAAATTTTGGTTCAATAATGCATTTTCATTAAAAATACAAGATTATCACCTAGATGTGAGCCATAATTATGGAAATTAAATATTTTTATTGCCATATAAGTGGTTTCTCAGCCAGTCCATACTACACCAGATTAACTGCTCAGAGTCACAGATCACTCAGCGTATATGACCATAACAATGTGGTTTTAAAAAAAAAAAAAATGTTTCTGCGTAGGCAGCAGTCTAGTCTCGAATGGATCAGTAACATTTTTTTTCTCCATTTAGCATGGTATCTCCTAAATGAAAGATAAATGTTTGTAGATGAGGTGAAAGGTCAATGAATATAGCTTGATCTGAAAAGGGCTTATTTTAAAGAGTTATAAAAAGCAAACAGCTCCAAATCTCTTTAAAAATGTTTGCATTTGCATGTAGTCTTAACTGAAACTCCAGTTTTTAAAAACATCTACTTAATGTTAGTCACTAAAATAGCAAAGACAAACTTGGTAATCAAAATATCCTTGAGTCATCCTGTCCATGCCAGATGCCAAAATAAACTGTAGGTGTGGACAAAGATGGCTCTGTGTGCTTTTCTTTAATCAATAGGTAGTCAGTGCACTTAAGAGCAGCATTTGGGAAATGATCAAGTTGAGTCAGCTCAAAGGTTACGTAGTCCCCTACAGATGGACATGCCAGTGAGCTTATGTCTAAAATGAAAAGCAAAAAGAGAGGAAATAGCACTTTATAATTTGTTGAAATGGCAGCAGCAGGTACTTCTTTTGTGTAATTGATTAGTCAATATTACCTCAGCTATCAGTGGTGGGCACTTTTTTTTTCCAAATAAGACCGTATTCATTAAAAAAGTACACACAGGGACACACATTGAATGAATTAATGAAAAAAAGTTGTCCATTATTGATTTTTTTTAAATTTCAAAACATCAGATAAAAGCTTGTTCAATTCCTTAAGTTTGTGTGATGACCTTTAGTTTACAACTACTTCTAATTTGCAGGTGATGAACTGTTTTCTGTTTAAATCTTCATGTATGTTAATTTGGAAAACTTTTTCATGTCTTTTTCTGTTTTTAATATTGATAAAAAGTTTGTGTTTCACTCAGCATACCTGATTGAAAATTACCTTGATGTTCTCTCATGTCACCAGTCATGCATATTACAAGTAAATTCATACTTATGACGACATTCTCAACAATCTGTGTTAACTTTTTTCTTTTCTGAACTCTTGAACTGAGGTTCTGCAATCAAATCTCCTGAATTACAGATATCGCTGCAGAGAAAGTTATTAGAGCAGTCTTAAAGCTCTTTGCTGTAGTAAGGTTGAATGGTGATATAAAGTTTAGACTCTGTCTCCAATCACCTGAAAAATCTTTACCAACATGATTTTTTTTTTAAATATATAAATATTTTTGTTGTATCATTTGTATTTAAGGAGACCTTCAAGCACCTTCCAGGCCACCAAAGCACTTCTTGACCTCACTGCAAGAAAAGTCTGAGGGTGAAGCAAAGATGGGAAAAGAAAAATAAAAACATAAAGACATAAGTATAACAGTTCAACTATACGCTGAACTGCAACGAAGACCTTGTAGATGTTTCAAAAATAACCTGCAGAGGAGCAATATTCACTTCACCTAATGTCTTCTTGTATCACTGTTTCAGAAATGATATATATTTACATTTATATTACATTTGTAATTCAAAAAGAGGAGCGAAAAAACAGAAAGTGATATTTATTGTCAGCTACATCTATCTTCCTGTCCTCATATTTATTGGCATGAATCCATTTAGCATGACTTCCTGATAACAGGCACTCCAGAATGATCTTCTTTCCTTTACTAAAGGAGTTGTTTTAAAAAAAAGTGTTGAAGCTCCTTTCCCCTGCATTTCACAGGTGGTTGTCACTAAATCACTTCCAGGTCATTCTCTTAACTCGGGGCCTTCCTCAGCAAGGGAAGACTATTGAACCTGACAGCGCTACCTGTCCCAGGTGAGAATCTAAATGGCACCTGATTTAAAGTCTTTACAAAGACTGAGATGTACACTCCAGCTTTTATAGAAGTGAACAAAAGATAGTCTTTGTTTATTTTTTAATCTTAACTTGGAGAAGAGCAATGCTGGCTTTAGTCCATGTGTGTGTGTTTGATTAGGCTAAACTAGTTTAGCAGCTGGTTCAGGTTAAGTGTTTACTCTGAGGATATGTTTGAACAGTCTCCTAAATAAGTTAAACAACTCTGGACGCATTGAGGTAGCACACCTGATAAGAGTTTGTCAAAATCTCTAAATGCAAAAAGCCTCCAAATGTTTCATTTCTGTAATGTAAGAACCGACCTGTGTTAGACTTCAAAGCCAGGCTTCTAATTTAAACTTTAAATGTAAGATTTACACTTTCTTTGTGTGAAAAGTGTAAATGATATGATTGTTTAAAAATGGATGGACAGGTCAAATCCAGTCCTTTCATAGTCCTCATCATATTTATGTGAATTTCAGTTCTGCTCTGTGTAACCATACTGTTACTTGAGTTTGTCATTTCTTTGCGGTCTTGTTTGCTTGGGTTTAAATGAGTCACAATCATTTTTTAAAAAATGAAATGATTCTCCACCAACAGCCTTTTTGACATTATCTTTGCCACCATCCTCTTTTTGTCAGAACAAAAGTTTCACTTCCTAAATGATATGAGAAGTTTACTGACATGTTCATATTTAATGCCTCTCTTACTTTCATTTTTCTACCGATAAAAGCTGCTGGGACGTCTGGCGGAGATGATCTGGTCTGCCTCCATGTCTCCTCATACTGTAGAGGCTCCGCTTTGAGAACAAAGTAGTTGTTGTAGCTCTAATCTGGAATCAAAGGGACGACAAACCTTGTTATTCTCTCATGTTCAAGGTGTATTACAAACGAAGGTTATCTGAAGCCAGAATCAACTTACATCCTGTCATTCCCTGCATTCCCCTCCCAAACTGTTTGTTTCGAGCTCTGTGTCTGAAAATACCTGGAGGTCATGCAAATAACCAACGTTCCCTGAAACACATCACCGTGAGGACTGCCTCCTAACTCTCAAAAATATTTAGTGACCCAGGCAAATAAATGTGTGAATAAGTTTGGCAGTTTAAAAGCAGAATTGAAGCATGAATCACTTTATGAAGTGATTCTGGCAGCGAAGCCACTGAGCAGCGTTGCTGCAATAACAAAGTAATGATTGTGATTTGCGTTGACTAATTTGTGTTTGGCCTCAGCCAATGAGTGGTTACAGTTACACAGTGACATGTATGTAATTGTAAAATATACCGTAACAAGTTAAGATGATGTAAAAAAAAAAAAAAAAAGAGAGAGAGAATTGTAAGAGTAAAATATAGTTTAGGAAATGAAACTATAAAAGACTGAACCCAGTTTTAGGTTTGTTTCTGAGGCTGTCTTACTCAATGGCCCTCTTAGAATTACACAACTCATGTGGATACATGACAACAGGCATGTTCGTTTTGTCAGATCTTGCCAGGTGAGTCCTGCTCTGACTTGCCTGCTCCTCCCTCCTTCCCCTGGTGTTCTTGAGAAAACACACCTGCAGTCCTACACTTCAGTAGAACAAATTTGAGATAAGCAGCCTGCTATCTTCACGTCTTCTCTTCACGCTTTTTTTTCCCCCCATATTTGCATTTGGACATTTTTACCTCACAGATCATCATGTCAGCTGACCAGTAACTCTTCTCAGGGATGCCACGGGGTTTTAGTCTGTGACTCAGGAGTTACCTAAAGGTGAGTTTGAGCTTAAAGATTATGAAATGTCAAATTGCCACACATCGCCAACGTGGACGTTTAGTGGGATCAAGTGTCAAAGCCATGTACATGATCTCGCCCATGTAAAGGTAAATTAGAGGGAGGAGCAAGTGACTTTCCGTGTGTGTGCATGTGTGTGTGTGTGTGTGTGTGGTGGGGAAAAAAAACAAAACAACAAAAAAAAGACAGGTATTCACAGGTCTCAGTTTTCTTCCTCTTCCCTCCTCCTTTTTTTCATATTATCTGACTGAAAGAATTTCAAATGTTTTTCAGAGACCCAGGACCTTTAGAACAGCAACACACACCCTGAAGACCCTACAAAAAGCCTGAGCTCCACATCTACCGTGTGAATTGCTTCTGTGAGTATGTTATTTTATTTAATAGCGTTATAATCGCTGCTGATGCCAGTGTGCAACAGAATTGTGTTGTGCTGCTTGGAAAGCCAAAAAGCAAGATGATTTGATGACTATTTCAATATTCCTTCTTGTTTATCAGAAAACGAATCCTGCTCTAGATATCTGGATTAAATCTCAACAACAACTGATTTCTTCTTCATAAAAGTTCAGATGCAGCACCCTTTTTTTTACTAGTTGAGTTAGTGTCTTCTACCAGGTCGGGTTGCGCCGCTCTTTTGTTTTCAGTTAGAATTTCTAATAAAAGGAACAAAAAAAAAAGAGGACTTTTAAATTGTGACTGAGTGCATGTGGAGGACTTGAAATAGTTTTGAGCTGAAATGTGTGCCAGGACTGAGTGTTGAGCTTGTTTGGCCATTTGTGTTTTATGATTTAAAAGAGAAGTATGTTTAAAGTGAGACACAGTATCACTTGAGAGCCAGAAGTTGCTTAACAATCTGCATGTGAGCAGCAGTGTTTACTCACTACATCCTACATGTGGTGTTATGTGGTAATCTAATCCATCTTCATACTATGGTGGAGCGCATCTTAGAGGACTGTAGAAAAAAACTGAAGTTAAAGCGGCTGGAAACAGTGTCTTGAAATATAATATATAAGTGCAACCTACAAGAAATAAACTAGTAAATCTTAGTTTTCAGCATGTATACTAAACCTGTTAGGCATTGGAGGCGTTTCACTGAGGTTTTTGCATTTTCTTCTTCCAAGTTGGCCCATTTCAGTTGTTAATTTATCATTCTCAAAAGTATAATAAAATCTATGAAGCAAATTCCATCCTGCTCAGTCAGTGTTCGATTATAGACGCAGAACTATCACAGCAGTCGTCTTAAAGTTTTATTTGAGTTAACTTAAAGGGGGTGTCACCTCACCCTCGGGACATCCATTTCAAGTCTCTCTCTTTGTCATGTTTCTTTGTTGTGTTTTCGGGTGTGTCTTCACCTATTCATCTCTCTTCTCTCACATTTTCATGCCACTTTTGTCCTCCTCCCTTCAGAAGTCTAGTGTTCTCCTTTCCACTCCCTCCTCTGTGATGGACACCTCTGAAGAACTGGGAGGCATCAACTTCAACCTGCCAACCTGCCGGGGGACACAGTGCCACGGCCACGGTGCCTGCGTGCCTCCTGAGGGAGGTGGTACCAGTTTCATTTGCAGCTGTGACCTGGGCTACAAGGGGGACTTCTGTGAGGACACGGTCAATGGGTCGCTAAGTTTACCGCTGACCATAAGCGTGGTGGTGGTCATCATCGGCCTCGTCATCCTCGCATTCATTATCGCTAAGATACGCCAGAAACACAAGAAGGCTCGGAGGTACTGAACTATTCCAGAAAATAGTCTCTTCTTGCCTTGTTTTTGAAGCTTATGAAATCTTAATTAGTCAAGATTCTGATCACATATATGTCTAGCTTTAGTTACAACATATTCCCTTTTTCCTTCTTCCTGGGCCTCCAGGTTCATATTTCTGAAGGCTGTGTCTGTCCCAGTAATGTTATTGAGTTTTGGGTGTGTCAATTTAGCCCAGTTTTGCTGAGAATAAGCACATTTGTTGGTATTTATTTCAGTTTCAGCACCCAGAACCCCACAAGTATTCTTATCGTTCACACTGTTGTGTCCTGCTGGTCAGTATAGGGCCAAATCAATTTAAATTGAATATACCAGTATTAAGGGTTTTTTTGTTTGTTTGTTTGTTTGCTTTATTTATTTATTTTCTTTTGAAGAATTTAGTGACTTAATATTTTATGAGTGAAATTGGTTCTTTTTAATATGAGGGCTTCTGAACCTGAGAGGTTTTGGAGCCAGCACCTAGAGGTCGTTTGTGATATTACACTTCAGATTACAGTGACATTACCTATTATGTGGCGTAACATTATGTAGTGAGATTTCTTTCTTCTTTTTTTTTTTAAATCATATTTTTTGTGTTTTGTCAATAGGAAACGTCTGGCAGAAAAGTATGGCTACAATGAGAATGGCTACAATGTTGCTATTTAATGCAGATAAATCTCACACATACCTGAGGTAAGAATATAGATGGAGACTTTAGCCTTTTAATCCTTTTCATGTTGGAAATAAGCAGTTATTTTGTTGCACTGAAACATCACAAATGAATTTATTTTTATTCCTTTTACTTTTCTCATACTGAGTTTGCTGGATGACTTAGCTTACCAAAATATTTAGAAAAAAAAAAAATCTGCAAAGCTCCAATTTCTGACCTAAGTAAATCTGAAGAATATTTAAGTGTATGAAGGAAAAAAAGGAGCTCCAGAAATTTATTTATTTAGTTATTTAACCACAACAGTATGCAAACTTGTTAGACCCCATTCCACTCAAGTAAAATAAAATGATGAACTTGTAAGCAAGTATAGCTACTTTAGCTCAAAGATTACTAGTTATGGTATAAAATTTTATTCATTTTATTTTCTAAAATATACGGTACTATATTTTTAATCTATGAAGGGCCATAAGCCTTTTATTTATATATATATATATATATATATATATATATATATATATATATGAAGCACAATAAATATAATTCTTCTCCCTCTCTAAGGCTTTCTCTCTTTTTTTTAAATGCAGGTCATCCATGATGTTGCAGCACTGGGATCAGTGTGCTGTAGTTTAAGTTTGAATCTTGTACAAGACAAGAAGATTTGCTTTTCTACCTTGACAGCGAACGTGTAACTGTACTGTGTGACTTTTGCTTGAAACTTTTTGGAGACTCAGACCCTGAAGTGACAAACTGAAGCACTTCTGCTGATGTGTCAGTTCGTTCATTCGTCCAGCTGTAAGCAGCATCCTGTTTGCAGCTCCCGTTTCTGCTGTTGAACCTTTTATCACAGTGCCAGAAGAGAGAAAAATCGGTCATTTTGTTTCTTCATAGAGCATCCGGAGATGGAAAAATATAAAAGTTATGTCCTGCAGCACATCCTTTAATAAGGGAAATGAATTGCATGTTCCATCCCATGTCACTTTTGGGGGTTTATTAAATCATGTAGTGGGTGAGTGATTTTTTTTTTTTTCTTTTAAATGTTTACAGACAGCTGTATGAGACTGGTATTTTATTGAGCTAAATTTAGGGCTTGATGCTTTTACCTGGAGAACACAGTGGAGACTTTTTACCACACAATGACATATTCCATTTGTGCATTTTGCTCATACATCACCATCCTGGAGATACTTATGCAGTTATGATTAGTTTGTTTGCTGTCTGAAGATATAGTGACAAATCTCAGCTTCTACCTTTACAACAATCAAAATCTACTGCCATTGTTAACTGTCTTGTAACTAAAACTATTTAATGCACATATTAACTTTGAATGACTGTAATGAAGGAGAGGCCTCCTTTAATTACAGCATACAGCAAACATAAGGATTACTACATTGATGAGCTAGACTTTTAAAACAGATTTTGTCCTGTATTTTTTTTAATGATAGCTTTATTCAACAAATTAGTACTTTGACCAGAATGCTTTGGGTTTGTTCCATTGTTGTGGATTAGAGCATGTTTTGCACCTTAGATATTACTTTATCATACATGTCTCCATTTAACTGCTTATATCCCCTTTAAATATAAAAAAAAAGCATTTCTTGTTCTTGTCTAAAGCCTTTTTTTTTTAAATTATTCTTAACTCAAAACAAATTTTTTTTAAAACTTTTAAGTCACTAAATCACTACAAATTATTCTGTATAGAGAAGTTCAAGTGTGCTTGATGCAGATTCAGAGAATGAACACCACTGATAGATGTGTACAGTCATGGTGGTCTCTGAATCTCAGCTTGGAGAGTTATCACTGTTCAAATGGATGAAAAATCAGAACTGCGCAATGTTCTTCCAAAGCCTGGTCCATGATAAGCAATCAAAGGTTGATAATGCCAGTGTTATGTTTTTTTTTCTCCTGCACTGTTTTTCTTTTGTCCACTACTGACTGAAATGTTCTATATTCTATTTACTTTTTACCTATGGATGACCATAAACAGTTGTAACACAGAATATCTTTTATGATCTTGTTTTTCTCTTTTTCTCTTCTTCATGACACTGATGTACACAATTATTCATGTGGTCTCCAAGCTGTACGTAACCGCTGAGCATTGCTTTCCTGATTACTTTCAAGTTCGCACCGTGACTTCAGTAAACTGAAGACTGAAGGTCCAGAAATGAGGAGTTAAAGTAACAAAAGACCAAACTACTCAAAGGAGAAGTTTTTATTGTGTTATTTTATTGCGCTCTTACTGAATTTATACAACACTGCTGTTCAGGTGTCTTTTCTTTATAAATACATAAGCTGTCATTTCTTTTTTCTATTTTTATCTTGTTAGAGAGATTACAATCTGGTTTTTCCACCAATAACCCCCTCTTTTTTCTTGTTTCACTGTCACATGCTTTTTAATCACGCTGGCAGAAAGCAACAGTGCCTCTTTATACTGGAGAATATGTATTAACTTTTTTTTTTGTTTTGCATATTCTTTAGCTTTCAAATAAAACATATAAAAAAATCCTGATTTTGACAAAAATGCATACAAGTCTGACTTTTGCCACATTTTGCTTCAAACACCACAAGTGAAAGAGAAGTAATAATTTTTATTCCACTGAGTTTCGAGCTGTCTTATATTTTTCGTATGAAACACCACTCTTGTACCTCTTCTTGTGAAAGTGCAGTCTCTCTTGCAGGTTGTCACTGTTTAACTTGGAAAAGACTTTCATTTTTTGACATCTTTCCTGTCTGACCTCTTTCTGTGATCCAGTGATGCATCGTTTTGAGTGTTTACTAAGCCTCCCTGATACCACTAAACTGGAATAACCGACTTGCAAGCATGCAGGATGACAAACTAACAGCCTTGGTTACATAAGAAACCTTGTAACTGTTCCAGCAGTGAAACAGGAAGGTTCTGCCTGACGGTGACACATAAACATATCCCATATGTGTAAACATATCCTTTAAAGTATATACTGGTCACATATTTGACATAATGAGCTGCAGTCCAGCGTTTGAAAAGCTGAATTTCTGCTAACATCTGCTGAATTATCAGAGAGGAACTCCTCAGCTTGTGTGTTGACAGGCTTGATAACAATGAAGACAACACCACTTGCCTTAGAGTGGCCATGTGATGCAATTTCTTGCAGTTTTGTAGAGCGATAAGATTGGAAACCATATGGAAAGCATGTGCCAACTATTTTCTTAAATAGTTTACTATTTTTATTCACCTACCTATCTCCTGGTTGAAATCTAAATTTCAGTTCTCCAATTTATGTGACACTTGAGCTATAAAAGTATATTTTTCACAGGCTGCTTTAGACACGTCTGACAGGTGAGGATAATGTCATATTACATCAACTGTTATTTTCAGCTCTACACCGATCAGCCGCAACATTACAATCACCTGACTCTGGTCCTGCTGGACCCTTGTGGACTGGTGTAGATACTAAAATTTATCTCACAGTCCAAGGACATGAGTGGATGTAGATACTATGGATCTTAGAAGTACATCAGATACTCTGTTTCTATGCTCCTTGTCACCATGCCATTACCAAATAGTAATGACAATGTCTTTCACAGAACAAGCAAAATATCAAGAACCAAGTCAAGAAGTTCAGCTCCTTTTAGTCAGGCTGCAAGTCCACTGTGGGCTTGATTTAAAGCAATATAAACTGATGTGACTAGGATATGCTTTAATCTTTCAAGGCTCACATCACATCTACTTTTTAAAAACACAAAAACAAATGTAACAGGTTTAAAGATAAATGGAAGGTTTAATTCCTCATACAAGTGTTACTTCACCTTTCTATCCTTTTCAGATGCTGAAAAAAAGGTTTTGCTGAAAAAGCTCCTCAAGGTTTTTATGTTTTCAGAAAACTCAGGCTTCAGAAGATTTTTTTTTTTTTTAAATCAAATCCTTTGTTTTGATGTGTGAACCAATGAATGATGTATTTAAAAAACTGTTTCAACAGTTTCCACTCTTACAAGAACCTTGGAGGCTATGAAACTGTAAAGACAAATAAAGGCATCCTTACTAATAGAAATGTATGAAAGTACAGAATATGCTAAATATTATTAAAATAGCTTATATCGTTTTCTTGGATAAGGTACTGTGTACAAAAGAAATGGAACCAGAGCTCTTTGTGTATCACTTTTTTTAATATAAATTGACAAAGACCTTTGAGATGAAACTGAAAAAGAATCAAACATGGTGTATATATATATATGTATATATATATATATATATATATATATATATATATGTATATATAAGAATCTTTATGATCAATATATTTACAGCCTAGTTCAAGAAAACTTTGGTTTGTATTTTTTAATTTTGCATCATGTCAACTCTGAGGCAGGTGAATTTTTTGTACCGCATTAGGGGATTTTATATTAGGCATTAGGTACATCTATTACTACTATGGTAAATAACCTTTGATTGACAGTTGGCTCAGCCAATGGCTAACCATTAATCACTTCATTAGCCAACGTCATGCTGGACAACCAAATCTGCAGTTTATACTGACCCAGCGCTGGCTAAATGCAGCTGTAATTTCTGATTTTGCCACTGAAATGACATCTGAAATTAAATATTTTACAGTATTTTACACGTCAAAAGGGCAGTTTTGCAGCTCTTTTGACGTGGTTTGGACGGAGCTGCTAAAATTGATTGACATGCTGTGGCATGCGGTGTGAGTAACGACATAGGCTGTATAAACAATTAACGAAGCATTGGGTCACGTGACCCACTGTTTTCTTCTGGTTTCCGGGTTGTTGCTTCACTAAGTGTGATAGTATGACGATTACGGATAAGAAACTGATAGCGGCTATCCATTGGCTGAGTTGAATATCAATGAATCATATTAGAAAAAAATTAAAGGCTTTATATAAACTCTCCTGGGGTGGTAGAAAAAAATACACTTAATGAGAGTTGTCATGGATGTGAAATCAAACGATTGAGACCAAAACAGTTTTTTGAACCAGGCTGTAAAAATGTTTATTTCTGCTCTAAAGTTGGACATTTGAACATGGGAGTCAACGGAGACTGACTCGCTTTTGCAGCCCGCCTCTAGCGGTCAGTCAAGGAACTGCTACAAATCATACAAATCCTAGGAAAGGAGTGTGTAACAAATTTAGGCACTCTCCCGAAGGAAAAGCAGCAGACACCAACTGACGAGTCACTGTCCAACAAAGCTGAACAGATGTACATGGAATCTATGTATAAGTCCATGAAAGACAGCTACGACGCATTAACTGAGGAACTTGAGGATTTTGCCCTGAGGGAGGCCAGCCTGCAGAGCAAGCTTCAGGAAAGTGAAGAGCACTTTGAGATGCAGCTATGGAGACAGGACAAGGTGATTCAGGATAAAGACAAAGAAATTGCTAAACTGAAGAAAGAAGTGCAAGATCTGAAAGAGAGAGAGGAAAAGCGGAAGAAAGCATGTCAATCTCTGAGTGGCAACGCCCAGAGTAAGATCTCTGAAGATCAAAAGTGCAAGAGAAAGAACCTGGCACAACCATCAGATGATGAAGGGACGTATGGCGATGACCGATTTCAAAACGAACTCACCTCAATAACACAGCAGAACAGCGAATGTGTCCCAAGGAAGAGGACAAAGAAGACAAAGTGGGCGGAAGACATGAGTGATACTCTAACTACCAATCCAAGTAATCCATCACCAGGACCCTCCAGAGTTTCAACTCCCAACCCTCCAGGCCAAACATCCCTCATGAGCAATACTTTCCTTAGTCTACCTCCATTTTCTTCTCTATCACCTCCATCCTCCAACTATAGACACAGCAAAACAGATTAGGAACATTTCCAGAAAGAGAATATTAGGAGTTTATGATCTAATGTAAATGATTATATGTTACAATTATACAACAATTATAACTACATAATTTCTCTCCGGGGATTAGTATTACTAAATTGAATGTGAAAGGTCTGAGGTTTTCTTTTACAAAGAACATATTTTCAAGAAAGCACAAACGCAACATACCAAACTGACTTATATTGCAGGGAGAGCAGCAGGAAACCTAGAAGTCATTGAGCTGACCCTAAATGCCACTGTCCATAAGTGAATGTCCAAAGACTTGAATGAAATGAAGCAATGTTGTAAAGAATAGTGCAACATCCCTCCACAACCATATAAGAGCATGACAAAGTCCCACAGAGAGCAACTACTTCACGTTACTGGTGGTAAAGGTGTTTCAAAAAGCTACTGAATCATTCAGATACTGTGCTCAACTCTTCAACTCCCAGCTCGCTGTTAAAAGGCCCGGTGTTGAGAAACACAACGCATCCCATGTTATCAAAAAGGATTTAAATCATCTTAACTCTAATGCAGCAATCTGTAATGTACCTAGTTTGGGTTTAAATTGAAGGATTTACACTATTTCCAGTATTTCTTTTTTAAAAATGTCTATTGGAGGCTGAATATTCTGAGGAGGAGTCGATATTTATCCAGATAAAACAGATCTAAGACACAGTTTATCTCAGTCGATGAAGCAGTTAAGTTGAATTGTGACTGCGTTTTAAATTCTGTCCCATATGCCAAGACTCAGACAACAATTCAGAATATACAAGAATCGTTTCAAGTCATCTCCTTGTTTAGTGTAGCAGTGTCTTTGTTTTGAAGTGCTGTCTGAGCCTCGATAAGTACTACAAGAAAAACGCTCTAACTCGGCTGTCACAGGGAGGCTGTGGCGTGCAACAGGCCCAGCAGGGAGAACTGCATTTATGCCTGTTTAACTACAGAAGACTCACCAGGAACGTCATTATGGTTTCGCCTTGTTTCAAATGTTAAGCAATGGAAGGCAAAATGTTGTTGGACAGGATGCAGAAATAACCCAACCTCTCAGACCGGTCGGGCTACATTGTCTGTATACTTAGGAGCTAAAAGGTTTAACTGGGTGAAAGATGGAAAGAAAGATATCACTTTATGGTGTGAGCCGTCTATGTTTTTAAGTTATGACTTGCCTTCTTTTTTGTGTGTGTGGGTGTGTGTGTAAGGTTCAACAGGATTCTATAGTGTACAGTTATGTTGACTGTATCACAGCTTTTCTTTCGTCCAGTCTTAATCCTTCGTCTATGAGCACATTAATCTGTGATGATTTGTTAGGTGCAGTTATACTATAGCCAAAGAGGCTTTTACAGACGAGTTACTACAAACATCAAAGTGTTGTTTCTACATCAAACAAAAGGGACTCAGTCAGTCAAGTAAGGAAACAGAGTGCATATTTAATAACCTAATTCACAGGAAAAAAAAAAATCTTAAAACATTGATCACTAGAGGATGCTTCTTACAACAGGGAGACTGAATTCTAAAGTGCATAAGAAAGCAGTATGTACAAAAATAAAAAAACAAGAAAAGAAAGGAAAAAATAGAAATGAATTCACCAGTATGTAAAGAGAAAAATAAAAGTAAAATCTTCCTTAAAGATGAGCTGTGATGGACTGGCGACCTGTCCAGGGTGTACCCCTGCCTCTCGCCTGAGACGGGCTGGGATAGGCTCCAGCAGAC